>CM053027.1:103627507-103960007 GCA_028564925.1 Lithobates sylvaticus
ATCCGGAATCCAGATACCTAGCCAAGTTCTGTCTACCTTTGGAGCCAGGTATACCCCTTCCCAGACTATTCCCTGGGTCATCTGGGGCTGTTTATCTCACTGGGTAAAATTTTGAAATCATATATGTATGGAGTGCCATCATATTTGCTCATTACATGTGCTTCTTGGCTCTTTCCATAAATTCTGCAACCAATATAACATAACATAATAAAAACAATAATACAAAATACAACCTTCTTGATCTTGGGGGCAAAAAAAGAACAAATGAATGCACAGAAATATATTTTTTTCTTTTTTGTGGTAGATAAGATTAGTATTCGAAAAGGTAAGAAATATAAAGTGTATCATTATTCAAAAGGTTTTAAAGCCCTATTAAAAACCAAAAAAACAGGTAGATGCATTCAATAGTGAGAAAAGAGCCTATAGTATGTAGTTAACCACTTCAGCCCCGGACCATTTGGCAGCCAAAGGACCAGAGGTCTTTTTTCAATTTCGCACTGCACTACTTTAACTGGTAATTGCGCGGTCATGCAATTTTGTAACCAAACGAAATTTGCGTCCTTTTCTTCCCACAAATAGAGCTTTCTTTTGATGGTATTTGATTGCCTCTGTGATTTTTATTTTTTGCGATATAAACGGAAAAAGAGCGAAAATTTTGAAAAAAAAAGAGATTTTCTACTTTTTGTTATAAAAAAAATCTAATAAACTCAATTTTAGTCAAACATTTGGGCCAAAATGTATTCAGCCACATGTCTTTAGTAAAAAAAAATGCCAATAAGCGTATATTTATTGGTTTGCGCAAAAGTTATAGCGTCTACAAACTAGAGTACATTTTCTGGAATTTACACCGCTTTTAATTTATGACTGCCTATTTCATTTCTTGAGGTGCTAAAATGGCAGAGAAGTACAAAACCCCCCCAAATGACCCCATTTTGGAAAGTAGACACCCCAAGCTATTTGCTGAGAGGCATGTTGAGCCCATTGAATATTTTTTTTTTTAGTCCCAAGTGATTGAATAAAGACAAAAATAAAAAAGTTTTTTTTTTTTTCAAAAAGTTGTCACTAAATGATATATTGCTCACACATGCCATAGTTATATGTGGAATTGCACCCCAAAATACATTTTGCTGCTTCTCCTGAGTATGGGGATACCACATGTGTGGGACTTTTTGGGAGCCTAGCCGCGTACGGGGCCCCGAAACCCAAGCACCGCCTTCAGGATTTCTAAGGGTGCAAATTTTTGATTTCACTCCTCACTACCTATCACAGTTTCGAAGGCCATAAAATGCCAAAATAGCACAAAAACCCCCCCAAATGACCCCATTTTGGAAAGTAGACACCCCAAGCTATTTGTTGAGAGGCATGGTGAGTATTTTACAGCTCTCATTTGTTTTTGAAAATGAAGAAAGTAAAGAAAAAAAAAAAATTTTTTTTTTCTTTTTTCAAATTTTCAAAACTTTGTGACAAAAAGCGACATCTGCAAAATACTCACAATACCTCTCAGCAAATAGCTTGGGGTGTCTACTTTCCAAAATGGGGTCATTTTGGGGGGTTTTATGCCATCTGGGCATTCCATGGCCTCCGAAACTGTGATTGGCAGTGAGAAGTGAAATAAAAAAATTACACCCTTAGAAAGCCTGAAGGCGGTGATTGGTTTTTGGGGTTCCGTACGCAGCTAGGCTCCCAAAAAGTCCCACACATGTGGTATCCCCGTACTCAGGAGAAGCAACAGAATGTATTTTGGGGTGTATTTCTACATATGCCCATGACATGTTTGAGCAATATATCATTTAGTGACAACTTTTTGTAAAAAAAATATATATATTTTTTTTTTTTCATTATTCAATCTCTTGGGACAAAAAAAAAAAATATTTAATGGGCTCAACATTGCTCTCATCAAATAGCTTGGGGTGTCTACTTTCCAAAATGGGGTCATTTGGGGGGGGGTTTGAACTGTCCTGGCATTTTATGCACAACATTTAGAAGCCTATGTCACACGTCACCCACTCTTCTAACCACTTGTAGACAAAGCCCTTTCTGACACTTTTTGTTTACATGAAAACATATTTTTTTTTTGCAAGAAAATTACGTTGAACCCCCAAACACTATATATAATGTTAAAGCAAAGGCCCTACAGATTAAAATGGTGGGTGTTGCATTTTTTTTTCCACACAGTATTTGCGCAGCGATTTTTCAAACGCATTTTTTGTGGAAAAAAAAATACACTTTTTTTTATTTTAATGCACTAAAACACACTATATTGCTCAAATTTTTGATGAAATAAAAAATATGATCTTAGGCCGAGTACATGGATACCAAACACGACATGCTTTAAAATTGCGCACAAACACGCAGTGGCGACAAACTACATACATTTTTAAAAGCCTTTAAAAGCCTTTACATGATACCACATTAGATTCACGGAGGAGGTCTACTGCTAAAATTACTGCCCTCGATCTGACCTTCGCGGTGATACCTCACATGCATGGTGCAATTGCTGTTTACATATGACGCCAGACCAACGCTTGTGTACGCCTTTGCGCAAGAGAAGGGGGGGCAGGGGTGCTTTTTTTTTTTTTTTTGTTTTTTTTTTTATTTATTTAGCTTTTTTATTTTATTTTTAAACTGTTCCTTCCATTTTTTTTCTTTGTTATGATTTTTATTGTTATCTCAGGGAATGTAAATATCCCCTATGATAGCAATAGGCAGTGACAGGTACTCTTTTTTTGAAAAAATTGGGGTCTATTAGACCCTAGATCTTTCCTCTGCCCTCAAAGCATCTGACCACACCAAGATTGGTGTGATAAAATGCTTTCCCAATTTCCCAATGGCGCGGTTTATATCCGGGAGGGGGGACATTCCCTCCCACTGCTTGTAAAAGCAGTCTAGAGGCTAATTACCCGCTAGAATTGCTTTTACATGAAAGCCGATCACTGGCTGAAAAGAATGATACCAAGATGATACCTAAACCTGCAGGCATCATTCTGGTATAACCATTCAAAGTCCAGCAACATACTGGACATATATTGTAATCTTTTTTTTTTCATGCAGCCTCTTGGCTGAACGAAAAAAAGAGATTGATTGGTGGGTATGCCCACCATTAGAATACCTCCCTTCATCCACCCACTTCTAATGATGGGCATACATGCACCATTTATATATGCCGATGCATGGGGGCATCCTCCCGCAAAAGTTATGCCGTGTACACACGGTCGGAATTTCGACCGTATGTACGTGGCATTAGGAGCCAATCGCTCCTCCCCCCCCCCTGCTGCCCCCATGCTTCGGCATATATGCTCTTTTTTTTAACTGTGGTGGTGAAATCACCTCCTACAGTGTTGGAGTCGCGTCTTTATGTATCGTGGGAGCAAACGCTGTTGCTGTCAAGATAAATAAATCCGCGTTGCAACTGAATGGCGCACCTGAAAACAAAAAAATGCTTAACACTAAAACACAGTAAACAAAATTACATACCTGAAAAGCAAGCATGATAAAACATGATAAAACATAATAAAACATTGCAGAATAGAATGGAGTAAAAAAAGAGCAACAATAGAGAGAGAATAGAGTGAGAGAGAGAACAATAAAACGACAACTATTTTATTTTTTTTTATTTTTTTTGAGATTCACAGGTAAAAAAGCTCCTGACTGAAGCGACTGAATCAAAACGCTACCACAAAAAAACTGTTAGCGATCGCAGGGATCAGGCCTGACTCTGCGAACGCTGCAGTTATGTGTGCTTAGTGTTTTGTAAGTGACAGTGATCGATCGATACTGCACTTGGGTGGGCTGGGCTGGGCTGGGCGGAGGGGGAAAACGCAGGTGCTAGCAGGTATCTGGGCTGATCCCGCTAACAATGCGGTTTTTTTTGGAACCCTAAACTGCTGGGACGCTAGTATAGATCTGATCAGATCAGATATTGATCTGTTCAGATACTGTGCCACTAAGGGAGGTGTATGCTTTGTGCGTGGGTGTTTGCGGTACTGGCACTAACCTGGGGCGACGCAGACCTTATTTGACCCTAAAACCTAATTGATATCACCCGCCGGGCGATCAGGGGGTTAAACCGTTATTGGGTAATAAATGGCGGGTGCCCTGACAGTATAAAAAACAAGCTAACTAACCAGCGTCACCCGTAACAGTAATACAAAAAAAAAACTGGTTACCTAGCGACACTAATGCAGCGATCAGAAAAACGATCGCTTAGTGACACTGGCAAAAGGGGGTGAAAGGGTTAACTAGGGGCAATCAGGGGGTTAAACCTTTATTAGGTAATATATGGGGGTACCTGACGCTATATAAAAACCTGACGGGGAACCTAAATAACGAAATAACTAACTGGCTAACCAGCGTCACCAGTGACAGTTATACAGTGATCACTGGTGAAAGGGTTAACTCTAGGGGCAATCAGGGGGTTAAAACCTTTATTTAGGTTGTAATATGGGGGTACCTGACCTATAAACCTATTTATGAACCTATATAAACATGGCGGTTACCTAAAAAAAAAAAATGGTTACCTAGCGACACTAATGCAGCGATCAGAAAAACGATCGCTTAGTGACACTGGCAAAAGGGGGTGAAAGGGTTAACTAGGGGCAATCAGGGGGTTAAAACCTTTATTAGGTAATATATGGGGGTACCTGACGCTATATAAAAACCTGACGGGGAACCTAAATAACGAAATAACTAACTGGCTAACCAGCGTCACCAGTGACAGTTATACAGTGATCACTGGTGAAAGGGTTAACTCTAGGGGCAATCAGGGGGTTAAAAACTTTATTTAGGTTGTAATATGGGGGTACCTGACCTATAAAACTATTTATGAACCTATATAAACATGGCGGTTACCTAAAAAAAAAAAATGGTTACCTAGCGACAGCAGTGACACTAATACAGCGATCAGAAAAACGATCGCTTAGTGACACTGGCAAAAGGGGGTGAAAGGGTTACCTGGGGGGCAATCAAGGGGTTAAACCTTTATTAGGGGGGGGTAGGGGGCTAAATTGCTCCCCAGTGTCAGCCCAAAGTTCAAGTCTGCAGAGAAGGGTCAGTGGGTGCTGTAAGGCAGCTGCCACCTGTTTGGTCTGATTTCTTCCAAGTTCTGCAGACAGCAAAGTTTACACTTCTTGCTGATTGCACAGCTGTAGTTGTGAAGCATTGAGAGGCCTGTTGGACAACTGCACATTATAGGGACTCTTCTCTGCAGCCTTGGATTTTGAGCTTGTTCTGGGGGAGTAATTTAACCAATAAGAAGAGTGAGAAAATTACTGTTAGCCCCCGTACACATGGTCGAAAATTCCGACCACAAAATCCGTCAGATTTTTCCGATGGATTTTGTCCGACACTGGTGTTGCATACACACGGTCGGACAAATTTGTCGGAAAATACGATCGTTCCGAACGTGGCAACATTCGTTGTGTACTAAGGAACTACGTAGAGGGTAGTAGCCAAAAGCTTTGGTCTCGTAATTTGATCTGAGCATGCATGGCACTTTGTCCGTCGGACATTTTCTACACACGTTCGGAAAAAGTCCGAGCGGATTTTGTTGTCAGAAAATTTAAGATCCTGCTCTCAAATTTTTTCCGTCGGAAAATTCCGACGGAAAAAGCCCGCTAGAGCACCACACACGATCGGATTTTCCGAAAATATAATCCGATCGGACTTTTTCCATCGGAATATCGTACCGTGTGTACGGGGCATTAAGCTTTTTGATCACTATTCAATGTATCTACCTGATTTTAAACTTGATTTGGGCTTTAACTCCCACAAATAAAGTGAGCAGTAGATTTAACTGAGAATGTTGTGCTTGGGGGGGAAAAAAAATAATTTGGTTTCACACCTCCAACCTTCTGTGGCACACACAGATTAGCAAATCTTGATTGAGCCCCCATAGGTCATCTGGATCAAGCCGTCATTGCTTTTCTTCCTGTGGCCAAATGAGTTCCAGGGGCTTTACTCTGATCTGTTCTCTGTTACCAAGTCCAAAGTGGGCATTCACCTCATTCTGTATGGCTACTTTCACACTGGGGTATTGAGCGCGCTGGCGGTAAAGCGGTGCTATATTTAGCGGCGCTTTACCGTAGTTTTAGCGGCGCTATTGCAGGCGGGTTTGCAGCGCTGCCCCATTGTTTTCTATGGGAAGGGGCGCTTTAAGAGCGGTAAATACACCGCTCCTACAGCGCTCCAAAGATGTGGCTTGCAGGACTTTTTTGACCGTCCTGCAAGCGCACCGCTCCAGTGCGAAAGCCCTCGGGGCTTTCACATTGGAGTGCATTGACCGGCTCTTTCAGGGCGCTTTGCAGGCGCTATTTTTAGCACTTTAGCGCCTACAAAGCGCCTCAGTGTGAAAGCAGACTAAGTCATAGCTCTGTAAGTTTTCATTCAGATTAAACAATTCTGCATGGATTCTATAAAATCATTTCACCTGAAAGACTTTCTGGCTTCTGTGGACAAAGATGCTTACTTACATGACCCCATCTTTCATTGCATTAGTAATTCCTGCACTTTGTCATGGGGCCCCTACCCTACACTACCAGTTCATGGCCCTGCACTTCAGCCCCTCATCTGCATCTTGAGTGTTCACCAAGGTGTTGGCCCCAGTACAGTACAGTACAGTGGCCCCAGTTCTGCACTCCAGTGGTATCCTTTTGTTGTGGGAACAGTTGGACAATGTGACACTGACCTCCAGATGTTGCAGCAGTTCAGATGGATCCTAAACCTACAGATATTGTCGCTGGAACAGACTCATCTTTACTCCTGAATACAGCTGAGACCATAGTGCTCACATTTGAATTCTCCATTGTAGGAGCTGTCCAATTCTATGCTTTTGAATGAGAGTCCAAAGTCTGATGATAACCACTTTCAAGGCAGTTCTTTTTGCCCAGTTCCACTTTAGACCTTCACAACTCAACATTCTGCCATCAAGGCCGTTGATCTAGTCTCTGGACAAACTGAATCATCTGTCACTGAGGACTGGGACTGTCTAGGAGTCCTGGGCATAAACTTGAATTTTGGGTGATTTCAGAATTGTCTACTTTGAGGATCATTCAATCTGCATTCAGTCGGAGAACACTGCAGACGTGCCGTATTTCAATTCCTGGGAAGGAACCAGAAGTCTCTCTGCAGCAAGAGAGATCAGATGATCCATAGGCAGAATTTAGCGCTTTTACGCTGTAAATAGTCCAGACATAGACAGTTGGCATGCATATTTTCTCAGCTGGCATCACCTGGACCCAGGAGAGGGTTCCTACACATGGAGTTGTTTCAGGACCTGGGTGATGCCGGGTGTGGACCAGGATAGTTGTGTCTTCAGTCATTAGGATCCTCTATCGGAAGCAGTGAATGATCTAGTCTTTAGTTCCTACACATGATCTTAGCCAAAAGGCCGAGAAGCGATTAGTCTTTAGTTCCTACGACGCTGAAAGTTAGGAAGTCTACTTCTTGCAAAGTCTGTCGACATAAATGGAGAGGAATACTTTACTCAGTGTGAGTCTCAGGGTGTCCATCGGAGGACTTATTCCTTGGGATAAATCATCTTTCCTGTGGCTGTGCCTAGAACATTGTTTTGATGTCAGCACTATCAAGGATCAGGCTTTTACCCTTTCTATTCTGTTTCAGGGACTGCAAATCTCTCACTCTTTGATCAAGACCATTTTGTAAAGGGGTGTCTCCCCCATGTACTGTGGATTGAGGCTCAGGACTTCCTTCTTGCCTACGGTAGTTACCTCCTTTCGCCTCAACATGGACACTGTTCTTCTGTCCTTCAGTCCCACTCTAGTTTCCTTTCATTATCTACTGTAAATGTTATTCGGGCTATTATCTCACTGCTTCTTTCAGGAACACGCATTCCTTTTTTCTCCATCCTGGATGGACATTGTAAACACTGGCTTTTCTTTCTACCATTTCCAGGTGGCTCAGGCAGGGCATCATCTAAGCTTGGGGTCTCAAGGATCTGGCCAGGGCTCCACTAGATCTGCCTGTGCTTCTTCTAGCTTTTTGCCACCAATAAACTTTTCAAAGATTTGCAAGGCTGCCAACTGGTCCTCTGGTCACATATTCACTATGTTTTCCCAGGTGGATATTTCAGGCTCATCTAATACCAGGTTCCAGTCTAAGCGCCTTTAGACAGCTTGTAGAACTGCAGACAATGCCCGGTTTTAAAGTTTCTTTCTTATTAACGATTTGTTTTCTGTGTTGCCCACCCCTTGGTTGGACTGCTTTTGGACATCCCAAGGTTAAAGATTTTCTGTATCAGAAAGAAAATGTTTTTCTTGTAGTCTATTGAAGAACACAGATCCCATACTCTGTTACTGATCATGCTTTCAGTTCTTCTTCGATACAAAATTGAGACATGCTGGTAGTAGAAGAGGTTGTCCTACGACTGGCCTACAGCTTTTGTTTGCTTGCCAGTGTCCAATCCTCCCATAGGTCCACCATAACTCACCTCATAAATCAGTAGTTTAAAGAAGGGATTGTTCCGGGCGCCCTCAAACAAGGGATCATCAGACCCCTACTAAAGAAACCCAAACTCGACCCTCAGGACCCTAACCACCGCAGACCGATAACAAGCCTTAACACCATCTCCAAGATTATGGAGAAAGCGGTAGTACAACAGATTCAAAACCACCTGGACACACACAAACTTCTGGACCCTCTGCAATCAGGCTTCCGCCCGAGCCATGGAACAGAAACAGCACTCCTGAAGATTTGGGACGACGCCCTCGAAGCAGCAGATGACGGAGAATCATGTCTCCTGGTACTGTTGGACCTCAGTGCAGCGTTTGATACAGTGGACCACAATACTCTACTCCAGGGCCAGGTAAAGAACATCATGGGCCTGGTGCTGAGGATTTTGGTCGGGCCTTTTATAAATAAAAATGCAAACAATTTTTTGTTATAACAAATTAAATTAAGAGAGAGAGGGAGGGAGAGAGAGAGAGAGAGAGAGAAGAGAGAGAGAGAGAGAGAGAGAGAGAGAGAGAGAGAGAGAGAGAGAGAGAGAGAGAGAGAGAGAGAGAGAGAGAGAGAGAGAGAGAGAGAGAGAGAGAGAGAGGAGAGAGAGAGAGAGAGAGAGAGAGAGAGAGAGAGAGAGAGGGAGAGAGAGCGAGAGAGAGAGAGAGAGAGAGAGAGAGAGAGAGAGAGAGAGAGAGAGAGAGAGAGGAGAGAGAGAGAGAGAGAGAGAGAGAGAAGGAGAGAGAGGTGAGAGGGGTAAGGGAGAGAGAGAGAGGAGGTGAGAGAGAGAAAGGGGATGAAAGAGGTGTGAGGGGTAAGGGAGGTTGAGAGAGAAAGGGGGGATGCGTGGGAAAGACATCAACGCAGCCCGGCCAAGGCAAGTGACTGAAGGCACAGAACCCGGAAGGAAGACCTGGTGAAGATGGAAGCAACCGGCCCCACCGGATTGATCACATCACTGGAGGGCTCAGTCTGACAATTTAAGTGTACCCTAATGTGCTAATATGCTGTGAATACTTGTACATTATGGCATAACCTACCTCAGGGCCTCTAAAAAGTAGTAATGTTAGAAAAGTTTACTACAGCTTTGAAATCACAGGAGCCTCTCAAAAATATTTTCAGGGACACTTTTTTTTACAAGTGCTATATTTAGAGTAGCTGACATCCCCTATGTTCACCTATACATCACAATAGTAATTACAAAATTAAATGAGTACTAATAATGGGGCAAAACAAATATGAGGACTGAGATTTCCTTTAGTTGAACTTACAAAAAAGTGTGCCCATTCTAGAGCATTGAGGATATTCAGTATAATTTTAAAGAACTGTTTTTGTGGGAAAGAGGCATAAGGGAGGAGTATGGATGGTATAAAAGTGGGAAGTATGTGCAGGTGATGGAGAGGAATGTGGAGGGTCTAACAGTGGGCACTATGCACATGAAAGGAGTGTGGAGGGTATGGCAGAAGGCACTATGTACAGGAGAGGAGTGTGAAGGGTATGACAGTGGGCAGTATGCACAGCAGAGGAGTGTGGAGGGTATGACAGTGAGCAGTATGTACAGGAGAGGAGTGTGGAGGGTACGACAGTGGGCACTATGTACAGGAGAGATGTGTATAACAGCGTGCACTATGTAAAGGATAGGAGTGTGAAGGATATGACAGCAGGTGCTATGTATAGGAGAGAAGTGTGGAGAGTATGACAGTGGGCTATGTATAGGAGAGGAGGATGAAGTAATCTGGGAAGGAAAAATGTAAAAAGGTTTGTGGAAGGATGTTTAGGGACTGCGTAGTGGTTAAGCGGGCCATACATGAATTGATTTTACACCAATTAAGCAGAGACCAGCCATAGTCGATCTATGTATGGGCTAGCTGGTTTTACACAGGTCAACCTATTAACCGACTTGAGTACAACCAGCCTGTCAGGTTTTCCCGAAAACAATCAGTGCTGCCAGCTATAGTTAGCAACACTGATCATCGTATTCACTGGCAGAACACAATAACACTGTGGGAGTGATTCCCCCATCCACAGGTCAGCAGGTGAGAGGGTGTGTGTGGACAGGCTGGGGAGAGATACTAGTCAGTGGCTGGGTAGGCACTGGTTAGTATCAGAGCCAGATACACACATGTGAGGTATCGCCACGATCGTTAGAGCGAGAGCAATAATTCTAGCACTAGACCTTCTCTGCAACTCTAAACAAGTAACCTGCAAAAAAATGTAAAGCATCGCTTGTTACACAAAAAAATCGTGCTAACTTTAGTGTTTTTTTATGAATGAAACAGTTTCTTCCCAAAAAAAAAAACTTTTGAAAAATTGCTGCGCAAATATCGTGTAACGTAAAAAGTTGCAAAGGCCACCATTTTATTCCATAGGGAAAATGGAAAACAATATATATAATGCTTGAGGGTTCTGAGTAATTTTCTATCAAAAAAAAGATGATTTTTACATGTAGGAGAGAAGTGTCAGAATTGGCCTGGGTAGCAAGGGGTTAATTATCATAAGTAATATACAAATAATTATTATAAGCACTGTGATCTCATCCTCTCAGTCTGCTGCAGAGTGTTCCAGCTTGTATTTATACTGGCCGCTCTGTATGTAGCTTCTGACCGACTGCGCAAGTAGCCCTGTATCTCCGGAACTATAGATGATAGCAGCCCCATATATAACCAGTGTTGAAGTAGGTATTTAGCAACATACCCACCAAATGGGGAGTCTCTATGACTCCTGGTCGCTGAGCTACAACCCTCGAAGTCGATCTTTTTTTATTTTTTTGATTTTTTTTTTTTTTTCCTTTTGGGCAAATGGGCCTATCTTGAGAAAGGGGCCTGGAGCTGCAGCTCCAATAGCCCCTATGTTAATCCGGCCCTGCTCTACTCATCCGCCTCACAGAAGTAGCAGGAGTCACAGACTCAGATCTACAATGGTTCGCATCAGTCTTAGGAAATCGCTCTCAGACAGTGAAACTAAGAGCATTCACCTCGGAAACCCAGGCAATCTCTTGCGGAGTCCCTCAAGGATCACCTTTGTCGCCAGTGCTCTTTAACCACTTGCCGACCGCCCCATGTACATATACGTCGGCAGAATGGCACGTACAGGCAAAATCACGTACCTGTACGTGACATTCTTCCGGCGGGTGGGGTGTCCGATCGGAACCCGCTCCGCCGGCGGGGACGGTCGGCATCGCTTCAGGAGCGATCCGGGACGAGGGGACGGCCAGTGGTTTCTGGCCACCCCCTCGCGATCGCTCCTGGCGAATGAAAAGCTTCCCCTTCCTGTCTATTGTATAGACAGGAAGGCGGAAGTGATGTCACGCTCGGTGCGCCGGTCTATGTGACCGGAACGCCGAGGAGTGAAGATGTACATGTTAGTGCACAAACAGTACACTGACACCAGTACACATAGGCACACAATCCACCCCCGTCACCCCCAGATCACCCCCTGCCCCCCCAGTCACAGTGTCACTAATTGCAGTGATCATTTATTTACTGATCACTGCATTTAGTGTCAGTGTGACTGTAATAACTGTCAGGGCAGTTAGTTTTAGGTCCAAGGTAGCCCCCTACCCCCCCCCCCCTAATAAAGGTTTATCCCCCTGATTGCCCCTAGTTAACCCCTTCACCCCCTTTTGCCAGTGTCACTAAGCGATCGTTTTTCTGATCGCTGCATTAGTGTCGCTAGGTAACCATTTTTTTTTTTATTTTAACCGCCATGTTTATATAGGTTCATAAATAGGTTTATAGGTCAGGTACCCCCATATTACAACCTAAATAAAGGTTTTAACCCCCTGATTGCCCCTAGAGTTAACCCTTTCACCAGTGATCACTGTATAAGTGTCACTGGTGACGCTGGTTAGCCAGTTAGTTATTTCGTTATTTAGGTTCCCCGTCAGGTTTTTATATAGCGTCAGGTACCCCCATATATTACCTAATAAAGGTTTAACCCCCTGATTGCCCCTAGTTAACCCTTTCACCCCCTTTTGCCAGTGTCACTAAGCGATTGTTTTTCTAATCGCTGCATTAGTGTCACTGGTGCCGCTAGGTAGCCAGTTTTTTTTTTTTTGTATTACTGTTACGGGTGACGCTGGTTAGTTAGCTTGTTTTTTATACTGTCAGGGCACCCGCCATTTATTACCCAATAACGGTTTAACCCCCTGATCGCCCGGCGGGTGATATCAATTAGGTTTTAGGGTCAAATAAGGTCTGCGTCGCCCCAGGTTAGTGTCAGTACCGCAAACACCCATGCGCAAAGCATACACCTCCCTTAGTGGCACAGTATCTGAACAGATCAATATCTGATCTGATCTGATCAGATCTATACTAGCGTCCCAGCAGTTTAGGGTTCCAAAAAAACGCATAGTTAGCGGGATCAGCCCAGATACCTGCTAGCACCTGCGTTTTCCCCCTCCGCCCAGCCAGCCCACCCAAGTGCAGTATCGATCGATCACTGTCACTTACAAAACACTAAGCACACATAACTGCAGCGTTCGCAGAGTCAGGCCCGATCCCTGCGATCGCTAACATTTTTTTTGTGGTAGCGTTTTGATTCAGTCGCTAACAGTCAGGAGCTTTTTTACCTGTGAATCTCAAAAAAAAAAAAAAAAAAAAATAGTTGTCGTTTTATTGTTTCTCTCTCTCTCTCTCTCTATCTCTCTCTCTATTGTTGCTCTTATTTTACTCCATTCTATTCTGCAATGTTTTATTATGTTTTATCATGCTTGCTTTTCAGGTATGTAATTTTGTTTACTGTGTTTTAGTGTTAAGCATTTTTTTGTTTTCAGGTGCACCATTCAGTTGCAGCGCGGATTTATTTATCTTGACAGCAACAGCGTTTGCTCCCACGATACATAAAGCCGCGACACCAACGCTGTAGGAGGCGATTTCACCACCACAGTTAAAAAAAAGAGCATATGTGCCGAAGCATGGGGGCAGCAGGGGGGGGGGGGGGGGGAGGAGCGATTGGCTCCTAATGCCACGTACATACGGTCGAAATTCCGACCGTGTGTACATGGCATAACTTTTGCGGGAGGATGCCCCCATGCATCGGCATATATAAATGGTGCATGTATGCCCATCATTAGAAGTGGGTGGATGAAGGGAGGTATTCTAATGGTGGGCATACCCACCAATCAATCTCTTTTTTTCGTTCAGCCAAGAGGCTGCATGAAAAAAAAAAAAAAAAAAGATTACAATATATGTCCAGTATGTTGCTGGACTTTGAATGGTTATACCAGAATGATGCCTGCAGGTTTAGGTATCATCTTGGTATCATTCTTTTCAGCCAGTGATCGGCTTTCATGTAAAAGCAATTCTAGCGGGTAATTAGCCTCTAGACTGCTTTTACAAGCAGTGGGAGGGAATGTCCCCCCTCCCGGATATAAACCGCGCCATTGGGAAATTGGGAAAGCATTTTATCACACCAATCTTGGTGTGGTCAGATGCTTTGGGGCAGAGGAAAGATCTAGGGTCTAATAGACCCCATTTTTTTCAAAAAAAGAGTACCTGTCACTGCCTATTGCTATCATAGGGGATATTTACATTCCCTGAGATAACAATAAAAATCATAACAAAGAAAAAAAATGGAAGGAACAGTTTTAAAAAAAAAAAAAAAAAAAAAAAAAAAAAAAAAAAGCACCCCTGCCCCCCCTTCTCTTGCGCAAAGGCGTACACAAGCGTTGGTCTGGCGTCATATGTAAACAGCAATTGCACCATGCATGTGAGGTATCACCGCGAAGGTCAGATCGAGGGCAGTAATTTTAGCAGTAGACCTCCTCCGTGAATCTAATGTGGTATCATGTAAAGGCTTTTAAAGGCTTTTAAAAATGTATGTAATTTGTCGCCACTGCGTGTTTGTGCGCAATTTTAAAGCATGTCGTGTTTGGTATCCATGTACTCGGCCTAAGATCATATTTTTTATTTCATCAAAAATTTGAGCAATATAGTGTGTTTTAGTGCATTAAAAAAAAAAAAAAAAGTGTATTTTTTCCACAAAAAAAATGCGTTTGAATAATCGCTGCGCAAATACTGTGTGGAAAAAAAAAATGCAACACCCACCATTTTAATCTGTAGGGCCTTTGCTTTAACAATATATATAGTGTTTGGGGGTTCAACGTAATTTTCTTGCAAAAAAAAAAAAAAATATGTTTTCATGTAAACAAAAAGTGTCAGAAAGGGCTTTATATTCAAGTGGTTAGAAGAGTGGGTGACGTGTGACATAGGCTTCTAAATGTTGTGCATAAAATGCCAGGACAGTTCAAACCCCCCCCCCCCCCAAATGACCGCATTTTGGAAAGTAGACACCCCAAGCTATTTGCTGAGAGCAATGTTGAGCCCATTAAAATTTTTTTTTTTTTGTCCCAAGAGATTGAATAATGAAAAAAAAAATATATATATATATTTTTTTTACAAAAAGTTGTCACTAAATGATATATTGCTCAAACATGTCATGGGCATATGTGGAAATACACCCCAAAATACATTCTGTTGCTTCTCCTGAGTACGGGGATAGCACATGTGTGGGACTTTTTGGGAGCCTAGCTGCGTACGGAACCCCAAAAAACCAATCACCGCCTTCAGGCTTTCTAAGGGTGTAATTTTTTTATTTCACTTCTCACTGCCAATCACAGTTTCGGAGGCCATGGAATGCCCAGATGGCATAAAACCCCCCAAAATGACCCCATTTTGGAAAGTAGACACCCCAAGCTATTTGCTGAGAGGTATGGTGAGTATTTTGCAGATCTCGCTTTTTGTCACAAAGTTTTGAAAATTGAAAAAACATTTTTTTTTTTTCTTTACTTTCTTCATTTTCAAAAACAAATGAGAGCTGTAAAATACTCACCATGCCTCTCAACAAATAGCTTGGGGTGTCTACTTTCCAAAATGGGGTCATTTGGGGGGGTTTTGGGCTATTTTGGCATTTTATGGCCTTCGAAACTGTGATAGGTAGTGAGGAGTGAAATCAAAAATTTGCACCCTTAGAAATCCTGAAGGCGGTGCTTGGGTTTCGGGGCCCCGTACGCGGCTAGGCTCCCAAAAAGTCCCACACATGTGGTATCCCCATACTCAGGAGAAGCAGCAAAATGTATTTTGGGGTGCAATTCCACATATAACTATGGCATGTGTGAGCAATATATCATTTAGTGACAACTTTTTGAAAAAAAAAAAAATATTTTTTATTTTTGTCTTTATTCAATCACTTGGGAATAAAAAAAAAAAATATTCAATGGGCTCAACATGCCTCTCAGCAAATAGCTTGGGGTGTCTACTTTCCAAAATGGGGTCATTTGGGGGGGTTTTGTACTTCCCTGCCATTTTAGCACCTCAAGAAATTAAATAGGCAGTCATAAATTAAAAGCGGTGTAAATTCCAGAAAATGTACTCTAGTTTGTAGACGCTATAACTTTTGCGCAAACCAATAAATATACGCTTATTGGCATTTTTTTTTACTAAAGACATGTGGCTGAATACATTTTGGCCCAAATGTTTGACTAAAATTGAGTTTATTCGATTTTTCTTATAACAAAAAGTAGAAAATCTCTTTTTTTTTTTTCTAAATTTTCGCTCTTTTTCCGTTTATATCGCAAAAAATAAAAATCACAGAGGCAATCAAATACCATCAAAAGAAAGCTCTATTTGTGGGAAGAAAAGGACGCAAATTTCGTTTGGTTACAAAATTGCATGACCGCGCAATTACCAGTTAAAGTAGTGCCGTGCGAAATTGAAAAAAGACCTTTCTTTTGATGGTATTTGATTGCCTCTGTGATTTTTATTTTTTGAGATATAAACAAAAAAGAGCGAAAATTTTCTGGAATTTACACCGCTTTTAATTTATGACTGCCTATTTCATTTCTTGAGGTGCTAAAATGGCAGAGAAGTACAAAACCCCCCCAAATGACCCCATTTTGGAAAGTAGACACCCCAAGCTATTTGCTGAGAGGCATGTTGAGCCCATTGAATATTTTTTTTTTTTTAGTCCCAAGTGATTGAATAAAGACAAAAATAAAAAAGATTTTTTTTTTTTTCAAAAAGTTGTCACTAAATGATATATTGCTCACACATGCCATAGTTATATGTGGAATTGCACCCCAAAATACATTTTGCTGCTTCTCCTGAGTATGGGGATACCACATGTGTGGGACTTTTTGGGAGCCTAGCCGCGTACGGGGCCCCGAAACCCAAGCACCGCCTTCAGGATTTCTAAGGGTGCAAATTTTTGATTTCACTCCTCACTACCTATCACCGTTTCGAAGGCCATAAAATGCCAAAATAGCACAAAACCCCCCCAAATGACCCCATTTTGGAAAGTAGACACCCCAAGCTATTTGTTGAGAGGCATGGTGAGTATTTTACAGCTCTCATTTGTTTTTGAAAATGAAGAAAGTAAAGAAAAAAAACATTTTTTTTTCTTTTTTTAAATTTTCAAAACTTTGTGACAAAAAGCGAGATCTGCAAAATACTCACCATACCTCTCAGCAAATAGCTTGGGGTGTCTACTTTCCAAAATGGGGTCATTTTGGGGGGTTTTATGCCATCTGGGCATTCCATGGCCTCCGAAACTGTGATTGGCAGTGAGAAGTGAAATAAAAAAATTACACCCTTAGAAAGCCTGAAGGCGGTGATTGGTTTTTGGGGTTCCGTACGCAGCTAGGCTCCCAAAAAGTCCCACACATGTGGTATCCCCGTACTCAGGAGAAGCAACAGAATGTATTTTGGGGTGTATTTCCACATATGCCCATGACATGTTTGAGCAATATATCATTTAGTGACAACTTTTTGTAAAAAAAAATATATATATTTTTTTTTTTTCATTATTCAATCTCTTGGGACAAAAAAAAAAAAAATATTTAATGGGCTCAACATTGCTCTCATCAAATAGCTTGGGGTGTCTACTTTCCAAAATGGGGTCATTTGGGGGGGGTTTGAACTGTCCTGGCATTTTATGCACAACATTTAGAAGCCTATGTCACACGTCACCCACTCTTCTAACCACTTGTAGACAAAGCCCTTTCTGACACTTTTTGTTTACATGAAAACATATTTTTTTTTTGCAAGAAAATTACGTTGAACCCCCAAACACTATATATAATGTTAAAGCAAAGGCCCTACAGATTAAAATGGTGGGTGTTGCATTTTTTTTTTCCACACAGTATTTGCGCAGCGATTTTTCAAACGCATTTTTTGTGGAAAAAATACACTTTTTTTTATTTTAATGCACTAAAACACACTATATTGCTCAAATTTTTGATGAAATAAAAAATATGATCTTAGGCCGAGTACATGGATACCAAACACGACATGCTTTAAAATTGCGCACAAACACGCAGTGGCGACAAACTACATACATTTTTAAAAGCCTTTAAAAGCCTTTACATGATACCACATTAGATTCACGGAGGAGGTCTACTGCTAAAATTACTGCCCTCGATCTGACCTTCGCGGTGATACCTCACATGCATGGTGCAATTGCTGTTTACATATGACGCCAGACCAACGCTTGTGTACGCCTTTGCGCAAGAGAAGGGGGGGCAGGGGTGCTTTTTTTTTTTTTTTTTTTTGTTTTTTTTTTTATTTAGCTTTTTTATTTTATTTTTAAACTGTTCCTTCCATTTTTTTTCTTTGTTATGATTTTTATTGTTATCTCAGGGAATGTAAAATATCCCCTATGATAGCAATAGGCAGTGACAGGTACTCTTTTTTTGAAAAAAATTGGGGTCTATTAGACCCTAGATCTTTCCTCTGCCCTCAAAGCATCTGACCACACCAAGATTGGTGTGATAAAATGCTTTCCCAATTTCCCAATGGCGCGGTTTATATCCGGGAGGGGGGACATTCCCTCCCACTGCTTGTAAAAGCAGTCTAGAGGCTAATTACCCGCTAGAATTGCTTTTACATGAAAGCCGATCACTGGCTGAAAAGAATGATACCAAGATGATACCTAAACCTGCAGGCATCATTCTGGTATAACCATTCAAAGTCCAGCAACATACTGGACATATATTGTAATCTTTTTTTTTTCATGCAGCCTCTTGGCTGAACGAAAAAAAGAGATTGATTGGTGGGTATGCCCACCATTAGAATACCTCCCTTCATCCACCCACTTCTAATGATGGGCATACATGCACCATTTATATATGCCGATGCATGGGGGCATCCTCCCGCAAAAGTTATGCCGTGTACACACGGTCGGAATTTCGACCGTATGTACGTGGCATTAGGAGCCAATCGCTCCTCCCCCCCCTGCTGCCCCCATGCTTCGGCATATATGCTCTTTTTTTTAACTGTGGTGGTGAAATCACCTCCTACAGCGTTGGAGTCGCGGCTTTATGTATCGTGGGAGCAAACGCTGTTGCTGTCAAGATAAATAAATCCGCGTTGCAACTGAATGGCGCACCTGAAAACAACAAAATGCTCAACACTAAAACACAGTAAACAAAATTACATACCTGAAAAGCAAGCATGATAAAACATGATAAAACATAATAAAACATTGCAGAATAGAATGGAGTAAAAAAAGAGCAACAATAGAGAGAGAATAGAGAGAGAGAGAACAATAAAAACGACAACTATTTTTTTTTTTTTATTTTTTTGAGATTCACAGGTAAAAAAGCTCCTGACTGAAGCGACTGAATCAAAACGCTACCACAAAAAAACTGTTAGCGATCGCAGGGATCAGGCCTGACTCTGCGAACGCTGCAGTTATGTGTGCTTAGTGTTTTGTAAGTGACAGTGATCGATCGATACTGCACTTGGGTGGGCTGGGCTGGGCGGAGGGGGAAAACGCAGGTGCTAGCAGGTATCTGGGCTGATCCCGCTAACAATGCGGTTTTTTTTGGAACCCTAAACTGCTGGGACGCTAGTATAGATCTGATCAGATCAGATATTGATCTGTTCAGATACTGTGCCACTAAGGGAGGTGTATGCTTTGTGCGTGGGTGTTTGCGGTACTGGCACTAACCTGGGGCGACGCAGACCTTATTTGACCCCAAAACCTAATTGATATCACCCGCCGGGCGATCAGGGGGTTAAACCGTTATTGGGTAATAAATGGCGGGTGCCCTGACAGTATAAAAAACAAGCTAACTAACCAGCGTCACCCGTAACAGTAATACAAAAAAAAACTGGTTACCTAGCGACACTAATGCAGCGATCAGAAAAACGATCGCTTAGTGACACTGGCAAAAGGGGGTGAAAGGGTTAACTAGGGGCAATCAGGGGGTTAAACCTTTATTAGGTAATATATGGGGGTACCTGACGCTATATAAAAACCTGACGGGGAACCTAAATAACGAAATAACTAACTGGCTAACCAGCGTCACCAGTGACAGTTATACAGTGATCACTGGTGAAAGGGTTAACTCTAGGGGCAATCAGGGGGTTAAAACCTTTATTTAGGTTGTAATATGGGGGTACCTGACCTATAAACCTATTTATGAACCTATATAAACATGGCGGTTACCTAAAAAAAAAAAATGGTTACCTAGCGACACTAATGCAGCGATCAGAAAAACGATCGCTTAGTGACACTGGCAAAAGGGGGTGAAAGGGTTAACTAGGGGCAATCAGGGGGTTAAAACCTTTATTAGGTAATATATGGGGGTACCTGACGCTATATAAAAACCTGACGGGGAACCTAAATAACGAAATAACTAACTGGCTAACCAGCGTCACCAGTGACAGTTATACAGTGATCACTGGTGAAAGGGTTAACTCTAGGGGCAATCAGGGGGTTAAAACCTTTATTTAGGTTGTAATATGGGGGTACCTGACCTATAAACCTATTTATGAACCTATATAAACATGGCTGTTACCTAAAAAAAAAAAAATGGTCCGGGGCTGAAGTGGTTAACATAGACATCCGCCCACTCCTCCAAATCATCAGAATTTCAGATCTCTGCCTCCACTCATATGCTGACGACACGCAACTATACTTTCGTATCACTGGACAAAAAGAACATCATCAGCAAATAGAAAAATGCCTCACCTTGATAGACTGGATGACCACTAGCTCCCTCAAACTCAACGAATCAAAAACAGAGCTTCTTATCCTACACGCAAATCAAAATTCCCAGACCAAGATCCCTTGGACACCACCCCCCATCTTTGGACAGACAAGAGCACGAAGGTCAAGAGTCTCGGAGTCATTTTTGACTCATAAATGTCAATGGATGCACAAATAGGAGCAGTAGTCAGTGGTTCTCACCATCTGCTCCGCCTGCTAAGCAGACTCATCCCCTTCATTCCAAAGGAGGACAAAGCACTGGTAGTTGGAACAGTCATTAATTCACGACTTGTCTACGCAAACTCCCTTTACATCGGATTACCCCAATATCAACTTGCGCGCTTACAATTTATCCAAAACACGGTGGCAAGGCCGATAACAGGAAAAAAAACCGTGGGAATCCATCTCCCCTTCCCTGAGGTGCATACATTGGCTAACCGTAAAGAATCGGATCACAATTCAAGACCATCTGCCTCACCCACAAATGTACACATGGAGTCGCTCCTCAATACCTAATCGAGAAAATAAAACACTACAAACCCAATCTCAGTCTTCGATCATCTAACCAAAACCTCCTCCTCATTCCAAAATCCTGCTACAAATCAAAGGGGGAAAGGAGATTCGCTGTCCAAGGACCACGGCCATGGAATGCTCTACCAACCTACATCCGCATGGAAGAAAACCATCAGGCCTTCGGGAAAAAACTCAAGACCTAACTCTTCTAAGAAGCATGACAACAAAGCACCAATACAGTGCCTTGAGGCGATTCAGTTCGCATTGTAGCGCTATACAAATTATTCATTCATTCATAGGCAGTAGTATAACTAAAAAGGTTAAAGACTTCCTGTGTCCCTCAATTAACTCAAAGCAAAAGATTTTACAAGGAGTACAACATCCTTTCCTTTTTCTACTACTTCTACTTTTTTTTTATATTTTGAAAGATGCAGAAAATGACTGAGACATTCATTCATTCATAGGCAGTAGTATAACTAAAAAGGTTAAAGACTTCCTGTGTCCCTCAATTAACTCCAAGCAAAAGATTTTACAAGGAGTACAACATCCTTTCCTTTTTCTACTACTTCTACTTTTTTTTTATATTTTGAAAGATGCAGAAAATGACAGACATTCAGACAGGTTTATAATATTTGTTCCGTTTTTTTTTTTCTTTTGTGTAAAGTTGTTTTAGACTATGTGGCTTTTTAAGGATGTAAGCAATGTTCCTTACAGACCAGGCCAAGATGTTTCTGAAGGTATTTAGTGAGATTGACAGGATGCCACAGTTACTGGCCTACTACTATAAATGCCACAAGGTAGGACTTCTCTTTATGGCGCAGTTATACTGTTTGTTTTCATCTGCTAGAAGTTCTTGCTCCTCTATAATGTGTAGAATTGAAAAATGGTGTTTATGTTGGAAGTCTTCCCTTTGCGGTGTCTCTAGCCTATAGTTTAAAGAGGTTTTCCTGACCCATTAAAAAGAATCTGCTGGAAACCCACCCCCCCCCCCCAACCCACCCCCCCCCCCCCCCACTCCAAACACTCATACCTATTCTCACAAGCTAAATAAAAAAAAAAAAAAAATAAAGAACAAAAACAAACATTTGTTTGTACTTGTGTAAAGCAGCCCATAGACTGTTCGAATTTTTAAAGTTGAACATTGTATGGGCATGCTGATTGTACCCAGGTTGAGTGATCAACTTGGGTACGACCAGCCTGTCGGATTGTTTATGCGACTATTGTCAGTGGCTATAGCCGCTAGCAGTAATCACTGTACATTCACAATAGCTTCACGGGAGGGATCCCCCCCCATCAACACAGTTAAGGAGTCTAGCTATTTTCTTATCTGCAACCCGTGGTTGCAGGAAAGAAAATCTCTCCATCTATGGCCAACTTTAGTTACTTGTTGCATGACACACTGCATCTTCTCTTCCGCTAGTAAAGACTGATCATTCACTGTTTAATTCTGAGCCCTCTATCGACCTGTTGCTGCCCCTCGTCAGGACATCAGCATATTGCTGGGGTCTTCTCAAGGCTGCTGATGGGCAGTCAATGGGAAATGTCCACTTCACCAGGGAGCCAAGTGGGAATCCATAGAAGGACCCTCCCACTCACCAGTTCTGAAGACAAAAAAGATTGGTGGGATAGTTTGAAGTATAAACCTGTGTTTTTATTTTATCTTATTTATTGAAATAAGTTTAGAAAGTATATCTCTAGACAAAAAAAAAAAATGTTTTTAAATGATAGACAGGGGCTGATATGCCTATTTTCCTTTTGAAGGAGATTTCTATTACTTCCTATCCCAGTGCTGGTGGGAAATGAGATAGGAAATAAAATGCCCTGCCTGGGAAAAGATCACAAGGAAAAAAACCCCCCCGGTGCAGTTATTATATGCTTGAAGACATCTGGAAAAGTTAAATAAAAATTTAAAATATAGACATGGTACCTCAAGGAGTCATGAAGTCATCTGGTAATGGAGGGCCCAGAGCCTGGATTTGGGATTACATTAAAAGTATTAGAATATGCAGCTTCAGAGAGTTGGACACATACATACATACATATACATACATACATATATATATATATATATATATATATATACATATATATATATATATATATATATATATATATATATATATATATATATATATATATATATATATATATATATACACACACACACACACACACACACACACACACACACACACACACACACACACACATATACACACAGTCTCACAAAATTGAGTACACCCCTGACATTTTTGTAAATATTTTATTATATCTTTTAATGTGACAACACTAAAGAAATGACACGTTACTACAATGTAGTGAGTGTACAGCTTGTATAACAGTGTAAATTTGCTGTCCCCCCTCAAAATAACTCAACACACAGCCATTAATGTCTAAACTGCTGGCAACAAAAGTGAGTACACCCTTAAGTGAAAATTTCCAAATTGGGCCCAAAGTGTCAATATTTTGTGTGGCCACCATTATTTCCCAGCACTGCCTTAACCCTCTTGGGCATGGAGTTCACCAGAGCTTCACAGGTTGCCACTGGAGTCCTCTTCCACTCCTTCATAACGACATCTTGGTGGATGTTAGAGACCTTGCACTCCTCCACCTTTCATTTGAGGATGCCCCACAGATGCTCAATAGGGTTAGGCCTAGGGACATGCTTGGCCATCACCTTTACCCTCAGCTTGTTAAGCAAGGCAGTGGTCGTCTTGGAGGTGTGTTTGGGGTCGTTATGTTGGAATACTGCCCTGTGGCCCAGTCTCCAAAGGGAGGGGATCATGCTCTTCTTCAGTATGTCACAGTACATGTTGGCATTCATGGTTCCCTCAAGGAACTGTAGCCCCCCAGTGCCGGTAGCACTCATGCACCCCCAGACCATGACACTTCCACCACCATGCTTGACTGTAGGCAAGACACACTTGTCTTTGTACTCCTCACCTGGTTGCCGTCACACACGCTTGACACCATCTGAAGCAAATAAGTTTATCTTGGTCTCATCAGACCACAGGACATGGTTCCAGTAATCCATGTCTTTAGTCTGCTTGTCTTCAGTAAACTGTTTGCAGGCTTTCTTGTGCATCATCTTTAGAAGAGGCTTCCTTCTGGGAGGACAGCCATGCAGACCATTTTGATGCAGTGTGCGGCGTATGGTATGAGCACTGACAGGGTGACCCCCCACCCCTTCAACCTCTGCAGCAATGGTGGCAGCACTCATACGTCTATTTCCCAAAGACAACCTCTGGATATGACGCTGAGCAAGTGCACTCATCTTCTTGGGTCGACCATGGCGAAGCCTGTTTTGAGTGGAACCTGTCCTAGTAAATCACTGTATGGTCTTGGCCATCGTGCTGCAGCTCAGTTTCAGGGTCTTGGCAATCTTTTTATAGCCTAGGCCATCTTTATGTACAGCAACAATTCTTTTTTTCAGATCTTTAGAGAGTTCTTTGCCATGAGGTGCCATGTTGAACTTCCAGTGACCAGTATGAGAGAGTGAGAGCGATAACACCAAATTTAACACACCTGCTCCCCATTCACACCAGAGACATTAACGAGTCACATGACACCGGGGAGGGAAAATGGCTAATTGGGTCCAATTTGGACATTTTCACATAGGGGTGTACTCACTGTTGCCAGCGGTGTAGACATTAATGGCTGTGTGTTGAGATATTTTGAGGGGACAGTAAATTTACACTGTTATACAAGCTGTACACTCACTACTTTACATTGTAGCAAAGTGTAATTTTCTTCAGTGTTGTCACATGAAAAGATATAAATAAATATATTTACAAAAATGTGAGGGGTGTACTCACTTTTGTGAGATACTGTGTATATATATATATATATATATATATATATATATATATATATATATATATATATATATATATATATATATATATATATATATATATATATATATATATATATATATATATATGCATACATATATATATATATACACACACACATACACACACACACCTTTTTTTGTCTCACTGTCTTTTTACTTTTTCTAAGGTTTCTTTTTTTTTTAATTAATATTATAGGTCATTACTGTATACTGCTTACAATTTGCACAGCATGTTTTCTTGTACATTCACACTAGTCTCTGCCCTCTAGTAGCTTGCAGTCTAAAGCACCCATCTCAAATGCATGTATATACTAGGGCCAATTTAGACACAAGTTAATTAATCTACCAGCTTGCCTTTGGAGTGTAGGAGGAAACCCACACAAGCACAGGCAGAACATGCAAACTCCATGTAGGTAGTGTCTTGGTTGGGATTCAAACCAAAGACCCTAGTGCTGCAAGGCATAAGTGCTAACCACCGTGCCACTGTGCTGCCTATATTTAGGTATGTTTGTGAATAAGTTCACTTGCAAATTATGAAATGAATGAGTGAAATGTTTTTATATCTTTGTTGATAGGTATTGTGTGTAATTCTGTATATTTAAAGGAGCAGCTTATCTGTTCCTTACATTACATATACAGGTAGTGTTTCCTTCATAGCACCCCAGCACAGGCATGGTTTTCTATTGTTATTTTCTCTGAATGCAGTTTCTGTCGGTCTTTTCAGACCCATAGACAGGAAACCTGTGCTAAAATATATACACAGGGCTGCCATTGCTGACCCCCCTCTAAAAATGCTACTTGACTGGCGGTTAGGCTGAGCCTCTGACTTTCCGGATCACTGACCCAGAACAAGCGTATGTCAGCGCACCTAGGAAGTGGTCTTTTATCCCCAAATAGTGGGAAAGTGATGTCAGCAGAGGCATGTAGAGTATATGTCAGAGCTCCTAATCTGCATACTATACAGACAATATTGCGATATCACACTGGATAATTATGCATTTCTGGTTCTTGACATGTAAGAAACTTGAAGGCTCCCATTGCCAACGTTCTTCTGCAAATGCCAGTTAACCTGCACTGACCCACTGGCTAAAATCCTGGTCTGAGTACATAACCTAGAACAAGTGTCTAAGAGTCTAAGTATCCAAGTGTGTATCTAAGCGTCTAAAAGTCTAAGCATATGTTACCAGAACAGCATGGATCTTCATAACAGCATCCAAAGTTTTTATTAAAGTGATCACATCACAGCTGGAAATTGGGATGTTTCAGGGCCAGGCAGGACTGCTTCATAAGCCATGTGACATTGGATGCCATTTTGAAGATCCATGGAAAGTATATCTCCCCCCATTTTTTTTTATACACATATACCGTATATACTCGAGTATAAGCCGACCCGAATATAAGCCGAGGCACCTAATTTTACCACAAAAAACTGGGAAACTTATTGACTCGAGTATAAGCCTAGGGTGAGAAATTTGCAGCTACTGTAAGTGGAAAAGAGGGTCAACAATGCCCATTTGCAGCCTCGCTGTGCCCATTTGCAGACATAGGTCCCCCAAACTTCAAACTTGGTAGTTAAGGGTTCCTAGAGGACCCCTATCTGCAGCCAAAATTTGGGGTCTCTGGACCCAAAGGGTCACGAAATTACATTGCTGCAGAAGGACACAGTTGACCGACTTTGGGGCCCCGTACCTCGGGGCTACTTGGTGCTAGGATCCCAGGGTATTTAAACCCAGTGGAATTATCACTACAACATATCCAAAGATGGGGTTCCTATCACCAAGTGGCCCAGAGATACGGGGCCCCAAAGTCGGTTCGGAAAATGTCAAGCACTTTTATGCAGCAGAGAATGACATTTTCCGAACAGACTTTGGGGCCCCGTATTCGGGGCCACTTGGTGCTAGGAACCCCTTATGTTGTAGTGCTAGTTCCACTGGGTTTGCACACCAAATTTGGGGGGCCAAGTGGCCCCGAGATATCTCGGGGCCCCAAAGTCAGTTCAGAAAATGTCAAGCACTTTTATGCAGCTCATTTTCCGAACAGACTTTGGGGCCCCGTATCTCGGGCCACTTGGTGCTAGGAACCCTTATGTTGTAGTGCTAGTTCCACTGGGTTTGCACACCAAATTTGGGGTTCCTAGCGCCAAGTGGCCCCGAGATACGGGGCCCCAAAGTCGGGTCGGAAAATGTCATTCTCTGCTGCAGCTAAGTACTTGACTCAGTATAAGCCAAGGGGGCTAATATTTGCATACAGTAAGCTGGACCTTCAAAATGCATGTGCCGATAATGTCATTGGTTGCATGCACTCTGAATACCTCTTAAACTGTGCAAGTTTAGGAGATATTCACAGAACCTACAGGTAAGCCTTATTATCAGCTCACCTGAAGGTACAAGTAAATAAGACTTTTCTTCCACTCTAATACAGTATCCACTTGCTTCAAGACATTTGCAGATACTGTGTGTGTGCAATGGGAATATTCTACTTGGAATAAGTATGCAGATACAGAAAGTCACATATCCTTATCTGCACGTTTGTTCAAGGTCAACAATAAATCGAAGCAAGAGGGTCCACAGGACAGCCAGGCAGCTAGCATTTTCAGAAGGATAGATCAGCAGATTTTTAAAAGTATAACTAAAAGACAAAAGTTTTTTTTGTTAATGTTTGGATGGAGTGGAGAGGGATTGTTCTCTCAAGGGAGCTGCCGCTAGTGTTGCCTAGCACTCTATTGGACTCTATTGACTTTATTCGGTTCTTTTTATTAACTATCCAGGATTTTATTGTTCAGACATTTCATGGAGCCTTGCCACTTGTCCTTTCATGGCGTGTCTTTGTTTGTATTTTGCGCCATCTTCCCTCAGGCTGCATTCACACCTGAGCGTTTTGTAGCTTGAAGCCTGAAGCTACAAAAGCTAGAGGGGAAAAAATACATTATTCTCTATGGAGATGGTTCACATCTCCACTCCAAAACGCCTGAAGCCCTACGCCTGAAGCTCAAACAAGTTCCGGACCCTTTTTTGTCGCGCGAATCGGGCAGATTTGGGCGTTTTTATTCTTTTTACATTGGTGACCTTTTGCTCTGCACAAAATTCGCGGCAAAACGCCGCAAATCGCGGTAAAAACCGCCGCAAATCGCGGTAAAAACCGCCGCAAATCGCGCGATTTTCTGCCTAAAAAGCTACGCTCAGGTGTGAATGCAGCCTTACTGTTTGTTTTTTGGTGTTGCTGTAGAGTTATTCATCTATATATTTAAAAGGTGTTACTAAACCGACAACAGTGAAATCTTCCACTATTATGCGAGTAGCCATTTACCTGAATGTTTTTAATAAATTCCTGTATACTGGATTTGTTACACTAATGCCCCGCACACACGGTCGGAAATTCCGACCACAAAATCCGTCTGATTTTTTCCAACGGATTTTGTCCGACACTGGTGTTGCATACACACGGTCGAACAAAGTTGTCGGAAAATCCGATCATTCTGAATGTGGTGACGTTCAATGCGTACGACGGGACTACGTAGAGGCAAGTAGCCAATAGCTTTGGTCTTCTAATGTGATCTGAGCATGCGTGGCACTTTTTCTGTCGGAATTCGCTAAACACGATCGGAAAAAGTCCGATCGGACTTTGTTGTCGGAAAATTTGAGAGCAGGATCTCAAATTTTTTCCGTCGGAATTTCCGACGGAAAAAGTCCGATGGAGCCTACACACGGTCGGATTTCCCGACAACATGGTTCGATAGGACATTTTTTGTCGGAAATTCCGACCGTGTGTATGGAGCATTAGACTGACGCACCTTGTTGTTTTTACAATTTTTTTACACCAAAAGAAAACTGCTTGTTCCAAAAAAATCTATGTAGCGCTGGCTCCTGAAGAGCAGACGCTATTATTTTTCAAAAATTAAAGTTGCCGGAAGCCACAGTTGGGCTTCAGGCTAATTTCTCTAAATTACTGGTTTCTGTACCAGTCCAGCTGGGTTGCACTGGGTTCTCCTTGACCGCAGGTGTCGCTGTCACCGCAGGCAAGAGTAGAAACGCAGCTTAGCTGGATGCATTGAATGCCACTTATTGCTTGGAACCAGCCCAGTGGAAGTGTTTTCCTGCTGTGCATTCTGGGGGGATAGTATTTAAGGTACCGACGCCAGGTTGGCGAGGAGCTTTTTGGCTTTTTGCAGTTGTTTCGGGTCCCTCTTGACCCAGATCCCATGGCCCTCCTGGCCTGGGGTGCAGAGCTATGCACCCTGTGTCTCGAGGCCGGCTGGCTCGAGGTAGCGCGACTGAGATAATAGGCCCGAGCAGACCTCGGGGCCTATTGATCCAGGGATGGTCCAGTGCCGTCTCGCTTGAAGGGAGAGGCCCAGAAACTGGAGGACCCAGGGGAGGACTCTTGTAAGAGAAGACCGTGCGCAAGGCTGGTATCTCTGAAGGAGCCTCGAGACTCAGTTGAAGGACACAACCCGGATCACTATACCTACAGTACCGCCGGTTCGGCTGAAAGAGACTGGTATTGTATGGAAATACTCTTAAATCTCTCAGTGACCTTTAAGTTCAACTTCACAAGTCTGTGGCAGAGACTGTGTCAAATACCCCACCGGCTGCTAGGTCCAGTGAGAGGGGCTTATCCGGTGGTGGCTGGATCTAGTGAGTGGAACCATTGCTTCTTGATCTAAGAAGAGATCTTAAACCTACAGTACCAGGTGCCTGAACTCATCCCTAACCCTCTGACCCTTTTTGTTGAAACACTTTGCTTCCATTCTGAATAAATAACCATAAAAAGGACTAAGTATTGTAAATTCACATTCTTTGGGCCATTTTCCACGGGATCCCCAAGACAGAGATGCAATAAGGTGAGGTAACGGTAAGCCCAAATAAAACCAGCAGCTCCTTCTGGGGTTAGTGCTACATCTATATACAGGATTATCACTCCTGTAAGTAAAAATGTTACAGACATATTCGTAGGCTTTTAAGTAAAGTAAAAAATGATTCTTAGAGCCAACTGGTTAAGGCTTCCACTGCTTCTCCATAGCTCCCAACTGCCCCTGATTTCGAGGGACTGTCCCTGATTTGGAGCAATGTCCCTCTGTCCCTCTTTCCCCCTCATTTTGGTCTGATCCATATAGTTGTATATAAAATGCCCTTTTTATCTTTCAAAAAGTGTTTCCCAGTGCTAAACCTTTCATCCAAATTCTAAATTGGTGCATTTGTAAATTTTAAAAGCCAATATAAAGGAATAGTAGTGGTAAAAAAAAAAAAATAAAAAAAAAAAAAAAAAAAAAAGCTCTTGTGGATTTAATTAACCTTTTGTTTTGGTTAATTAAGGGGGTGTGGCATGGGGGGCGTGTCCTATGTCTACATACGTTTGCTAGTAGGTGTCCCTCATTCCCATCTCAAAATGTTGAGAGGTATGCTTCTCTCAACATGGAATACTACAAGGGAACAGGGAATACTACAAAAATCTAGTTTCTGTACCTTCTTGTAGCCAATAGTCAATATGCAGGGTCCTTTTAGTGTACAGATCACCTATTGCGACTGGCCAGTTTCAGTTGGAGGGCCAGGAGAACAGAAGAAAGTAAGCAGAGGTCCTTGGTGAGATTGCAGCATCAGTACAGAGGTGGACTTCATGAATATCAGCAGAGAAGGTCTGATGGGCTCATGAATATCAGCAGAGAAGGTCTGATGGGCTCATGAATATCAGCAGAGAAGGTCTGATGGGCTCATGAATATCAGCAGAGAAGGTCTGATGGGCTCATGAATATCAGCAGAGAAGGTCTGATGGGCTGCATAGGAGCACCAGAAGTGCACAGAAATAAAATGACATACAGCAGAACCAGATAACTGCAGAGAAGGGTATCGCAGTATGCAGAGAATAGGGTGGGGGAGCAGTATATAGGGGTGGAACGGTATGGTAAGGAACCATAAACCATGCAAAGAAAAGGTTGTAGAGTACACAAAATCAGTGCATGAAAAGTAGAGGAGGAGGAACAGTGGCTGCTGGGAGGTGACCCAACCGCTGGCCTTGAGTCAGGAATTCCCAACTCTCTCATTCACCCGAGGAAAGAAATAGTGATCCCAAAATACCAAAATGCTCAACGTTTGGCAGTGGGGTGCCAATAGGGTTGCCACCCCATCCCTTTAAAATTGAACACATATTAAACAGGTGCTCTGCCTGATTAAGGTGCTAATTAACCGCTTCAGCCCCAGAAGAATTCACCCCCTCCCTGACCAGAGTACTTTTTGTGATTCAGCACTGCATCGCTTTAACTGACAATTGCGCAGTCGTGCGACGTGGCACCCAAACAAAATTGACGTCCTTTTCCCCCACAAATAGAGCTTTATTTGGTGGTATTTGATCACCTCTGCGGTTTTTATTTTTTGCGCTAAAAAAAAAAAAGCGACAATTTTGAAAAAAAAAACAAACAAAATATTTTTTAACTTTTTGCTATAATAAATATCCCCCAAAAATATAGAAAAAAAAATGTTTTCCTCAGTTTAGGCCGATATTTATTCTTCTACATATTTTTGGTAAAGAAAAAAAATGCAATAAGTGTATATTGATTGGTTTGCGCAAAAGTTAAATAGGGTCTGCAAAATATGGGATAGTTTTATGGCATTTTTATAAATATTTTTTATTATTAGTAATGGCGCCGATCGGCGATTTTTATCGTGACTGCGACATTATGGAGGACACGTTTGACACTATTTTGGGACCATTGTCATTTATACAGCGGTCAGTGCTATACAAATGCACAGATTACTCTATAAATGACACTGGCAAGGAAGGGGGTTAACCACTAGGGGGCGATGAAGGGGTTAAGTGTGTCCTAGGGAGTGATTCTAACTGTGGGGGGGTGGGCTTCCACTCACATGACATTGATCACTGCTCCCGATGACAGGGAGCAGTGATCTCTCATGTCACAAGGCAGAATGTGGAAATGCCTTGTTTAGATAGGCATCTCCCCGTTCTGTGGCTGCATGACACGATCGCAGGCCCCCGGCGGACATCGAGTCTGCAGGTCCCACAGACACGGTCACGCTGTATGTAACGGGTGCGCGCGCGCTAGCCCGCCATTTAAAGGGGACGTACAGGTACGCCTATTTGCACACTGCTTCCATCGCGCCGACATATATCGGCGTGCAGCGGTCGGCAAGTGGTTAAACTCACTTGGTGCCTTATCTGCATTCAATTAACCTCAGAACCTGTGTAATTCATATGTGTTCGGGTTTAAAGGGATGAGGTGGCAACTCTATGTGCCAGGATGGACCACATTAACATCTGGACAAAAACTACAACTGCAGCCCTAGTCAAATAGGTTATCCCCCAAAGTTTAGTTTTCCATTTCACCTTCAATATCAGCTGCATCATATTTTCAGCTAATACATATTTTTTCAGTTAAGCAACACAGGAACACATGATTGCTCCATGTCATCGATAACACATCTCACCAATGTTTTATAGGAAATCATAATCTTGCACAACAAGGATAAGCAATTTGGGCTTACAGCAGAATGAAATTCGTTTTAATGATCCCCACCCACTGTGTTGGCAGCGAAGGGGTCACATTTAAAAGCTGGCAGAGAGGGAGAGGACGTCACTAGGTTCCCCTGTGTTACATTATGTACTGTCCTGAAGTATTATAGGACGTTGTACACCTCCCAGAGACTCGGCCCTTTTCCTACTGGAACAAAGGGACATTCTGTGTCACTGTTTGTCAAACACACAGACCGGCACTGGTACATGAGAGCTGGTTATCAGTCTCTGCTGGGGTTGTTCAAATTATTATGTAAATTAAAAAAAAAAAACCTCAGCTGACAAAGCATTTAAGAAACCTACTGCTAAACAAATGGCTGTACAGGGCACTAGCAATTACACACGATGATTATTACATTTTTAGAATTAACAGGCTGCCAAAAAAAGTGCAACCCATCCATCAGTTGTCCCGAAGGTATCCCCATCTCAGGACCTCAGCAAAATGTATTTTCGGGTGAATCAATCCTCCACACTTCATGAGTTAACTATGGCATGTTGAGCTACTTATATTCATTTAGTGACAACTTTTTGAAAAAAAAAAAAAAATCTTTTTTATGTCTTTATTCAAACTTGGGACAAAAAAAAAAATATTCAATGGGACAACTCAACAAAGCAAATAGGGCTTGGGGTGTCTACTTTCCTCATTCAACAAGAGGGGGGGCCTTTTGCTGCCATTTTGGCACAAAGCCAGTCAGCTTTTTAAACTTAGTTGTCATTTTTTTTTACCCTAAAGAAACTGAAACCATTTTGGCCCAAATGTTTGCTAAAATTGAATACTTATTGTACAGCAGGCACAAAGTTATAAAAATACACAGGCAATCAAATACCATCAATATTTGTGGGAAGAAAAGGACGCAAAGTGGTTTCGTTTGGTCCTTGCCTCCCAAGCCAATTCTGACACTTCTCTCCTACATGTAAAAATCATCATTATTTTTGCTAGAAAATGACTCAGGACCCCCAAACATACATACATACACACACACACACACACACACACACACACACACACACACATACATACACATATATATGCAACTGTTTATGTCACACATTATTTGTGCCGCAATTTTTCAAACACAATTTTTTTGGGGGGTAAAAAAAAAAAAAAAAAAAAAACATAAAATAAAAAAAGAACACTAAAGTTAGGCCTCTTTCACATGGGGCGGATCAGTGCTGATCCGCCCCATGGATATCCGCTTGCTCAGCCGGGATCGCCAGAGTGATCTCCGCTGAGCAGGAAGATGACAGGTCCATCTCTGCACACTGCGAAGGGACGGACCTGTCAGAGCGCCGCTCTCCCCTATGGGAGATCGGGTGACGACGGACTGTAGAGTCCGTCATCACCCGATCCGATGACGGATGGAAAAATAGCACTTTTTCGGATCGGAGCGGGTCGGATGTCAGTGGACATGTCACTGCTGACATCCGACGCTCCATAGACCTCTATGGAGCATCCGTTCAGGTCCGCCTGAGAAACTGACAGGCGGATCTGAACGGATCGGCGGTGTGAAAGAGGCCTTAGCCTGATTTTTTTTTTAATTGTGAAAGATGATACTAAAATCGATACCCAACATGTCACACTTTTAAATTGCACACACTCATAGAATAGAGCCAAACTTAGGTACTTATAAATCTCCGTAGGCTACGCTTTAACATTTTTTTTTACAGGTTACCAGTTTAGAGTTACAGAGGAGGTCTAGTGCTAGAAATATTGCTCTCATTCTAATATATTTGCGGTGATATGCCACATGTGTATTTTTAATGTTGTTTACATATACGGGTGCAACCTAGGTATGTGTGTTAGCTTCTGTGTGCGGGAATTTTTTCATTGTTTGTTGTTTTTATTTAAAGGTTTATATTTTTTTACACTTTTCCTTTTATTTTTTTACATTTTGCTCACTTTTATTCCTATTACAAGGACATGTAAACATCCCTTGTAATAGGAATAAGGCATGACAGGTCGTCCAGGTCCTTAGGCTGGAAAGGCTAGGATCGAAAAAAAAAAAATAGCTCTCAGGCTAACAAAAAAGGTCATAGAGTCATAGAGCTGAGCGGGGACCATCTGGTCCTCAGTCAGCTCTATGGTAAACGTCTGCCGTTGGCGAGACCGGAGAAGCACCTGAGGGCAGAGGGGGGGGGGGGGGACGACGACCCCTCCCGCCGCCTGTAAAAACAATCAAGCAGCGATTGTTTTTTCTGTGCAGGGAATCGCGGGCTGAGAAGATCAATACTGAGATTATGGCATCATTCAGATATCGCCACTTCAAGTCCCCAACGTCATATGACATGAACCCGGGTGAAGTGGTTAAGGGATAAGTTCACCTTTCATAACATGTTACACTCATATTCAGGGTGTAACCTGTAACCTTTTATGAACGCACCTCCCCGATCCCCGCTGTGACAGCAGACCAGGGATCTACTCCCCATGTCTGCTGCCACAATTTAAAAAATAAATAAATAAAAACACGCCCATGCAGGGCTCCGCCCACTTGGCCACATCACTCATTCACAGTTCTCTGAGTGGAAAACTACAAGGTCTGGCAGCCTTTGCGGCTGTCAGCTTGTAGTTTTCAATTAACTACCAGGGCGCAATGAGTGCTGTGGTAGTTCATTGAGTCTTCCTGTCTGAATGTATCAGCTTCCTGGTACGAGGAAGCTGATGCACTGACAGATCTGCAGGAGACCTACACGGCATCAGTGATCTGCTGATCACAGGTGCAACGCTTTACAGGCTCCCAAAACAAAAAATGATAAATTTTTTTTACCTGCAAATTATAATTTTTTGTCAAAAAGTGGACTTACACTTTAAAGTGTAAGTCCACCCTTTCAGGAAAAATGGTGAATACCCTACTGTGTACCCAACCCCCAGTCCCTGCTGTACTTACCTCCGTGGGTGATGAGCTGTCAATGCCCACGCAGCCGGTCCACATGACGTCACAAAAGGGTTCTCCGGGTGACGTCATTGGATGGCCGCGCCCCATGGCTATATAAGAGATGCCAGGCAGCGGAGGAAAACAGCCTTAGAAGAAAAGCAACCTTTTTATGTTTTTAGCGGGTAACCGGCGGCGAGGAAGAAGACAGCAGCGGGAGACAGCTCAGGGCTTCTTTTTTTTTTTATTAAAGGACTTAAAGCGGGATTCCACCCTAAAGTGGAACTCCCGCTTTTCGGAACCCTCCCCCCCCTCCGGTGTCACATTTGGCACCTTTCAGGGGGGAGGGGGGTGCAGATACCTGTCTAAGACAGGTATCTGCACCCACTTCCAGGCATAAACTCCCACGGGAGTTTACGCCACTTCCTGTCCTGGCATGCTGTCTGCCGGGACACACACGTGTCCCGGCAGACAGCGCTGATCGATGGATCGGCCTCTGCTGCCCACATCGCTGGAACCAGGGACAGGTAAGTGTCCATTTATTAAAAGTCAGCAGCTGCAGTATTTGTAGCTGCTGGCTTTCAATTTTTTTTTTCCCCAGTACCGTCCCGCTTTAAGTAAAAAAACAGCAATTTTTTTTTAACATTTCGCTGCTTTTTGGGGCGAAGCGGTAGGGGTACGATGTACCTGATACCCATTAACATGGGGGGGTGGGATTTGGGGGCCCCCTTGTTAAAGGAAGCTTCCAGATTCCGATAATCTCCCTGCCTGCAGACCCTGACAATACCACAGCCGAGGGTTGTCAGGAACAATGGGGGAAAGGTGCTTTGACCCCATGTTGGCCTGCCTGGCTGTATGCTCGGATAAGGGTCTGGTATGGATTTAGGGGAGGACCCCACGTCATTGGCGTTGGGTGGTCCTCTCCGACTCCATACTAGACCCGAAAGGCCTGGTATGGTCCTGGAGGGGGGTGGGCCACGCTGTTTTTTTCCACAATTTATTTTTCACCTAAGCGGCCGAGAAGAGGAAGTGGGACAGGAAGTCCCACTAAAAAGAGGGTACACACTCCCCCTCCCCCCCAAAAAAAAAAAAAAAAGACGACATGTCAGGGGGCGAGGAGTGCTTAAAGCGGAAGTTCCACTTTTGGGTGTAACTCCACTTTAAGCTGAAAGTCTGCTTTAGTATTCAACAAGCTTTATTGCAAGTAGTGCAAACTCACAAAGCCAGAATGTAGGAACAGACCCTCTCCTACTCCTTCAATGTGCTTCTCCCCGACAGGGTCTTAAGGTGGCCATACACTACACAATCGGATTGTACAATCTTTAACCACTTGCTGACCGGCTCTTGTACATTTCCGTCGGAAATTTGAAGATGGATATCTCAGTAACAGCAGCTGCTGCCACAAACGAGGTGTCCATGTTTGGAGCTGGCGGACCTGTGTACGATAATGGTGGTCTCTGCGGCTGATTTGCCACGAGATCACCGTCATTGGTGGCAGGAGAGGGGCCACCACGCTTACCAGAGCCGTCGGCAGCAGTGAGGGGAAGATGGCCCCCACCCGTCTCCATACCATAGCAGGGCGTAAGCGATGTTAAAACGTCAGCTCCGCCCATACGTCTTAAAAGGGCCATTTTTTGCTGTCATTTTTTTTCAAAAGACTATTTTTTTTTTTTTTTTTATTGCATTCAAGTCTAAATATGAGATCTGAGGACTTTTTGACCTTGGATCTTATATTTAAGGACCTGTCATGCTTTTTTCTATTACAAGGGATGTTTCCAACCTCTGCCCATAAAAGACCTGTCATGCTTTTTTCTATTACAAGGGATGTTTAACCTTGTAAAAGTGACCCAATTTTTTTTTTAAAACAGTGTAAAAATTCATAAAATCAAGTAATATAAATAAGTAAAAAAAAATTTTTTTAAGAGCCCTGTCCCAACGAGCTTGCACGCAGAAGCAAATGCATACGTGAGTAGCGCCCCCATATGAAAACGGTAGTCAAACGACACATGTGAGGTATCGCCGCGATCAGTAGAGCGAGAGAAATAATTCTAGCCCTAGACCTCCTCTGTAACGCAAAAAATGCAACCTGTAAAATTTTTTAAACATCGCCCATGGAGATTAAGGGTAAAAGTTTGACGCCATTCCATTGGGTGCAATTTTGAAGCGTGACATGTTGGGTATCAATTTTTCTTATTTTTTTATTCAAAAAAGTGAATTAAAAAAAAAAAAAACTGTGCTTGTTAGACTGCTGCGCAAATACGGTATAACAAAAAGTATTGGAATGATCGCCATTTTTTTCTCTAGGGTGTTAGAAAAGAAATGTATACTGTTTGGGGGTTCTAAGTAATTTTCTAGCAAAAAAAATAAAAAATTGTTTAACTTGTAACCACCGAGTCTGAAAAAGAGTCCGATCAGGTCTGCCTGTCAGTTTTTTCAGGCGGACCTGATCAGACCTTGCACTTTCCCCTATGGAGTGGCGGATGTCAGCGGACATCCGCCTTTTACATTTTAACAAGCAGTAATACTAGGTGTGACTATGAGGTTTTCGTTAACCTGTACTTAACAATCATTTATTTTTTCGTTAGCCCAGCCCATGTGTCACAATGAATTTAAATCATAAATAAATACAAATCTTTATAAAGGTGTTTTTAAAAACTTGCAGTTGCTCAAGAAGGAATTGCATATAAGTTACGAAATACAGTTGGAAGGAGCTGCGATTTTATTTTCTGGGTTGAAATGAATATTATGTAACTAAAATGAAATATTACAGCATTGTAAACACGTGAGCACTAGGTGGCAATATAGAGCTTTACAGGTAATATTCTAGACCAGCCTTTCTCAACCTTTTCAACACAGAGGAACCCTTGAAATACTTCTTGGGTCTTGAGGAACCCCTGCTAAAAATTAGAAATTTACAACTTGTGATACATTAGTGCAGGGATAGGCAATAAGCGGACCTCCAGCTGTTGCAGAACTACAAGTCCCATTGTGCCTCTGGGTGTTATGCTTGTGGCTGCCAGAGTCTTGCTATGCCTCATGGGACTTGTAGTTCTGCAACAACTGGAGGTCCGCTAATTGCATATCCCTGCATTAGTGTGATGGTCAGTGAGAGGAATGGTCCTTACACTTGTGGTCATTGGGAAGAATTACCTCCTTACAGATAGCTTAAAAAAAAAAAAAAAAAAAAAATCAATGGTAACTTATCTGAAAGGCAGAAATTGCCCAATGCTGAAGGAACCCCTAGCAACCTCTGGAGCAACCCTAGGGTTCCACGGAACGCTGGTTGAGAATCACTGTTCTAGGCACTCCGCTGGTCCTGTCAATCTTACTAGGGTCTCCTTTATAGAAAATTATATATATATATATATATTTTTATTTATATTTTTTTTTTTTTTTTTTTAATTGGCTTTTTATGTAAGTGAACTTAGGTCACTTCTGTTAAGTGTTTAGACACTTAAAAACAGGGGGCGTGTCCAAGATAGCGAGGTGAGCGGTCGCACTATCCACAAGCTCCGCAAGCCTTTTGTAATTTATCCGTCTCCATCGGGGATATCCCTATATAAAACCAGCTCCTGACACGCGCAGATCATTCGACCCGCAGTCCGGTAAGGGGAAGAAGCTCAAATTCCCCCAGCAAGCGGAGATCCCGCTGACGACCTCCTCCCCCCAGTGTGGAGACACGCTCCAGGCGCTGCTCCCACGTGGTGGTGCAGGCCCCTGCCATGGACCCTGCCAGCTGAATCCAGACCAGCCTGGCTGGCAGAGGTTATGGCGGCGATCGCCACTTGCCAATCGACCCTCACCGCCAAGATCGAGGCGGTCCAGATGGATATGTTGGACTCATGCGCCAGGATTAGAGCTGCAACTAACGATTATTTTGTCTGTCGACTAATCTATCGATTATTTTTACGATTAGTCATCGACTAACGATTATTGTTATTTATTTGATTTTTTTTACTTAATCTAGTGTTCTTTTTTTGATTAGCCAATTAATCCTTTGGATAACTTTACAAAAAATAAGTACAAAAAAAAAGGTAAGATAAAAGAATATAATATATATATATATATATATATATATATATATATATATATATATATATATATATATATATATATATATATATATATATATATATATATATATATTTATATTCTTTTATCTTACCTTTTTTTATGTACTTATTTTTTGTAAAGTTATCCAAAGGATTAATTGGCTAATCAAAAAAAGAACACTAGATTAAGTAAAAAAATCAAATAAATAAAAATAATCTTTTTTTTATGTTCTGTTTTTCTTTTCTGTTCAGAAGTTTATAATTTATTTTTATTTTTTACAATGCTTTCTTTTTTTAAGGGGGGGGGGGGGGTGGTGTGGGGACAGTGTCAGTGTGTTTTTTTTATTATTATTTTTTATTATTTGTTGCAATTTTTTTTTTTTATCAGCCCTGTTGGGGGCTATGGTGAGATATCAGGGGTCTTAACAGACCTCTGACATATCCCATTTGAGACAGGGAAAGGGACTAGGGACACAGATTCCCCACTCCCTTTCTCTGTAACCTCCGCTGCACTGATAATGAATGGAGAGAAAACAGCGGCTTCTCTTCAGTCATTAATGTGAATGGACAGAGTCAGTCCTGCTGGGGGATTTCAATTTGACCCCAGTTCCCACCCTGGATAGGATGGGGACCTTGGTCTCCCACTACCCTGGATTGGAGATATGGGCTGAAACCTATGGTTTGACGGATGTGTAGAGGTGGAGACACCCTCACACCCGCGCCTACACTTGCCACTCTGCCACACATAGATCCTTCTCTCGTATCAACCTGATATATGCTGGACACTCGGTCCTGGCTAATGTTCAGGAGGTTGAGATTCTACCCAGGAGGTATCTCAGTCCCCTTCTGCTGAAATTGGGTAACCCGGATCCCCCTGCTAACAAACTCTGGAAGCTCTCCAGGTTTTGGGTCTCGGACTCTGATGTGGATGCCCAATTCCGGACTGAGATGAGGGGATTCTGGGCAACCAATCCAGGCTCAGCTCACCTCACGCATTTAAAGCGTTCTCCAGACCATCATTGCCAGGGTAAAGAAGGAGAGAAGATCCGCCTTAACAAAGGCTGTATCTCAGGCTGCCATACAGGAAACACTGTATGTTGCATCTCGAGACCCCCAACACTATGCTAGACTGCAATCCCTTACTAGGGAGGTTATATCCCTCCGTACTTCTCTCACCCAAAAGAAGATGCTCGCGCAATCCCAACGAATATTCGAGCATGGGGAGAGGTCGGGCAAACATTGGCCTGGCTCTCCAGAGAGCAGTCTGGAGGGATTAGTGTCCCCCACATACTTGGCCCCAGTGGGGACCTCCTGTATACTCCAGAAGAGATAAAACGCATGCTTTGTTTCCTACTACGTATATTTGGACACGTCTAGAGTGGACTATAGGGATGACGAGTCAATCCCTGACCATCTTTTGTATCCTGCCCGCAATCTCTGACCATCTCCTGTATTATATCCACTGCCTCTGAGCATCTTCAGTATCATGTCTGCATACCTCCCGACTTTTGAACTAATAAGGGGCACTCAAAAAGAATGAGGAGCTTCCATTACAAATGGTTTTGCATGAACTATGGAAGTGTGCGTTACACAAAGTGCAGAAGGATTCAGAAGTCCATTATGCACAGAGTTCAGGAACACATTACGTTCAGAGTGAAGGGCTCAGAAATACGCTATGTACAGAGTGCAGAGTTCAGGAGGGCACCGCGTCCACAGGGGAGGGATCAGGAGGGCACCACGTACACAGGGGAGGGATCAGGAGGGATCAGGAGGGCACCACGTACACAGGGGAGGGATCAGGAGGGATCAGGAGGGCACTCCGTACACAGGGGAGGGATCAGGAGGGCACCCCGTACACAGGGGAGGGATCAGGAGGGCACCCCGTACACAGGGGAGGGATCAGGAGGGCACCCCGTACACAGGGGAGGGATCAGGAGGGCACCCCGTACACAGGGGAGGGATCAGGAGGGCACCCCGTACACAGGGGAGGGATCAGGAGGGCACCCCGTACACAGGGGAGGGATCAGGAGGGCACCCCGTACACAGGGGAGGGATCAGGAGGGCACCCCGTACACAGGGGAGGGATCAGGAGGGCACCCCGTACACAGGGGAGGGATCAGGAGGGCACCCCGTACACAGGGGAGGGATCAGGAGGGCACCCCGTACACAGGGGAGGGATCAGGAGGGCACCCCGTACACAGGGGAGGGATACAGGAGGGCACCCCGTACACAGGGGAGGGATCAGGAGGGCACCCCGTACACAGGGGAGGGATCAGGAGGGCACCCCGTACACAGGGGAGGGATCAGGAGGGCACCCCGTACACAGGGGAGGGATCAGGAGGGCACCCCGTACACAGGGGAGGGATCAGGAGGGCACCCCGTACACAGGGGAGGGATCAGGAGGGCACACCGTACACAGGGGAGGGATCAGGCGGGCACCACGTACACAGGGGAGGGATCAGGCGGGCACCACGTACACAGGGGAGGGATCAGGCGGGCACGCCGTACACAGGGGAGGGAGCAGGCGGGCACCACGTACACAGGGGAGGGATCAGGCGGGCACCCCGTACACAGGGGAGGGATCAGGGGGGAGGGATCAGGAGGGCACCCCGTACACAGGGGAGGGATCAGGCGGGCACCACGTACACAGGGGAGGGATCAGGCGGGCACCACGTACACAGGGGAGGGATCAGGCGGGCACCACGTACACAGGGGAGGGATCAGGCGGGCACCACGTACACAGGGGAGGGATCAGGCGGGCACCACGTACACAGGGGAGGGATCAGGAGGGCACAACGTACACAGGGGAGGGATCAGGAGGGCACTACGTACACAGGGGAGGGATCAGAGGGCACACGTACACAGGGGAGGGATCAGGAGGGCACCACGTACACAGGGGAGGGATCAGGAGGGCACCACGTACACAGGGGAGGGATCAGGAGGGCACCACGTACACAGGGGAGGGATCAGGAGGGCACCACGTACACAGGGGAGGGATCAGGAGGGCACTACGTACACAGGGGAGGGATCAGGAGGGCACTACGTACACAGGGGAGGGGATCAGGAGGGCACTACGTACACAGGGGAGGGATCAGGCGGGCACCACGTACACAGGGGAGGGATCAGGCGGGCACCACGTACACAGGGGAGGGATCAGGGGCACTACGTACACAGGGGGGGGATCAGGGGAGGATCAGTCGGGCACTACATTCAGGAGTGTGGTAAACATAGGTTTAGTAGAATGGCACCAGACAATATCCTGTCATTTTTAAATACATTCTTCTTGTATTGTGACACCAGCAACATTTATGTTAAAGATGATGGATGGACAGAACACTCAGACATCCCAGATTATTTTCTTCCTGTAGGAGTCTCTGTAAGTACCATATGACTTGTGCTGGCAGAAAGGAATACAGTCTGTGTGTGTTCTGTATGCCCCACAGACAATCTTTATCACAAGTCTTGCTGGTGTCAGTATACAAGCCGAAGCCTGGAAGCAGTGCAGGGAAACACAACTCACTGTGTGTCAGTGCTGGGGCTGAGGAATATGTCTGCTTCTTCCAGTGTGTCCCCATAGCAGGCTCGGCTCGGCTCGGCTCTCCTCTCCTCTCCTCTCCTCTCATCTCATCTCTCTTCCCCTTCGATGCAGCTGCCAACATCTCTTCTTAGAAGTCAAAAAAGGCGGGCGGGTACCGTGTTTCCCATTGCCTGAGGAGGCAGAAGAGAGCTTGTAAATCAATCCGCCTCTGAAATCTTCCTGCCGGCTCTAATTAGATATCCTCAAATTATGTATCCCTCCACATGAAAAAAAAATAGTCCCCAGTTTCCAGGCAGCAGACGAGGATATGCAGGCAATGACATACAAAAATAAAAAAACAGTAATATCTGCAAATACTAAAGTCAATTTTGGGAGTGCTTAAAGCGGAGTTCCATTGGTTTTTGAGTTTATTAAAAGTCAGCAGCTACAAAAAGTATAGCTGCTGACTTTTATTAAACAGACACTCACCTGTCCCACAGTCCAGCAACGCGTCCGCTTGAAGCCTCCATTCCCTCCCCCTCCTCTTCGCGGCGCCGACATTGTGAGTGAGGGCGCCCGGCTGTGACAGTTTGCGGCTTCACAGCCAGGTGCGCACTGCTCATGCACGAGCCGCGCTGCACTTCGTCAATGGCCAGGAAATGTTCTGGGACCTTTCACATGTCCCAGAACATTGCCGGGAGGGGCCGCCTAGGAGTCACCTAGGTGGCTGGAAGGAGGAAGTGGGACAGGAAGTCTCACTCCAAACCAGGTACCCAGCTAACCCCCCAAAAAAATGACATGCCAATTGTGGCATGTCAGGGGGCGAGGAGTACTTAAAGCGGAAGTTCCACTTTTGGGTGGAACTCAGCTTTAACCGGTTCCCGACCGCCGCATTTACTTACACGTTGACAGAATGGCACGGCTGCGCAAATGGGCGTACCTGTACCCGCCGCGAGCTCCGTGAGCAGGATCAAGGGTCCCGCAGACTCGATGTCCACGGGGACACCCGCGATCGTCTCACGGAGAGGAAGAATGGGGAAATGCTAATGTAAACAAGCATTTCCCAGTTCTGCCTAGTAACAGTGTCACTGATCACAGTTCCCTGTAATCAGGAGTATGAATTTTTTGTAGATGCTATAACTTTTGTGCAAACCAATCAATAAACGCTTATTGCGATTTTTTTAACAAAAAATATGTAGAAGAATACGTATCGGCCTAAACTGAGGAAAAACATTTTTTTTATAAATTTTTATACATTTTTGGGAGATATTTATTATAGCAAAAAGTAAAAAAGAATGTATTTTTTTCAAAATTGTCGCTCTTTTTTTGTTTATAGCGATAAAAAAAAAAACTGCAGAGGTGATCAAATACCACCAAAAGAAAGCTCTATTTGTGGTAAAAAAAAGGACATCAGTTTTTTTTGGGAGCCACGTCGCACGACCGGGCAATTGTCAGTTAAAGCGACGCAGTGGAAAATCGCAAAAAGTGCACTGGTCTTTGGCCAGCCAAATGGTCTGGGGCTGAATTAGCTAAAGAATTTTTGAGGGACCTTGAAGTACAAATGCCTCTCTCCGTATGCGGTGGTTGCTTGACAGAGAGGGCGGGTTTTGGTAGCAGTCCCGCCCACACCAGACATCACAGCTGCAGTCTCTCATGGGGGCTGCACAGTGCACACCCAGCCGTCTTGCTCACCAATCCCTGGCTGTTCTGAATGTGCACACTGCTGCAGGTCCTATTGAGCTAGAAGGCAACATTAATCAACAGAATAATGCGGGACAAAGCCCCTGCACAGCGGGACAAACTTGTAAATGCGAGAAAGTCCCGTTCAATCCAGGACTGTTGGGAGGTATGTGTCTGCAGCCTCTGAGCATCTTCTGTATCATGTCTGCAGCCTCTGAGCATCTCTTATATCATCTCTGCAGCCTCTGAGCATCTTCTGTATCATGTCTGCAGACTCTGAGTATCTCTTATATCATGTCTGCAGCCTCTGAGCATCTTCTGTATCATGTCTGCAGACTCTGAGCATCTCTTATATCATGTCTGCAGACTCTGAGCATCTCTTGTTGATACAAGAGATATGTTGTATCTTTTTTGTCTTGTTGTCTACAGACTCTGACCATCTCTTTTATCTTGTCTGCAGACTCTGACCATCTCTTGTATCATGTCTGCAGACTCTGAGCATCTCTTGTATCATGTCTGCACTCTGACCATCTCTTGTCTGCAGACTCTGACCATCTCTTTTATCATGTCTGCAGACTCTGACCATCTCTTGTATCATGTCTGCAGACTCTGACCATCTCTTGTATCATGTCTGCAGACTCTGACCATCTCTTGTATCATGTCTGCAGACTCTGACCATCTCTTGTATCATGTCTGCAGACTCTGAGCATCTCTTTTATCTTGTCTGCATACTCTGACCATCTCTTGTATCATGTCTGCAGACCCTGGCCATCTCTTGTATCATGTCTGCAGACTCTGACCATCTCTTGTATCATGTCTGCAGACTCTGACCATCTCATTCTTAAATGAAAGGCCACCTCTCCACCCCATTTTTTTTCCTTCTAACTCACCTTTTTATGAAGTACAGCCTGTACTTCCGATCCATCCAGTCCGTGGCACAGGACGTCATATCCTCTTCTTCAGCGAGCCCCCCCCCCCCCCCCCCCCCCATGTCTTCGGGGACACACCAGAAGACAGCCGGTTTCCGTTAATTAGAATGGCAGAATTAGAATTAGAATCGGCCTTGGGGGCGACATTGTGGGCTCCCTGGACAGGCAAGTGTCCTTATTAAAAGTCAGCAGCTACAGTGTTTGTAGCTGCTGACTTTAAAAAAAAAAAAGAATTTGCAGGTGGCACACCGCTTTAAGGTAAAAGACATTTTTAGTTCCACTGTGTGAAGGGGAAGAGAGGGGAGAAGAGATCAGCGCTGTGCACGGCTGCATCTTTTCTCCCCTCTCTTCCTCTTTACACAGCATTTGAGCAGCACCAGGAGCCATTGGCTCTTGCTGCTGTCAATCAGATGCAGTGAGAAGAAAATGGGGGGGTAGACTTAAGTCCTGCTGTTTAAGTCTATGGCGTGCGGCGCCATAGACACACAGGTCGGGAGCACGCAGACTACGCTCTCCCCATAGCCAGCGGCTGGCTAAGGTAGTCCCTAAGAAGAAGAGAAGTAGCCAAGATCGCCGCCAGGGACCCCAGAAGAGTTTGAGTGCTGCGGCACATATTTTAAATATGTAGTGTTTCATGCACAATCGCTTCCTCAGAGCATACGTTGTCCGTGCTCCCTGGTCTGGGGCATGCGCCACCGGCCACCCACGATTGTTCTTGAGAATGACAGAACGGCGGTCTGCCTATGTAAACAAGGCAGACCGACGTTCTGTCACAGACAAAGAGAGAGATCTGTGATTCCTAGTAATCAAGAACACCGATCTCTCTCTCTCTCTCTTTGTCTAGTGTCAGAATCCCCCACACAGTTAGAAAGCACACATAGGGAACACATTTAACCCTTTCATTGCCCCTGATGTTAACCCCTTCCCTGCCAGTGTCATTTATACTGTGACAGTGCGTTTTTTTAGCGCTGATCACTGTATTGGTGTCACTGGTCCCCAAAAAGTGTCAGTGTTCAATTTGTCCGCTGTATTGTCTCAGTCCCGCTAAAAATTACTGATTGCCGCCATTACTAGTCTTTTTTTTCTCTCTCTCTCTCTCTATTTCTTTTTCTCTTGTTCTCTCTCTCCCCCTCCCTCTCTCTGTCACGTACCTGGTGGTGCGAGCCCGAAATTGCAGAGAGAGACCTCCCTTGCGTCTTCCACTCCTGGTTCCCTGGTGTGGGGACAGGAGACCCAGGAGTGAGGAGGAGCACGGGTGCCTGGCAGGATCAACAGACCGGTAGAGTGACCAAGTCAACTTAGCGGACACGGTGGAGGCCTGGACAGCAGGGAAGGCTGGATACAGACTGAAGAGCTGGACCGCTGGTAAACAGGTTAGCAGAGCTGACAGGAACTGGACGGGCAGCTTAGCAGACTGGTTAGCAGAGTAGGCCGGAACCGAACAGGTAAGCAGGCTCACAGGTAAACAGGATAGCAGAGCTGGCTGGATCTGGACAAACAGCTTAGCAGACTGGTCAGCAGAGTAGACTGGAACTGAACAGGTAAGCAGGCTCACAGGTAAACCGGATAGCAGAGCTGGCTTGGATCTGGACAAACAGCTTAGCAGACTGGTCAGCAGAGGAGACTGGAACTGAACAGGTTAGCAGGCTCACAGGTAAATCGGATAGCAGAGCTGGCTGGATCTGGACAAACAGCTTAGCAGACTGGTCAGCAGAGTAGACTGGAACTGAACAGGTAAGCAGGCTCACAGGTAAACCGGATAGCAGAGCTGGCTTGGATCTGGACAAACAGCTTAGCAGACTGGTCAGCAAAGTAGACTGGAACTGAACAGGTAAGCAGGCTCACAGGTAAACCGGATAGCAGAGCTGGCTTGGATCTGGACAAACAGCTTAGCAGACTGGTCAGCAGAGGAGACTGGAACTGAACAGGTAAGCAGGCTCACAGGTAAACCGGATAGCAGAGCTGGCTGGATCTGGGCAGATGATCAGACTGGGAACAGGAAACAGAACCACTGAAGGGCTGGAGCAATGCAGGTGGTCAGCAGAGCTGGCTGGATCTGGGCAGATGATCAGACTGGGAACAGGAAACAGAACCACTGAATGGGCTGGAGCAATGCAGGTGGTCAGGTTCGTTACAGGGATCAAACTGCAGACTGGACAGGGAACATGCAGATAATCAGAGTTCATCAGGTCAGGAATCAAACTGGTGTTGAGGTACAATGGATGAGGCAGAAGGATGGTCACAACAAGCCGGGGTCGGGTACAGGCAGATAGCTGGGTAGTCACAGGTAAGCCGGGTCAATAGGACAGATAAATCAGGATCAGATAACACACACCACAACGCTGTAGAGCAGACAGCAAAGGGCATCTGCTCAGGTCAAGTTTAAATAGGCTGGCTGGCGCTAACTAGAGCGCGCGCCCGTCTCCCTGTGCACGGCTGCACACGTGCACGCGCCCGGGCGCGCATGCGCATGCGCAATGGAATCTGAGGGCCGGGACGGCCCGGGTTTAGGTTTAGGTTTAGGTTTCTGGCAGGATCTTCATGACACTCTCTCTCTCCCTCTCCCTCTCTCTCTAGGTTTTTCTAATAAAAAAATTAAATAAACTTTATTAAAGAACATACACGGTACAAATATTTAGCATAGAAATATAAGGAGAGCACATACACATTGTGAATTAAGGCCATATATTCTTGGAGCATTGCACATTGAAGTTCATACATTATCATGTAGTAAACATACTATAGTGGAAGATACATTTACATTTATGAATCATAAGAGCAGGTCAAGTACGTAGGGGTAGTTAGATAATAACTTTGTAAATTGTAATAAGAGGTATTTGGTCAAGTGCAGGTTTCCCTATCGGATAACCATCTGTCCCGTATTTTGATATATTTAAGTGGGCATCTTCTGTGTGTATAGACCAGTTTCTTATATGGGAGGGTATCATTAATCTCCTTTTTCCAACACTTGAGCAAGGCCTGCATCCGAGTCCGGCCACTGTTTTCCATGCTGTTTTCCTGGCCAGGAAAAGCATTTCATGCAACAAAGTGGCAAGGAACTTGTCAATGTCCAGGTCTGGAAGTAGCCCAAGCAGACATAGGGGTAGATTTACTAAAGCTGGAGCACTCAGAATCTGGTGCAGCTGTTCATGGTAGCCAATCAGCTTCTAACTTCAGCTTGTTCGATTAAGCTTTGACAGTAAAACCTGGAAGTTGATTGGTTTCTATGCAGAGCAGCACCAGATTGTGCACTACCCAGTTTTAGTAAATCATCCCCATAGTTTAGGCTCTAGGGCGATGTTTGAATAATCGGTAGAATAATGGTAGAAAGAGCCAGGTGCTGAGGCACATAATGGGTTACGGGTAGGTTAATATTGGACAATTCTCTGGAGAGTTAGGTATGCCCTATGTAATATATATATATATATATATATATATATATATATAATTGGGTTAAGCAGTCTGACATTTTGGGAAGACCATTTTGACATTATCTAAAACTTCCTCCCAATCAGTATCTTCCATAGCTCCAAGGTCAGGTTATTTTTCTCTCTCTTCTTCTCTTTCTCTTTTTTCTCTTTCGCTCTCTCTTTTTTTCTCTCTCTCGTTTTCTTTCTCTCTTTCTCGCTCTCTTTTTCTCTGTTTTCTCTTTCTTTTTTCAGATGCTGATTAACAAGCAGGGGCAGACTGGCCATTCGGCCACTCGGGCACTGCCCGAGGGCCCCCATCTACTAGGGGGCCCCATCAGGGTTGCCAGCCTCAGTAAAACCAAGGACAATATGTAAAAATCAGTGTTTTTTTTTTTACATCTGTTTCTGAAATGTCCCTTACCGACATCCTTTTGGTCAAAAAATCCCGAGAGTATAGCTGCCCCACCTCTCAAGTACCTTCTCAGCCAATAGAAACATGTCTGTGTATACTGTGTGTACATGTATGTGTATACTGTGTGATTGTATACTGTGTGTGTGTATACTGTGTGGCCCCATAATCTCTGATTGCATGGGGGCCCCATAATCTCCTATTTCCCGGGGGCCCCATGAGTTGTCAGTCCACCCCTATTAACAAGCTACAGGCTTGGGAACCAGCACTACCCGTTCATATAGCCAGTGCACTGTCTTCTCATCCCAATGTGGTACAAGCAGGCAGAACCCACTTGAGGCTGACAACTCTGCTCCGAATTCAGGAGCATTGCAGCAGCGTTGTCATCTCATCACATGAAGCTGCATGAGTTGGACTTACTTGGCAGAAACTTACAGTTCCTTACAGTTAATACACTTAGGCCCCTTTCACACTGGGGCAGTGTTCAGGCGGTACAGCGCTAAAAATAGCGACTGTATACCGCCTGAAAAAAACGGCCTCATTCACTCCAGTGTGAAAGCCGGCGGGCTTTCACATTGGAGCGGTGCGCTAGCAGGACGGCAAAAATTCCTGCTAGCAGCATCTTTGGAGCGGGATAGGAGCGGTGTATTCACCGCTCCTATACCACTCCTTCCTATTGATTTCAATGGGACACCGCGGTAAAACCGCGGCAATACCTACGGCGGCGCTCTGCGGGGGATTTTAACCCTTTTTCGGCCGCTCGCGGGGGGTAAAACCGCACCGCGAGCGGCCAAATCCCGCGGGCAAAACGACGGTAAAGCAGCGCTAAATATAGCGCTGCTTTACCGTCACCGCGGCTCCCCGCCCAAGTGTGAAAGGGGCCTTACAGTTTGGTGCTGCAGCACATATTTTAAATATGTGATGTTTCATGCATAATCGCTTCCTCAGAGCACAAAGATCTGCTACACATGGATGGGCCTTATGGCTCACTATACCTACAGCTACTCCATCATGCCTGAATTATAGTCCTTAAAAACGAAAAGGCAGCCCAGCCACATCTGTTAAAGCAGTAAAAGGTAGACCTGTTTCTTAGCATTATTTATACTTTAGTGATCTTGGTTAGAGGATGAACAAAGTGTGTTGCTTAATTTTGCCTCTTAAGCCAATTGTTTTCCTTTTAAAACTGTACATGTAAAACATAGTGCCATAAAATGTTATTGCAGCAGATAAGATTGGAAATGTAGACTTATCCAGAAGTCTGTGGTTAGTCCTGGGGGCAGGGAAGGCACTTGGAAATAGAATGCATGTGTTACAAAGCCTGTGCTTCGCCCCACTGCTTCCAAACAGAGCTCAGTCTTGATGTGACCAAACGATAAGTTTTATGACCTGTCCACTGGGAACTTGCGGTTTGAACCTACTTTCTTAATTGATATTTCTTTTTCCTATCTAAAGTAACTTCACGTTCCCATGGCCTATTTAGTCTGATACTCATTACCTTGCAGCACACTTTAAGTGCCATGTCCCACACACTCGGTGAATGTGGCTATTTTTGAGGCCTTGGCTGATCCTTGAGAGAATGCAGTTTCTCAGCTCAGTAGAAATTTGTGACCGCACTGTCCAACCAGCATATCTAACTAAACCAGAGATGGCCAAATGTAGAATGGTGCCGCAGTCAAAGTAGCAGCTTTGGCCTTCCCATTAGTTGGCATTAATAAGAATTGCAGTAGACAAAAAGAATCTCCCTTTTTGTATTGTCTGTACTACCAAGGCCTGCCCCATCAGACACCAACTACCTACATATGCATCATTCCTTGTGAAGGGATAGGAACCTTTGATCTGTTGCGTTTATTCACCTGGTTTATTGCAGGAGTATGAATGTCTATTACAGAGGTCTCCAAACTTCCTAAACAAAGGGCCAATTTACTGCCCTTTAGACTTTAGTGGAGGCCAGACTGTGGCCAGTGGGAGTAGTGTGGCACTGACCCACGAAGGAGCTGCTGGTTTTATTTGGGCTTACCGTTACCTCACCTTCTTGCTTCTCCGTCTAGGGGATCCTGTGGAAAGTGGCCCAAAGAATCTTGAAACTGAGACTGAATCCTCTTTCAAGTTATTTATTTAGAAAAACACAAAGTCTCTCAATTCAGGCTAGAGGGTTAGGGGTGAGGTCAGGTACTTAAATTGCAGGCTTGAAGTATTAGCAGAATCCAGAGGTTAAAACTGTTCCGAGAACTGGATTCCTGTAACCCCTCGGATAGACCTCTCACTAGGCTTAGCAGCCGATGGGGTGCTTGACAAAGTCTCTGCCACAGACTTGTAAGTTACACTTGAGCGTTACTGAGGGATATAGATAACTTTAAAGAACTGACACACGGTACCAGGTTCTCTCAGCCTATCCGGCGATACCGCATGAGTGTTGATCCAGGTTGCGTCCTTCAACTAAGTTTCCAGGCTCCTTCAGACAAGCCAGCCTTGCGCACGGCCTTCTCTTAAAGAGTCCTCCCCTCCAGCGAAGGGCTGGAGGGGAGAAGTTGGTTGGACATGGTTGAGTGAGGACGTGTGGAATAGGAGCTCCTGTTTCTCCCTCATCTAAACTGGGACGCGCTGCAGATTTGAACTTGAACAGAGACAGCCTGACACCCCCTTGCATAGATACAAAGTCGGCGGAACGGCAGCGGGAATCGGCTCCGTGAGGCTTCTGTGGAGAGAGAGGATCACTGAGCGCTGCTACCTTACCTGAACCGGGACGTGCTGAGGACTTGGACCAAGGCAGCCTGATACCCCCTCTGATAGCCAGTGGAACAGCAGCTGATGCCGGCTCTGTGAAGCATCCGTGGAGAGAGAAGATCAGTGACCTGATGGTGTAGCAGGGGGTGAGTCATACTCCCTGTGGAGCTGGATGGGCTGTCTGCTCTATGTATGAGATAACTGCTAAGAAAAACGCTAGTGTAATACTCCCTGTTGAATTGGAGGTGCCGTCTGTTCTATGTATGAAATAACTGCTAAGAAAGCGCTAGTGTAATACTCCCTGTTGAATTGCATGTGCCGTTTGTCCTACGCATGAAATAACTGCTAAGAAAACGCTAGTGTAATACTCCCTGTTGAATTGGATGGGACATTTGTTCTATGCATGAAATAACTGCTAAGAAAGCGCTACTGTAATACTAGTGTATTGAACCGAGCTATATTATTTATGTCACAATTTGTCATTTAGCACCCACCATTGCCACCACTCCAGCGTCATAGATTCCGCAGAGACTTGCAGGCTGGTGGAGATCGCCACGACTGACCTCATAGGACACTATAGGACACTATAGGACTCTATAGGATAGCAGTGGGGAGAACTGTGAACCCACTGGGATAGCTGAAGCTATTTATCATACAAAGGCATGCAAACACATAAGCAAAGGGATACAAAAACTTCACGAAAAGCAGCCAAGACAGCCAAAACAGGAGAAGCTCAGATTGATATTGACCAGTACTTTAAAACGGCAAATAGACGCGGCTCTGGGGTTAAGTTGTCGGATACACGAGGCCAGGGGACTGAAATTAAGACTATACAGACAGTACTGTCAGCACAAACTCCCCAAGATATTAAAAAGGGAGTGAAGATGACCTCTATAGAAACCCAACAAACACTGGCGTCAGAGAGACGGCTTTCCCTTCAAGAGGAAGATTTACTGATGCTCCGTAAGAAAGAGGAAGATTTAAAAATACTAATGCAAGCACTCCCTACAAAAATGGACATAGAGGCGCTTATATGTAGAGTGGAGGAAACACATCGCAAACAAATGCAGGCCATGCAAGGCGAAATACAGATAATCGCAGAACGCCTTATAGTAGGCGAAAGGGAGGCGCAGGCATTAGAACAACGAGTAACTGCACTGGAGAAAGACAAAACCTCCCAAATAGAGACTGCTAAAACATTTCAACTACAATTGGAAGAATTAGAAGACAGAAGTCGCAGAAACAATCTGCGACTTCGTGGTATTTCAGAAAATGTGGACCAAGGAAGTCTTAATGATAAAGTGAGGAGTATCTTCCAGGTGCTATTGGGGGATACGGCTCCAGCTACCATGGAACTCGACAGAGTCCATAGAGCACTAGGTCCTAAATCCATAAACCCCAATCGGCCACGAGATGTGATCTGCCGCCTCCATTATTTTTCACAGAAGGAGACTATTCTTAGAAAAGCATGGGAGGTGGGCACAATAGAACTAGAGGACATACGAGTTAAAATACTACCCGATTTGTCAAAAGCCACATTACAACGTAGGGCTCTGCTCCGCCCAGTTTTGGACCAGACGAGACAGTCTGGCTGTACGTATCGTTGGAGATTTCCTTTTGCAGTTACAATTCGAAAAAATACATCTTCTTTTACCCTCAGATCACAGGCAGACCTTCCAGGACTTTTTACTTTCTTAGGGGTTGAACCTTTTCCTGTGCCAGACTGGCGTCAGATACACCTACAGGCAGATGGTCGAAAAGGAACCAAACCTAGGGAGAACTAAAAAATAATTTATGGCTCCAATAGACAAGACAGATTAGGCTGGACAGATGGATAATCTGGAATTGGATGGGAAATTGTAAAGAGTGGGAAGACTATTCTACTACTCCCTTTTTCTTTTTTTTTCTTTTTTTTTTTTTTTGTTGTTGGCGTTTAGAAGTAATCTCCGTATAAATGTGTTTGGTGACTTACAATACCTATTGAAGGAGAAGAGAAGAGGAGAGAAACCATCTTTTACTTTTCTTTAATTTTTTTTTTTTTTTTTTTTTTTATTTATTATTGTATGTGTACCTTTTGAGAATTTTTTTTTTTTTAGATGGTGAAGAGGTCTGATTATATCAATTAAGTGGTTTAGATGGTATATGAAGTAATGTGATACATCCCATTTCTTTTTTGTAGAGATGAATTTAAAGAGGAGGAAGGATCTTATAGAAACAGATTGACAGAGAGTTAAGAGAAATATGATTAAGCAACTGAGAAATATAAAGCCATAGGGTGATAAAACACGGAGATAATTATGATTGGGTGGGGGGGCGGAGGGGAGGGAGGGAGACTATGTATGTAGGTATGTAGGTAGATGCATATGTACGGGGGGAGGAGGAGGGAAGGGTAGGAAGGGAAACTTATTCTATTTATATATATATATTCAAGGGCACATGGCACTTATAGAGACACGAGATATAATTTAAATAAACACCTGGAATAGTTAACCAATTTAAGGGGAGAGTGAGGGGGAAAACGTAAAAATCCTTTTCCCTTTTTTTTTTTTTTTTTCTTTTTATAAGACACATAAGATAATTTTTTTTTTTTTTTTTAATTTATTTTTTTCACTGGGAAATAAGAGATAAAAAGGGACACATACAGAATGAAAACTCAGAGAGAGAGGAGAGAATAATTTCTCTCGTCCCTCTCCTTCCTTTTATACAGAAGCACAATGGTGGGTAGAAATTAGTTAATTAATATTAAGGGGGAGAGAGAAACACAAAGACACTGAATAGACACTGAATAAGGGGAGTGCAACAAATATGGGGGGAATGAGAGTAGTTATAGGCCCCGACCCCCGTTTTTTTTTTTTTTTTGTTCCCTTATCCCCCCCCCCCCCCTCCGGCCCATCCCTACACTCAAATAAAGAATAAAGCCAGTAATTAAATAGATCGTGCTTTACTGATAGAGCAAACTATAGATGTGAAACATGACTATCCTACCCCCTCATTCAATTATTAACCTTGTACTTAATTAGCCCCAAATTTTTATATTTTTTTTTTTTAGTTTTAATTTTTTTCTTCGCTAGAGAAAAAGAAATATAGTAGAATATAATAAATAGGTAATGGTGATATTAGAGACATAGTTTTATTTTATTTTTATTTTTTTTTCCCAACTATAGAATGGTTAGTGGAGAAAGCTGGGGCTCCCCTCCTCGGCCATGCTCGGCTGCTTCCCCCCCAATAGGATAGCACTCGTATAGCTTAAAGAAGCTGAGTGCACAAAGCAAACTGCTTAGTTGCCCTGAGGGAGGTCACGGTAAGGTGCCCCCCTCCCCCAGTGGCTATAGTAAAATAAACCCCAAAGGCTCTTGAACTTTGTGGGTTTTTTTTTTATTTATTTATTTATTTATTTTTTTTTCCTATTTAGTTAGTTAGTTAGCCTATTTACTTGTTTTATTTTATATATTTTTTTTTTTTTTTTTTTTTCTCTTTCTTCCTTTTTTTTTTTTTTTTTTTTTTTGGGCCCTATTAAAAGATGGATACTTTGAAGATACTTTCACTTAATGCCAAAGGATTAAATACCCCTGAAAAGAGACGTTTATTATTGAATGATCTGAAGCGTCTACAGGTAGATATGGCGTTTATTCAAGAAACGCACTTCAGAGAAGATAAACGTCCCATTCTTAAAAATAGGTATTATCCAGTTGTCTATCATTCTACTAATAACCTAACTAAAACCAAAGGGGTATCAATATTGGTGTCTAGTCGAATACCATGGGTGTGCCAAGACAGTCTAGCAGACCCGATAGGGCGTTTTTTGTTCATTAAAGGCCTGATAGGAGAAGTAAAAATGACTTTTGCTACTATATATGCCCCAAATGATCACCAAGATTCCTTTTTGAGTCGTACAATAGAACGCCTTTTGAAATTCTCGGAAGGCCAGTTGATCCTGGGAGGCGATTTTAATGTTCCGTTGCTTCCCAATATGGATACCTCTTCTGGCTTATCCTCCATTACTCCTGGTGTCCGTAAGAGAGTGGCACAAGTCCTCCACGAAGCTCAACTGGTTGATGTCTGGCGGCTACAACATTCAGGGGAGAAAGATTACACATTTTACTCCCCTCCTCATAAACTTTATTCACGTATAGATTTTTTTTTGATCCCACACTCTCAGTTGCAGGCGGCTCATAGCACAGTAATTGGTACAATTACATGGTCAGACCACGCGCCGATCATCTTAATATACCGATTCTCAGAGTTTTCAACCTCCAGGACTAGAGTCTGGAGACTGAATGAAAGTCTTTTGCAGACTCCGGAGATAGTGGAAGATGTACAACGCGAGCTGGGCCAGTATTTTCAAATTAATAAACAACCTGATTGTGATATAGGGATCCTATGGGAAGCCCACAAGGCAGTTATAAGAGGTGTTCTTATCAAGCATGGAGCACGACTTAAGCGCCAAAGGCTTGAAAAGCTTACATCCCTTCTACAGGACATTCATAAAGTTGAGGCTCAACATAAACATGCACCAAACTCTATACTCGAACAAAACCTTTTTTCGCTTCGTAAGCAGGTAACGGATTTGTTAAGATATAAAGCTAAGGCAGATATACAGCGAGGTCGTAGAATAGGCTATGAAACGGGAGATAAATGTGGGAGAACATTAGCGCATGCGATCAGAGAACAAAAATTAGCTTCATATATTCCTCAAATAATTACGCCTCAAGGCCAAAAAGTGGGACTTCCTAAGCAAATTACACAGGGGTTCAGAGATTACTACTCTTCTCTATATAATATTCCAGAACAGTCCTCCGCTCAGATACAAATGGAAGACTATATAGCTTCCTCCCAACTCCCTCAGCTGACCCCGGAGGTTCAGGAAGAGTTGGAGATACCAATAACTCTGGAGGAACTACAGAAGGCATTGGGTGTCTCCAAGTTAGGTAAAACACCAGGTCCTGATGGGCTTTCATTACAGTATTATAAAAAATTCTTTTCATTATTAGGTCCTCATATGGTGGAATTATTTAATAAAGTAAGCTCTGAGACAGCTTTCCCCAGAGACACCTTAAAAGCACATATTACAGTAATCCCTAAAGAAGGAAAAGACCCTACCTCCTATGGTAGTTATAGACCTATTTCACTCTTGAATAGTGACCTTAAATTATTTACAAAGATCATAGCTACTCGAATCGCAGAACATATACAGCCGCTGATACATCTTGATCAAGTGGGATTTATTCCAACTAGAGAAGCCCGAGACAACACAATTAAAGTGTTAAATCTCATTCATATAGCACAGGAGACACATACTCCGAGCGTTATAATAGGTACAGATGCTGAAAAGGCATTCGATCGTGTCAACTGGAACTTTATGTTTGCCGTTCTGCGTTATATAGGATTGAGGGAACATATGCTGCAATGGATTGGCAAGATTTACCTGCATCCATCAGCTCAAGTTAAAGTAAATGGAATTTTATCAGATCCCTTTTCTATTTCAAATGGGACTAGACAGGGGTGTCCACTATCTCCGTTGCTTTATGCTATATCCTTGGAACCCTTTCTTTGTACGATTCGGTTGAATCCAGACATTACTGGAGTCAGAATAGGAGAGCGGCAGCATAAGGTTTCAGCTTACGCGGATGATCTGCTTTTTTCTCTTACTAACCCTATGATCTCACTGCCGAATTTGGTGCGTGAATTTGAGATATACGGTGGGATCTCGAATCTACGGATTAACTTTAGTAAATCGGAGGCTATGGGGATAGGTATCCTTTCTGAGCCGCTTAAAAATCTGCAGTTAAATTTTAAGTTTAAATCCCGGGTTTTTGAACTTAACTTCCCTCCTCTTTTGACTAGAACACGTATGCTGTTGGAAACCTGGAATAGGGGACTATTTTCGTGGTTCGGTAGATGTAATCTTTTAAAGATGAGTATCTTACCAAAATACTTATATTTATTCCAAACTTTACCGATTAAGATACCATCTCAATATTTTAAACAGATTAACTCCCTGTTTATCCAATTTATATGGGCACATAAGAAACCACGCATTTCGAGAAGTCAATTAGTCTTATCTAAACATAGCGGAGGTATTGCACTACCAGACGTATTTAAATACTATCAGGCAGTACATCTAGGGCGACTCATAGACTGGAATCGTCACTCAATAGGCAAATTATGGACCCAGATTGAACAGGCACAAACTGATGTCCTATTGAAGGGAGCACCATGGTGCTACGATAAATTGCCTGCATATCTAAAGATGCACCCTTTGATAGGCCCCACGGTAAGAACCTGTTCACAGGTGATCGTTAAAACTTCGCTTTCATCAGTGGACTCTCCTTTGACGCCCATCCTGGGGAATCCGAGATTCCCTCCAGGTCTTAGAGAACATAATTTCTCTACTTTGAGACAGACTAACCGTTTCCGAGCATTCAACTTTTTACTATCAGACGGCTGGCCCTCGATAACGAAATTAATAGAACCCTCTGGCTTTTTCGGCCTACCGTTTTGGGATGCCTTGCAGATTCACCACTTTCTCCATTCACTGAAGCCCTTAAGCCCCATACACACGGTCGGACTTTTTCATCAATTTGGTCCGATCGGACAAGGTTGTTGAAAAATCAGACCGTGTGTATGCACCATCGGACAGTGTTCGTCGGTTTGTCCGTCGGACAAAGTCTTATCTCCTGCTGGAAAGATTTCCCGTCAACCCGGTCCGATCACACCAAATCCGAGCGTGTGTACGCTTGTCCGACGGACAAAGTGCTACGCATGCTCAGAAGAAATTCTGTGACGGAAGCGCTCGGTCAGGTAAAACTACCTTTCCTAATCGACACAGCACATTCGTCACGCTGCAATGTTAAAATGTCTTTAATGCAGCGCATTCTCTTTTTCTTTACAATGCAACAAGAATGACATGTTTTAGCTGCTCCTATTCACCCGCACTTCTCACAAACTTACTTCTTTATTACTTTGCAGCATTTTATACACTACATGTTTATTTTTACTCAGATCGTAAAAGAATCTTTGTTATTTTTTTACCATGATTTGTCTTTTTTTTTTTTTTTTTTGGGGGGAATACATATTTGAAGGATTTTTTTTTTTTTTTTTGGAGGGGGGTTGTGTGTCTCAACTTACCAAAACCACATTATTAACATTTGTATTTCTTGCTTAAATTTACTAGGAGTTTGTTGGTTGTTGGTGCCCCTTGTTAATTCTACTTTAGGATTAGTGAAATGTACCTGCCTACTCAAAGAAAAACTGTCATTGTAGAAAAGTAAAACACAATAGTCAATGATTATTTCAAATCAAAAAAACCTTTATTTAGGTCTCAGCAACAGACCAAAGAGGAACGCAGCCATGGTGAAACTTGGGGAATTTGCAAAGCCTTGGACACCCATGGCAACCATCATTTTACAGACTTAAACAATTGGGGGCATGAAGACTACCTATCTAAATAATAAGGGAGCGCAATCTGGTCCTGAAGTCCAAAACATCCGGAACTGCAGCAGATGCCATCTAGGTCCCCAGGCTCTGGTACTACGAGAGGCTCCATCTTCTCTCAGACCAGACTGAGTCCAGGTTGTCACTCTCTTGTCTTCCTTGTACGCTTCCTTCCACGCCGTGGTGCTGGTGCTGGTGGGGTGGCAGAAGGAGGAGGAGGAGGCGGAGCAAGGTCACTCTCGCAAACATGTGTGAGGGGAGTCATCTCTCCAGCCATCCCCTCATTTAGTATTTTGAGGATGACCTCCTCACACATGCTGCGTTGCCCCGCCTCCATACCCGTAAATTTACTTGTAACCAAGGAGGCAAAGGCCTCCTCGTAGGTGGGTGTGGCATAGAGGGAGGCTGAGGCATCTTTTATCAGCTGGAGCGCTGACTCTCCCACCTCCCCCATGTTTTTCGCCCTTCTGTAGGGAAGGCGGAGGGGAGAGACTTGGGAGACAGTCAGGCTCCTACGCCTACCCCCCTCTTGGCTGCCACTACCCCCTGCCTCCTCCTGACTGCCACCTTCCACAGCCACCTCCTGGCTGAGGTCTTCCTGTGTATGAAAAAGGGACATAGTTTCAGTTATTTGTTCATCAAACACACACAATTCTCATCTAGTGACTGTTGCAAAATGTTTTCAAATACAAAACCATACAATTCTCAGCCCTGCAGTTTAGATTCTTCCCAAAAATGTCTCCCACACCACTGTCTGTTGATATGTCAATCACGTTAGGAAATAAGCAATTGGGGATCCTGAATTAACTGAACATCATTCATTATTCAACAAACTGGTTCCAAAACTACTATACCTGGAACAAGCTGGGCACCTGCACATATTCCTGACTGGAAGGCCCAGGTTGGTCCTCGGAATCCTCATCAAGGGTGGCGTGCGTGGAAGGACGCGTGCAAGGAAGAGTCGAGAGTGACTTCCTGACAGTAGCCTGGTCTTTGAGAAAGTGGAGCCTCTCATAGTACCAGAGCGTGGGGACATAGACATCAGCTGCTGCAGCTCCAGATGCTTGTGACTTCAGGACCTTATTGCGCTCCCGGAAATAGGTAGTCTTCATGTTGGTGATCTTCACTTTTAAGTTTGCGACGGTTGCCATGGGCAGGGTAGGCTTTACAAATGCCACCAGTTTCAGCAGGGCTGCGTACCTCTTTGGTCTGTTGCTATAATCCCTGTGTTTTTGCCTGCCATAAGAGGGGGAATTGCCGGTATTTATCAATGAAGTGTGGGAGAAAGCTCACGTTGTAGAAGGCATCCATCACCTCTGCAAGACACAACGCCACACAAAACAATATAAATAATGTCAGCCTAAACTCTCCTAATCTTCTCCATAAAGAAGCCTCAAGTTCTAATCAGTCTAGGCTAGTTATGTACCAACGTCAAATTGTACCTTCGTTTGTAGCGATCGTCTCGTGCGTGAGCTTTCTCTCCCCTCGTCTCCCAGATCGTGGCTACGACACAGGCGTGTGACGTTTTATATACAGTGCGCATGCTTCAAACTCCGCCCGCCCCTGACGATCTTTCTCGTCTATTCCCCACCCCTTCTCTTTACGGCGTAGTGGGGAGAGCACATGGCGGGGACACAGCAGGTGCGCCACAAATATCCCACCAACGAGGAGGAGGACGAGGAAAGTCCGGAGGCAGAAACGTCCCGATCCCGGAACCTGAAATTCAAGGCCTCCAATATGTCATTTGGAGAAATGTTGGAGATGGTGGACATATTAAAGAGGAGCGACTATGATGGGAAGTATGGGCCTTACCTCAACCCCAATGTCCGCAAGGCCAAGATCATGTCTAAAGTTGTGAGAAGGCTGTACAATAATTTTGGGGTACAACGATCCAAGGAGCAACTCAGGAAACGCTGGTCAGACCTGAAACTGAGGGAGGCCGATCAGTACAGAAAGATCAAGAGAATTCTTCAAAAAAGTAAGTAGTTGTGTTTTGTGTTTGATTTCTTGCTTGCATACTGCTCCATTGTGTTTTGATTTTTACCAAGTTGTACATTCCAAAATGGCCACTTTCAGGTTCGTCTGTGCATTCGATCGTACTCAGCCTCGATCTTTCTGCCACTGTCATGGTCGTGTGTGTGTGCATTCGATCGTACGCAACCTCGATCGTTCGGCCACTTATAATACGATGTTTGGTGTTTTTTTGGGGAAAGGAAGTTTGTTCTCACTAGAAATGTCATCAAGAATGTAAAGCCAATTTATTCAATGTAAAGGAGAGGTCACTCAGTAGCTGTTTACCCATCTGGACTCTAGAGCACTAGTGCTGGGACACCCAAACCCCCTTTTTATTATGCTTTTCCACACATGTGCTCCAGTGGATACTAGAGGGGGGTCTCCATCACACAAACTTCTACCAAAAAGCTAGTCAGTTTAGCACCTTTACAAAGTGACTTCATTCATGTAGTTGACATTTGTAACTGGCCAAACTAAAATAGTGTCCGTCACTTTCAAGCAATGTTTGTCATTTCCTATTTCTGCCCTCAATAGCTTGTGTTGCTAAATCTTCCTTTTGGACATTCTCATAGGGGAGCGAAAACTTGGGCCGTCTGAGGAAACCCCCAAACCAACACCTACCAAAAAAGGGGAAAGAGCAGAAGCAGAGGAGGAGGAGGAGGAGGAAGGAGAGATCATCGAACTTGGAGAAATTGTCACCACAACAGGTGAGTGTGGGAGAACACAGCTACTGGTAAGCTAATCCATGTATGGCTGCCTCATTTCCAACACCCCATTTTTGTTTGTTTGTGGTTTTTAGGTGACGTGGATGTTGTGGAAGAAAAATAGCACTTTACCACAGAGAGTGCCCACGTACTCATCGGAGAGATAATGGTCTGCAATAGAGATCTAGATTACATAAAGCAAAACATCAATGATGTTCAACAAAAATTGAAGAACATCATTGATATTTTAGGAAAAATATGAAAACGCACCAAGTAATTAACACACATTTGTGCCAGCTTCAGAACACATTTGCAACTTAAAAACTGTCTGAAATTTGGAACATGCACACATTGTGTCCACATGTGCTAGCTCCCACCATGGTGGATGAATGGCAACGTTTTTTTGGGGGTGCAAACACTTTACGAACTACGAAAGTGGTTGTGGTGAAGGGGTTGCACCCCCAAAAAACGTCCATTCATCCCCATGATGGAAAATGGCACTTTTGAAGCTTCTAGGCATGTGTTTTACCATCTAATGACCATTTTCAGTCCCAAATTGTGTGCATGTTCCAAATTTCCACTTTTCGGGGGTGACCCCCCCATGTGATGAAGGCAAGATCAAACACACTTTGAACATATAGTCATGTCTGATCTTGTCTTCACTTTACAAAGTTGAACTTTCCAAGTTCCTAGGTTCTGTTTTGCTCCATGCCTGGTTTTACCAATTGCGGAATGTTTGTAAACAATGTTGTAAATAACCAAGATGTTGTCAGTTTTGGCGTGAAGATTGTAAACGCACTTGGGAATGTTTTCCTAGTAAACTTTTATTTTTCTAAATGTGTGGCTTCCTTATTTAAAAAACACAATGCATTATGTATGTAAAATGAAAAGGATATGGGGGGCAATGGGTGTTATTTACTAAAGGCAAATCCACTTTGCACTCCAATTTTCTTTCCCGGGGAACTTTTTCAATGCACTTGTAGAGCATAGCGGATTTGACTTATGTAAATGACACCCACAGTGCTTTGTACGAAAACACGGAGCACAGCATTTTGGAGAATACACACATGTCAGACCTGGTGATGAAAAGGAGTATTTTGGGTGTCAGTTATGCAGTACAAACCTTCTCTAGACCAAAGATTAGGTAGCAAACACACAACATGAGAATAATCTTTTTGGGAAGAAGAGACTGTTACCTCCTTTTGCCCAGAAAGTGCATTCCCACTGTCGAAGGCAAAGGGAAAAAATGTCAAAGTAAAATAAGCTAAAAAGAAGACTGAAATGACATGAAATCATAGGTTGGTTAAAATATCAGATTTATTAAAAAATGCCTCTCACACATCGTCAGGCAGAGCAATGGCCCCCCTACCCACAAAGTACTGCATATATTGGTCCCGGACCACACGGGCATTTAGAGGGGGCAAGCCTGGACGTGCCACTCGAAGGGCTGTGAGTTCGGCATTTGGAGGGCCCTCCACATCTGGGCCAACGGGCACCACATAGTTCCTGTTATGTCTTTTGAGGAAGTTGTGCAATATGCAACAGGCAAGAACTATGTGGTTCAGTTTGTATTCCGCCAAGTTAAATGCCGTCAGGAACAGGCGGAAGCGGCTGGCCAGGATGCCAAAAGCGTTCTCCACAACTCTTCTGGCTCTGGACAGCCTGTAGTTGAAGACCCTCTGGTCCGGGGTGAGGGTCCTCATCGGGAACGGCCTCATCACATGGGGAGTCAACGCAAACGCTTCATCTGCGACAAAGACGAAGGGGAGTCCTTCGGCATTCTCCTCTGGAGGTGGCAAGCACAGACTGCCACTTTGGAGACGCCAGTAGAACTCCGTGTGCGTAATGGCCCCACCATCCGATATCCGGCCGTTCATCCCCACATCCACATACATAAACTCGTATGTTGCCGACACCACCGCCAACATCACTACACTATTAAACCCTTTATAATTATAATAGTAGGACCCCGAGTTGGGCGGTGGGACGATGCGGACGTGTTTCCCATCAATTGCCCCTCCACAGTTAGGAAAGTCCCAACGGCTGGCAAAGTGGGAGGCCACAGTCTGCCATTCCTGTGGCGTGGAAGGGAACTGTGGAGTGAAACAAGAAAAAAAAAAATAGTCACTTTGCACCTAAACATTGCAAGCAGATTAGACAATCAACATCTTGGAACAAGAGCATTGTCTAAAATTGGAGGCTGGAAAGTATTTGCACAGAAAAGTAGAGGCTCCCCTTCACAGATTACTCACCCCCCCATCAATCCCCCCACTTCTGATGGGCCATTGGCAATAACTAGGGGTTTTGGGGGGGGGGGTGGTGGACAGCTAACCCTCTGCACTTCATTGATTGGCAAATGGCTCAATAATGTGGGCTAGTTTGGCCAGACCCTCTGTACTTAACACTATTGGCAGGCCACAGGAAAGATCAAATAACATTTCAACCCCCCCCCCCCCCAAAAAAGGCAGGCACAGTGTGACATTATTAAATTACCAAGCAAGCTAATAGGAGGGAAAGAAGACAAAAAAATAGGAAATGGAATGTATGGAGGCAGTCCCTTGCACTACATGCTTTGCTGAATTCATCCCTAAAGATGCGCACTATAAAGAGGTAGGTATATAGTGTGTATGGACCTTGGGAAAGCCAGCAGATAAAGGATTGGTACCATCTGACAGAGCAGTTGGGGGAGGGGGTTCATAATGAGTTTGCCCCCCCCCCCCCCACCAAAAGAACAAAAAAAGGGGGCTCTACATGAAGTAAACCACACAGCAAACATTTGTGCATATTTTAGGGGGTGTTTTGGGGCAAACAATACTATGCAGCAGACAAAAGACATTGCTTAAGTGACTAGGCCATAGGTGTCTATTGGGGCAGAAGAGCATGCTGGTGAGGTAAGTGAAGGGAAAAATGCATGAAGGAGAAAAGGGGCACAGCATATTAGAACATATTGCAATCATGGTAATTAGGGAAGGAGGTCAAAAATACAAGTCATTAGCAAACAGAGCATACATAGAAGGGAATAGTAAAGTAGAAATGTTACCTTAATATAGTCCTCCTGCAGGACCTGAATGATGGCAGAACAGGTCTCTGGAATAATGATTCCCAGGGCCTGGGGAGAGATACCTGAAGAGAACTTCAAATCCTGAAGACTTCTCCCTGTCGCCAAGTACCTCAACGTGGCAACAAGCCTCTGCTCCGGAGTAATGGCTTGTCTCATGCAGGTATCCTGCCGGCTGATAAAGGGGGTCAGCAAAGCCAAAAGACGGTGAAAATCGGGGTCCGTCATCCTGAGAAAGTTCCTGAAATCATCAGGATTATTCTCCCGGATCTCACGAAGCAAAGGCATGTGCGAGAACTGGTCACGCTGAAGCAACCAATTCTTGGTCCACATACTCCTCATCACTCTGTTCATGGACGGGTCTTGGGTCAAAGCTAAAAGCCCGACACCAATTCCGCGTACAGCACGAACTCGGCGACGAGTACGCACGGGAAACATCGCTCAGAAGGTCACAAAAGGTCGGCTGGTCAGAACGGACAAACAGAAAGCACCGATAAACAGCAAGGCCTGAAAGAACGAAGTGAATACCAGCAACGAGCAGACAATAAGCAGTGCAAATCAAAGCGTCCTATATCAAGATATAGGCCGCAATGACCAACAAATGCGAACTGACTACACGCACTAAGAAACAGATACGCACGACAAGCACAAACTGAAGAGCAGTAACGATCTGAGTCAGAAAACTGAGAAGCGCGAATCTTAAGTCACCAAACTTCCACTAACTCTCGATAAACACGGGATCAGCAGAAGGAGCCCAACGGGTGCCTGACGTGGTGCTGAACTTCCCTTTTGTAATCTCGTGGACGACGACTTACGTCACGACGTTCTTCCGGACCGGATATTCCGACAACGTAGTCCGACCGTGTGTACGCAACGCCAACATCGGACAAAGTACGTCGGACAAAGTCCGACTGACCTGGTCCGCGGATTGTCCGAGCGTGTGTATGGGGCTTTAGAGAGGTTCAGTCGACAATTATCTATCTTTGAAAAATACTGTTCAGAGGAGGGGACTGTAACGCAAACTCTTTCGAAGATGTATGATCTATTGATTACCCCCTCGGAACAACTACATCCATCTTGGATGGAGAAATGGGAAGGAGAGATAAACTGTAAGTTCACAACCAGTCAAAGGCAGAATATAGTTGAGCTTTCGTTGAAGACATCGATATGCACTAGGATACAGGAGATTAACTATAAAATACTGACACACTGGTATTATACTCCACAGAAGATGCATAAATTCTACCCGGAAATACCAGACCGTTGTTGGAGATGCCATGAGGAGGGAGGCACGATGTTACATATCTTTTGGTCTTGTCCAAAGATAATACCATATTGGAGGGAAGTACGGAACATTATACAAAAATTCTCCGATTATACGATACCTGAAGACCCATCTTTTTTTCTATTACATGTTACGACTATTCCAGTTAAAAAATATAAGAAATCTATCTTAAGGCATTTAGTGAACGCGGCAAAAGCATGCATCCCTCTTAGGTGGAAAAAAACTTTGCCCCCTACCATTGGATGCTGGCTCCACAGGGTGGAAGAGATTAATAAGATGGAAGACCTCACACTCTCAGCACAAAACAAACAAGAAGAGTATTCTGAGGTATGGAAAGGGTGGAATACGTTTATCCTATCTGAAGAAGGCTTGACGATGCTCAATTCTGATCATTTGGCAGAGGCATCATAATAGACAGTTGACAATTAAGTATCCAGTACTTATTGGGGCCTTTAACTCCTTTTTTTTTTCTTTTTATTTATTTATTTAATTTATTTCTTGGCGCTTTTTTTTTTTTTTTTGTTTGTTTATTTTGGTTATTTAGAAAATTGGGAAATTGGGTGATACCAGGTATAGTGGCTGAGGGTTATTTTTCCTCTCCCAGATTGTTACAATACTGACGTTATATCGTCTTTTTTTCTTTTTGAGGAACATAGAAGATGTTAAATATGAGATGTTATGACCACTATATGGAATATTGTATCATTTATCTAGCGCATTTTGTTACGTTACTGTACATATATGGCGGACATGAAAACCTGGACTCACCCTTTGTGGTTTAAATAAAATATTTGAAAAAAGAGTCCTCCCCTTGGGTACTTCAGTTGCTGGGCCTCTCCATTCAGATGAGACAGCACCGGACCTTCCTTGGATCTGTAGGCTCGGAAAGTTACTCGGGCCTATCCCTTCAGTTGCGTTGCCTTGGGCCAGCCAGCCGAGACACTGGATGCATGGTTCCGCACCCCAGGCCAGGAGGGCCATGAGGCTGGGTCAGGAGGACCACCAGAACCAAACAGACAGAAAATAATCCCCCCAGAATGCACAGCAGGAGAACAGCAGGAGAACACTCCCACTGGGCTGGTTCCGAGAGATAAGTGGCATTCAATGCATTCAGCTAGACTGCGTTTCTACTCTTGCCGGTGGTGACAGCGACACCTACGGTCAAGGAGAACCCAGTTGAACTGGTACTGAAACCAGAAATTTTGAGTAATTGTCCTGAAACCCAACTATGGCTTCAGGTAACTTCATTTGAGAAAAATAATAGCGCCTGCTCGTCCGGAGCCAGCAATACCATATTAAATGATATCGGTGGAAAAAATCACACCCCATCGATGGTATCAGTGGGAAGAATAGTGTCCCATCTTTGGTGTCAGTGGAAGAATTGTGCCTCATCCAGACATCCCAACCTGCAAAAAATTATTTCAGGGAGGTGACAAACTCATTTCAGGGAGGTGGTGCTTCCACCTGCAAATGCCAACACCCCTCCCCCCGCGGCAAAATATTTTTTTTAAATCACTGTCTCAATATTTTTTCGCAGTGCTTCTGGGGAAGGGGGTGGGGTGGGTGAGAGTGGACTGTGTCAGTAGTTTTTTCATTTTTAATAATTTAATTTTTTTTACAATTTAATTATAATTTTTTTTTTTTTTTTTTTAAATATTTTTTTATATTTTTGGGGGGGGCTTTGGTGAGATGTCAGGGGTCCAAACAGACCTTTTGGAGGTGTGTTTGAAATACAGGCACAGCATTTTCTTGTCAACTGCATTCTGCTTCCCAACATATGCCCTTGAATAGAAAAGACTGCGTTTGGCAAAGGAGCCCCTCTACTTTACCACTTAAATTCGCCTTGCTTGTGCTTCCTCGCCACTCCTTCCTCACAGTCACAGCTAAAATCCGCATTACTCCTTTGGTCATGTGGGGATGTTTAGCAATTGGCTGCTAGATTCAAGCAATAACAGGTCATATGGCCCGCCATTCCTGGAAGTTCCAGGTATTGTCACTGACTGAAAGGAAGAAGCAGTGAGGGAAAGTCAAGTTAAGTATAAGGCTCCATTCACATATATGTTCATTTTATGAATTTTGAACCGTATCCGATTCGCATGACATGTGAATAAAACTGGCTTTCTATGGAGCCAGTTCACATATGTGGTGCAGCGGCAGTGCGAATTTGCTGCAAATTTAAAAAGAGTCCTGTGCATTTTCTGAGCACTGCGGTGCGATTCAGATGCAAATTCTAGACTCATTGCCTTCTATGGGAATGCATTTGAATCGCACACCTGATCAGTTTGGAACACAAATTTAATCTGAAAAACAAACAGTGTGGGGCCCCCCCAATCCATACCTGGACCTTTCGGGTCTGGTATGAATTTTAAGGGGAACCCCATGTTAAAATAAAAGAAAAGTCCATACCAGACACTTATCAGAGTATGCAGCCTGGCAGGCCAGGAAAAGAGGAGTGGGGGGGGGGCGAGTAAGCGCCCTCCCACCTGAATCATACCAGGCCACATGCCCTCAACATGCACCGGTTGGTGACGTCACAAGGGGGTGTTGCCACCAAGTGACATCACCGGGTGGCCCCGCCATTTAGCTATTTAAGAATTAAGGGTATGGATTGGGGGGGGGCATTTTTTTTTTTTTTTTTTATTTGGTGTGGGGTTCCCCTGAACGGGCCTGGTATAGACTGGGGAGGGAACCCCCATGCGTTTTTAAGAGGAACTGCAGTCTGTTCACATAATTTATAATAAAAACTTCTTTGCCATTCTGAAGCTTCCCTCCAACCACTTTGCATAATATATTATATATACTGTTATTCTGTACTTGCCAAAGATGCTGCAGAAATCTCCCTCCACTGAGTCTGGCTGCATCCATTTTAACTGTGGTCAGCTGAAGCTGCTGCCTGTTCACTTCCTGGATTTACACATACACACAGAGGCACACCTCCAGCTCTGCAGCCCTGCAGCTCTCATTGGCTCTCTTATGACTCATCCCCCTCTCTTCCTGGCAAACTCTCACGAGAGTGAGCGAGAGAGAACTGTGCATGATGTCATAAGCCTAGGCTAATGACCAGATAAGAAACAGGAAATGGGCTGTATAAGTCACCGTATTTATCGGCGTATAACACGCGCCGGCTTATAACAAGCACCCCAAGTTTAGGAGGGAAATTTAAAGAAACAAGCTTTTAGGAGGGAAGTTTAAGGAAAAAAAACTTACATTTTAAATCCCCATCAATGCAGCCTTGCACACTGTCCATCTGCAGCCTTCCAGTGTCCATCTGCAGCCTTCCAGTGTCCAACTGCAGCCTTCCAGTGTCCATCTGCAGCCTTCCCCAAAATTGCAGCATGTTTGGGTTTTAAATTTAGGGCCGCCGCCGACATATTCGGCTCCTCTCGGCTCCTCTCACCGCCAACATAGACCAAGCCGGGTGTACTCGGCTACGCTCTAAGTCACGTCCCCGTCCCGCCCCTTGACCCAGCTCCTATGATGGACACAACACCGGTCCAATGGTGGGACATAAAGGCTAGGAGGCAGGACTGGTCATGACTGCGAGTGGAGCCGAGTACACAGTACACTCGGCTCGGTCAAACATGGCGGCCCTCACAGACGGCGGGGATCGGCGTATAACACGCACCCACGATTTTCCCCTGATTTTAAGGGGCAAAAAGTGTGTGTTATACGCTGATAAATAAGGTATTTTCTGGCAGAAAAAAAAATGTTTTACTATTTATAGTTAAAACAACAAGGGCAGAAGATTTAATAGATGTAAAGATGAAAAAATTACTGAAGGTCCGCTTTAACAACCTGCTAATTAAACATATCCCAGCAGTCAGGAAGGAGTTTTGTTAATTGCCTTCCCTGATGTCTCGATGGCCACTAGAGGGACCTTTTACAACATCAATAGATGGAAGTTTCTGCAATAACCCAAAATGCTTGTATAATGTAAATGCCCTCGTCCCTTTTCAAAGTCAAAGGGTCTAATAAAACATACTTGTGACTACGCTTTACTTAGCCTCCATTATAAAATAAGCAATCTTTAACCACTTGAGCAGGGGAAGATTTTACCCCCTACATGACCAGGCCATTTATTGAAGTTTTGCATTGCGCTATTTTAACTGCCGATTGCGCGGTCATCCATGAAATGCTGTTCGCAAACAACATTTATATAATATTTTTTTCACACAAATAGAGCTTTCTTTTGATGGTATTTGATCGCCACTGGGTTTAAAAAATTTAAAAAAAAATAAATAAATGAAAAAAAGAACCCAATATTTTCTACTTTCTTCTATAAAACCTATCCAAAAAATTTAAAACAAATTTCTTCATATATATATATATATATATATATATATATATATATATATATATATATATATGTCTTTGGTTAAAAAAAAAAAAAATCCCAATAAGTGTTGATTGGTTTGCGTGAAAGTTTTATAGCGTCTACAAACTATGTTATATATACTGGTAATTTTTAATTATTTATTTATTTTATACTAGTAATGGTGGCGATCAGTGACGTAAAGTGGGTCTGTGATACTGGGTAACTGCCACTGACATCTCCAGTGACACTAAGCCCAGGTTCACACTAGTGTGATCACAGACACCCGCAGGTGGTGCAGATCACATGCGATGTCTGTGAGATGCGAGTTCAGCCCTACAGTTGTAAGGCTGAACCCGCATTAGATTTGCACAGAAAAAAGTGCAGGGACTTGCTTTTCCCCGCACTAGAAATGAAGCGCATGGGTGTTCTCACCTACGCGATCCGATTCTTGTGCGAGTTCACAGTCCGCACTGCGATATGTGAAGCGGTTCGCAAAAGGCAGTGTGAACTGCCTGCGGGAGAGGAGTGCTGTGGGAACTGGCGCTGTAATCGCGATGGTTCCCGCATCGCATCAGTGTGAACCTCGGCTGTTACAGTGATCCCCCTGGGCAGTACTCAGGCCCCCAAAACTGCACACAGTAAAAATTGCAGTATCCCCTCGCATTGTTGGTAGCCAGTCGTGAAATTATTACTTTGCTAGTGAATGAAAAACTGCCCACTTACATTGGTGGTTGGTGAATTGCACCTTACATTAGTAGTCAGCGGGGAAGGACCCTCTTAGATTTGTGATTAGTAGGAGAAGGATTCCCTTATATTGGTGGTCATTGGGAGAGTTAGTGAAAGCAGGGCATCAGTACACTGGTGGTCAGTTGGGATTATAAACCTCACATTGGTATTCAGTAGGAAGAATGCATCCTTACAGATCGCTAATAACATTACTGGTGTTGGGGTGATTTCTTATCTGATTGACAAGGTGTTCCTAGCAACCTATGCTGGAATCCTATCTGAGAGAGGCTGGCCTAAATGGTGGGAATTCTACTTAATAAACTTTTTATTTGAAGAGATGTTGTCCCTGCAGGTATGTATGGGCACCTCTAATTACTAACACTTTATAATTGCATTTTTTCCCATAACAGAGTATTTTTTTTTTTTTTCTTTTAAAGATCCTTCTAAATAGATATTATTTATTTGCACATCATTGTCTTTCATAGGATACTAACTTCATCGCCCACATCACCACATTTCAGATGATGTGATCACTGTCAGACTACAACTTCTTCCATGTATTGTGCCAGTACCATGTTGAGGAACTTGGAGGTGCTAAATAACCTCAGTGTATTTGTTGCATTTAGGAGTGACACCACAGACCCCGTGCCCTCTCCACCAGTCCAGCGTACCTCTGTCATCTTACTCCAAGTGATAAAATGGGGACCCACCTCAAAGTCCAACATGAACAATTCAGTGCAACATTCCCTAAATTAATCAACTAGGCTGCCAAGGAATACCTTTTGAGGTGGCGGCATCTTCCAAGACGTGGTAGCGCTCCAGCCTCCCGGTGTCTTCTGACAGACTACTGGGCGCAGCAACCCCACTCAGTGCTCCATGACAGCTACAGCATCACGAGAAATGAGGACAGAAAAAGTCCTAGAACCCAGCCTTTTTCCCCATTTATGTAACACAGGGTGGATAGGCATGGTCGAAAAAGCCCAGGAACAATGGTGCAGGACATTAACCCTTCACCAGCCTGGGCCAGCCAATTTCCAAACTAACATACTGCAGGCACCCTTCCTACAAGCATCTTAGCTAATGACACCACAAAGCAACTTATTCATGCCTTGATTATTTCCCGCCTTGACTACTGCAACCCTCTCCTTAATGGCCTACCCTTAAGCAGGCTATTCCCCCTTCAGTCTATTATGAATTCTGCTGCTAGACTAATACACCTGACTAACTGGTCCATGACTGCTGCTCCTCTCTGCCAATCCCTTCACTGGTTTCCCCTACCCCACCGTGTAAAATTTAAAATGCTATCCATAACATACAAGGCCATTCACAACATCGCCCCCATCTACATCACCAACCTCATCTGCAGATATTGCCCAAATTGTCCCCTCCGCTCCTCCCAGGACCTCCTGCTCTCTAGCTTATTTGTTACCTCCTCCCATGCTCGCCTTCAGGACTTCTCCAGAGCCTCTCCCATCCTCTGGAACTCCCTGCCCCAGTATGTCCGTTTAGCCCCTACCCTGTCCACCTTTAGGAGATCCCTGAAAACTAATTTATTCAGGGAAGCCTATCCCACACCCACCTAACAACTGTCCCCGAGCCACCCAGATCAAATCATTCTCTGCAGCTATTACCTTTTGTACCACCCCCTCCCTTTACAATGTAAGCTCCACGAGCAGGGCCCTCCTGTACCTTTTGTATTGAACTGTACTGTAATTGTGTTGTCCCACCTATACATTGTAAAGCATTGTGTAAACTGTTGGCGGTATATAAAGCGTGTATACTAATAATAATAGTTGTCTTTACCATTCTCTCCAATAGATGGCGCAGTTCCCTAACAAAAAAAACCCATCACAGCTGTCTTTCAGGACTGGCAATGGATAGATGTATTAAATCACACAGCTTATGAAAATCAAATATCTACCATGCACAATGGTGGAAATCAGTCATTTCTATGATTAACACATTACAGGGTACATTTAAATGTTTGAAAGGCAGGTGTTTACTAGGTGCAAAAGAGGTCTAAAAACAGCCTCTCAAGCAACAGTGCCTGAAAAAATAACTGATCTTGTTGCTTAAAATAGCAAGTGCCAATTCTGTAAATCACCATACTTGGAAGCTTTTGAAAATCGAACATTCAGGACAGTTTGAGAAAAATTCCCGGAATAGACCCCTGATGTCTCATTAAAAAGAACTTGTCACTGTACCTACACTATCATGTAGAAGGCTATTTGTCCCCTATGTGATAGAAACAAAGTTAAGCGGAAAAAAGTTAGACAAAAAAAATAAAGAAACTATTTTTAAAACCTCCTATGTACATGCACATACATATCTAAAAGCATGCATCACAAGGCACCTAAATACAAAAACGAGGATTGCGCTACCCATGTTACATATTGCTGTTCATGCTGGAGTATAGTATGACCATACATGCTTCGATACATTATGGATTCTTTTCTGGTTGGTTTAATCGATCTATAGTCGGTAACCTATTTGATTGATATGCCATGCAGGAAGAGGTGGGTTTAGAACAATAGTTAAGATACGATCATAAGTAACGATCATAAGTTATTGATGCATCTCTGTCGCCAACATTTAGATTCATGATGTGATTGATCAAAATACGATCATATTCACAAAGTATGAATGAATGAATGAATGAATAACTTGTATAGCGCTACAATGCGAACTGAATCGCCTCAAGGCGCTGTATTGGCGATTGGTTATCAAGCTTCTAGAAGAGGTAGGTCTTGAGTTTCTTCCTGAAGGCCAGATGGTTTTCTTCCATGCGGATGTCGGTTGGTAGAGCGTTCCATAGCCGTGGTCCCTGGACAGCGAATCTCCGTTCCCCCTTTGATTTGTAGCGGGATTTAGGAATGAGGAGCAGATTTTGATTAGCCGATCGAAGACTGCGATTCGGTGTGTAGTGTTTTATTTTCTCGCGAAGGTATTGCGGAGCGTTTCCATGTGTGCATTTGTGGGTGAGGCAGAGGGTCTTAAATGCGACCCGATTCTTTACGGTTAGCCAATGTAGGTTCCTCAGGGATGGGGAGATGGATTCCCAGGGTTTTTTCCCTGTTATCAGTCTTGCCGCCGTGTTTTGGATAAGTTGTAAGCGCGCAAGTTGATATTGGGGTAATCCTATGTAAAGGGAGTTGGCGTAATCCAGTCGAGAATTGATGACTGTTCCAACTACCACTGCTTTGTCCTCCTTTGGAATGAAGGGGATGAGTCTGCGTAGCAGGCCGAGCAGATAGTGTGATCCACTGACTACTGCTCCTATTTGGGCATCCATTGACATTTCTGAGTCAAAAATGACTCCGAGACTCTTGGCCTTGGTCCTAGTGGTGATGGTCCGTCCAAAGATGGTAGGAGGTGTCCAAGGGATCTTGGTTCGGGGGTTATGATTTGCATGTAGAATAAGAAGTTCTGTTTTTGATTCATTTAGTTTGAGGGAGCTAGTAGTCATCCAGTCGTCCATCATCGTGAGGCATTTTCCTAATTGCTGATGATGGTCTTTTTGTCCGGTGATACGAAAATATAATTGAGTGTCGTCGGCGTACGAGTGGAAGCACAGGTCTGAGTATCTCAGTGTTGTCAGTTGATGCAAATTGATTGATAATTTTCTGCCCTAGCTGATCAACTCAGTTTGATCGAATCTGATCAAATTTGAGTATAAATTGATCAGAAGGGTAGTATATGGCTATTCAATTATTTGTAGATTCATTTTGACTGAACCGCATGTCTGCTGGATAAAAAACATCAAAGCGTGTATGGCTACCATTAAACAATAATTCTAGGGCCACTATTTATGGTTAACCCAAAACTGTTAACCTGTAAGCACGTTAAAAACAATTTTGGGTACCAAAGTTTTTTGCTATTTCACAGGCGTGCACAGATTAAAGGCTTGACCTGTTGGATATCGATTTACTCGACACAACCTCATAATTTATATTCTACCAAATGTAGCAGCGACACTTTTGCGAGGGACCGGGAGCGTGTGCCGCCCCATAACATGTTCCGTTTGAATAACCCCATTAGACCCGCTTGGTCTGGGCGTGGATCCGTCTGTTCCCGAGTCTTGGAACCGGCTGGTCCGAGGCGGAGTAACTGAGGGAGGATTCAAGGTGTTCGGGTGTGCTCTCAACTTGGAGGGGCACCGCAGCTTGTGTAAGCGATCGGGGAGGACTCTTCGGAGGAGGTCCAACAAGCTGGCATCCCAAGAAGTGCCTGGTTGCTGGGTTGTCAAGGACACTAACGGATCCACACTTTCCCAGTACTGCCAAGGAGACAGAGAACGTTCCAGGTACTAAGGAAAGGTTCCTGTTCACTTTCAGTTGCAACTACATTTAAGGTCAGAGACTTTGCAAGTTCTGAATTCAAGTGCTGACCGCCGTAATCGTTCAGCTTTGAAGAGCTCAGCTGCGAGTGGCTACTCTCCGGGTTTGCACTAGAGACTTCCTAATAGTCAGCAGTTCAAGGTGCCTGAGTTTCTTCACCCTTGCCCTCTGTTCCCATACTAGACTGTGTTTGTTGGATGTTACCCCTGCAAATAAAAACCTTTCTAAAGGACTTTTATGGTGTCAGCGTCCAAAGTTGTTGGGTACTAACCCTGGGAACCCCTAGAACTGTAAGAACAAGCCAAGCGGAGGTAACCGGTAAGCCCAAAGATCAAGGCCGCCCCATCGAGGGTTATGGCCGCTACACAAAAAATAGGTAATATATCAGGTTATGTGCACTAAACGTAATTTAAATGTATTTTTACTCTGCGTCCAGGGATACGGTCATCTCAATGCCAGTGCCCTCATCAAGTGCTTATCTGCTTCCCAGTGTTTGACATTGGTTATTTCATTGTTATGTGGGTAATTGATCTCTTGAATCATATTTAGTGCCTACCAGCAGAACTGAGTATGGTCACCTTGACTTTGGTTGCCAACTTCTTATGTTTTGTGTGCCTTTATTTATTTATTTTTTTCTCTGTGTTCTTAAGCCTGGGTATGCTCAATAGGCTTTGTTTTGTACAGTGCCTTGCAAAAGTATTCACCCCCTTGGCATTTTTCATATTTTGTTGCCTCACAACCTGGAATTAACATGGATTATTTGAGGATTTGCATTGTTTAACTTACAGAACATGCCCACATTGTTGAAGATTTTTTTTTTTTTTAATTGTGAAGCAAACAACAAATAGGACAAAATAACAGAAAAAGTCAATGTGCATAACTATTCACCCCCCTAAAGTCAATACTTTGTAGAGCCACCTTTTGCGGCTATCACAGCTCAAAGTCGCTTTGGATAAATTTCTATGAGCTTGCCACATCTTACCACTGGGATTTTTGCCCATTCCTCCTTGCAAAACTGCTCTAGCTCCTTCAAGTTGGATAGTTTGCGCTTGTGAACAGCAATCTTTAAGTCTGACCACAGATTTTCTATTGGATTGAGGTCTGGGCTTTGACTAGGCCATTCCAACACATTTACATGTTTCCCCTTAAACCACTCAAGTGTTGCTTTAGCAGTGTGTTTGGGGTCATTGTCCTGATGGAAGGTGAACCTCTGTCCTAGCCTCAAATCACACAGAGTGGTACAAGTTTTGCTCAAGAATATTCCTGTATTTAGCACCATCCATCTTTCCCTCAACTCTGACCAGTTTCCCAGTTCCGACTGCTGAAAAATGATGGTGTTCTTTGGGTGATGTGTTGGGTTTGCGCCAGACATAGCGTTTTCTTTGATGGCAAAAAAATTCAATTTTAGTCTCATCAGACCAGAGCACCTTCCTCCATACATATTGGGAGTCTCCCGCATGCCTTTTCGCAAACTTAAAATGTACCATTTTGTTTTTTGCTGAAAGTTATGGCTTTCTTCTGACCACTCTGCCATAAAGCCCAACTCTATGGAGCATACGGCTTATTGTCGTCCTATGTACAGATACTCCAGTCTCTGCTGTGGAACTCTGCAGCTCCTCCAGGGTTACCTTAGGTCTCTGTGCTGCCTCTCTGATTAATGCCCTCCTTGTCCGGTTCGTGCGTTTTGGTGTGCGGCCGTCTCTTGGCAGGTTTTCTGTTGTGCCATGTTCTTTCCATTTGGTTATGATAGATTTGATGGTGCTCCTAGGGATCATCAAAGATTTGGATATTTTTTTTATAACCTAACCCTGACTTGTACTTCTCAACCACATTGTCCCTTACTTGTTTGGAGAGTTCCCTGGTCTTCATGGCAGTGTTTGGTTAGTGGTGCCTCTTGCTTAGGGGTTGCAGCCTCTGGAGCCTTTCAAAAAGGTGTGTATATGTAATGACAGATCATGTGACACTTAGATTGCACACAGGGAGACATCATTTCACTAATTATGTGACTTCTGAAGGTATTTGGTTGCACCAGAGCTTTTTATGGGCTTCATAACAAAGGGGGTGAATACATACGCACATGCCAATTATCATTTTTTTATTTCTGAAAAATAGTTTTATGTATATATTTTTCTAATTTTACTTCACCAACTTAGACTATTGTGTTCTGATCCATCACATATAATTCAGATTAAAAAAACATTGAACTAAAGGCTGTAATGTAACAAAATAGGGTGAATACTTTTGCAAGTCACTGTATACCTTAACTTTTAAATTCAATAAAAATAATTTACAAAAAATAAATAAATGTATTTTTACTGAAAATATGCACTTGTGTGACATAAAATATTGCAACTACCACCATTGTATTCTCTATCATAGAAAAAAGGAAATATTTGGGACTTTAAATGAGACGCAACAGGGAATATTATGCCTCCATCCCTAGTTGCTTAAAAGAGGGGGGGAGGGTGGGACTTTAGATGAGGTGCGTGAGGTAGAGCCAGACACAACCATATACATATGTAAAAAATTATATTCTTTATTAGACCAAAGATAAAGCATGGATCAACCCATATAAACGCATAATAACGCATTGGCATATAAAATACAAAGTATCAACATATATATTGAGGATAGTCACCAACATGACACAGAAAGTAAATATTGTACTTCACAGTCCCTTCAGGGTGGTAGAGCAATAAAAACCATCTAGAATCATACATATGAGATGGATGCATCAAAATAAGCTCAACGATGTTTCGTGGACTTCTATCCACTCATCAGGAGCAAGTGCATCCATATACTAAAAAGGGGATAGGAAAAAATCACCATTATAGTTTGATATAGCCACAGACTGGAGGGGTAGAGGGATTAAGGATGATGATGAACAGATAAACCGCCATAACTGAAAGTACTCACATAAGAGCCAGATATATATGTCCAGCACGGGAGCTGAGGAAAGGACCCAAGCATGAAAAAAGGAGCACACATGCAGTCCCCCAAAGAAAAGTGTGTATGGAAAAATCTTGATGTAACTGTGGGTGGGTTTTCTGTATTGTATACAATAAAGTAAATGGTTTGTTACCATATTGGTATAAATAAAAAGAAATGTCATATAGAGTAGACCCATCACCACAGTATAAAAGTATATTATAGAGCATATCAACAAGGTGAACAGAATGAAAAGATAGAGTGTCCATATGGTAAGAATAGGGAAGAGGAGATGAGATTCCTGAAATCAGGAGAAATTGGGCAGGGCAGGGTTTCTCAACCAGGGTTCCATGAAACCATAGGGATCCTCCAGAGGTTGCTAGGGGTTCCTCGAGCAATGAGCAGTTTTTGCCTCTCAGATAAGTTCCCTCTAACACCAATGATCTTTTTGGCGATCTACAAGGAGGTAATTCTTCCCAATGACCATAGTTAAAAGGAGCATTCTTCCCTATGACCCTCACATTAATTTATCATGAGTTGTAGATAAAGTATTTTTTTTAGCAGGGGTTCCCTGAGGCCAGAAAGTAATTTCAAGGGTTCCTCTGTGTTGGTTAAGAAAGAAAGGTTAAGAAAGGCTGCTCTAAGGTCTCTCCTTCTGGAAAATATATAGGGCAGAATTCAATAAAACTGCTACGCCACTTTTCTGGAGTTAATCCCTCTTGTTAATGTTTTGCACCATATTCATATGTTTGGAGGGTTACCTAATCTTCAGGCCTAAAATGTGCATTTTAATGCATGTGCAAAAAATATATAACTGCTCTGCCAGGGAAAGGGTTCAATTTACACGTTTCTTTTTTTTTTACATAGCTTAGCAATAATTTATTATGCAGGGCTATGATAATTTAATAAACAATATCATTTTTTGAAAATCCTAGACAATATTTTCATTAAATATATTTTATCATATATAAGTGCTAAGAGATAAGTGTTTGTTTCTCTTTAATAAACAGATAACGGCTGTTATTACACATCAGCTATTTTGAATGTACCTTTTTGTTAGGACATGCATAGTTATATAAAAAAGAAATTCTTGGACGTGCATAAATCGGTCCCACCTGTGAGCAATCAAAACATGCTGTAAAATTGCTGAACTCAGCAAGTTACATTAAAAAAAAAAAAAGTGTGTGTGCCAAATGTTGCAGCTGCTGTATGAGTGAGAGGGGAAACATGCCTTCATAATCCTTTAGCTGTTCGTTGATTTAAATCTGCAGCCCTGGAACACATCAGTATTACTTTAAGTTGAATTTGTTTCACTACAAATAACGTTTTAAAATGATTTTTGTATGGAAGATACAAAAGTCCATGTGCTGAAGATTTTATGAAAAAGATTTTGAGCGTCTCTTTATAATTGCAGTCTGCAATATACCAGGCCTTCTGGTCGATTAAACATAAACATAGTTTACACTGAGTAGCAGTGCTCACGTTGCACAAAAGCCTGTAATTGTAGAGATGCTTTTAGAGCTGTTCATTCAAAACCCGTGTAGTAGAGTACATTTTCCATAGTAAAGTCAAGAGCTTGCTGATCACTCCTACCTCCTGTGCCTAATCATTGACTCTAATGCCCCGTACACACCAGCGGATTTTCCGCCGGAAAAATCTTGGATGTTTTTTCTGACGGAATTCCGCTCAAGCTTGGCTTGCATACACACGGTCACACAAAAGTTCTATGAACTTTCGACCGTCAAGAACGCGGTGACGTACAACACTACGACGAGCCGAGAAAATTAAGTTCAATGCTTCTGAGCATGCGTCAAATTGTTTCCGAGCATGCGTAGGAATTTTGCGTGTCGGAATTTGTACAGACGATCGGAATTTCGGATCGGAAATTTTTCCGACCAAAAAATTGAGAACCTGCTCTCAATCTTTTTCTGGCGGAAATGCTGCTAGCAAAAGTCCGATGGAGCATACACACGGTCGCATTTTCCGACCAAAACATCACATCGGTCTTTTGCTGGCGGAATTTCCGATCGCGTGTCTGCGGCATTAGGGGCGTATTTATAAAACATTTGCATAGCAATTCACCCAGTAAAAGTGCATGTACTCTCATCATGGTTAAAAAATGTTCATGGATTTAAAACAAAAATGCTGCATATGGCCACTATATGGAACCAAGTACTATAGCAAATTCCTATCATACTTAATGCCATCTAGTGGCCAAATGCGGTATTTTGGATTATAAATCTATGAAAATCATTCTCTCGTCACAGGGCATAGTAATACTTGCATAGATCAAATGTACATGCACTTTTACTGGGTGAATTGCTATGCAATTTTCTTTTTAAAAATACACCTTTAAAGTGTATATAAGGTAACGCTTCCATCAAAGGTGATGCCCCAAAGCCCCCCCCCCCCCCACCATGTTAAATACATGTTGCCCGGTATGGTTGGTGTAGGGGTTACCCTCAAAATCCATACCAAACCCAAAGGGCCTGGTATGGATTGTTTTTTTTTTATTTGCGGCAATTCTTTTATTTACATTCGGGGAACCCCACTGACAACTGGTGACTCATTGGTTGTTAAGGACGCAGTGGCTGCCTGCTCCTTAACAACCATGTAGTTTACTGGTTGTTAAGGATACTGGCTGCTGCCAGTTCCTTGAATTACACATGCGGGGACCAGTACTTATTAACTGCATGCATTTTTGTTTTCCCTTTTGTGAATTTACTTTTACTGCTTGTTGGAGTATTTACCAAGCGTTTTTAAATACCGCATTAAGCAATAGTAAATTGACATTTTCTGGATCGCATGCGATATTTGTGAAAACTGCTAAATACCACATGCAATCTGCTGTTGTGAATGGAGCCCATTATGTGCAGGCATGGTCTGCTCTTTTTATCTTCAGAGAAGCAGCCCTGTGAAATTCCCTGCAACCATCACTGGAGTGTATGCATGCAGACAGGAAGTGGCTATAAAAGGCTGCAGTAGATTAGCAACACTGAGAAGCAACAAAGGATGGAATAAGGCAGCAAACATTACTTTTTTTTTCTATGGCAAATGCTTAGGATTCAAAGTACTTAGGAAACTAAATGCCAAGAGTAGGAATAATATGTGCCCCATACTTCCAGATTCTGGAAGCCCCCTGCCCGCAGACCCCCACAATGACTGGCCAGGGTTGTGGGAAATAGGCTCCCAAGGTGCTGGCCCAAAGCTGAGAACCCCCCTCCCCATATTGAGGACATGTGGCCAGTTAGGATTTACATGTATGTTAAATATGTGCTTTTTATAACCATGACACCGTGTAGGCCCTACCATCCAGGCCTGTACAGCGAAAGGAGCGGCTGTGCAACAGATAGAAACTCCTAAAGCTCCTGTCTTTGATGTCTGCAAACAAAGCATATTGTTAAATGTACAATACACAATAGTGTCAGCCTGTTTTTACTGTGTTGACCCAAAGCAGTAGTGAAAACAAATTTTTTTTTTTCAGTGGCATATGTTCATATAAAGAAGGCTGTAAAACAATAATTTGGTGTGTATGTAAAGTAGGGAATTTTTACCAAAACTATGAAATGGCAATTGAAAGCTGCCATTCAAATTAAGAAAAAAATGCTTATTAACATTACACCTAAATAAAGATACACAAAGCCAAATGTGTTCTGGGCAGTAATGTTTTTCTGGGAGCTGCCATTGAAGGCCTTTTTTTTATAAATGTGTTGTTCTCTTCATCCTGGACCACCTACCTAGAAACGGGGTCAAGCATGCAAGCAGTGAAGTCGGAAAATTCATAAACTGTCTTCTGCATGCTTGGTTAGGTCAGTGACTCATAAGGTGTAGTAGCCAGAAATAAGATGACAGCCACAGAGCCTGTGCTAAGTCAGCAATATTTCTAATCTATTATAACCCCTTTATGACCCAAAAGTAGGAAATGTGGGTGTCGCTCAAGTCAAAGTTGTAGTCCAAAGCCAACTGCAATTAGTGCTGGTAAGGATGGGAGCTCATCCCGCCTCCAAGCTTCAACATGGCAGAAAAAATGTCCATGTGCCACACATCATGAAGCAGATCCATGTAAAAGGATGGATGACCGCCTTAGCCATGCCCCCAATGCGTTTCACCCTGCGGGGGGGGAGCTTAATCAAGGACATGTTTTCCAACCCCTTTATGACTGCCTAACACACATGCAGCCACAAAAGTGTGGACTTTTAATGCCCACACGACACATATATGCATCACTGAGTGCCCGATGTTTCTGTGCTAAGAGTACGCTCACTGCATGCGCCAAGCTCAGAAACCGAGCTGTGAAAGACATCTTTTGGTCTCTTGGTAGGCTCTTGATCATGTGATCACAGTAAAAGCCAATCACAGTGGTCAAGTGATTACCTGATATTTCCCACCCCCAGCCGTTCACAACTTTTTACATTTTTTAAAAGGTCGCCAGGGCAGGCAGGAAGGGGTTAAGATTAATTTGTATTAAAGCGGTTCTTCAGTCATCTTTTGAAAAATTTAAGTCAGCAGCTACAAAAACTGTATATGTCAACTTTCAATAAACAGACACTCACCTGTCCCAGGATCCATCACTGTCCTCACCAGGCTGATCTCTTCACCGGGTTTTGGTCCCGGCGCCCCGGTCCCTGAAGGCTACAGGGGTAGGAAAAAATTATTTGCCAAATGTGGAGGTTGGGGGGGGGGGGTGAGGAGAAGGAGTGCATATGTAATCTAGCCTCACAGGTTTTGTTTAAGACATTTGAAACAGTCTTAGGGCTTATTTTACACTGCAGGTTGCTTTTCAGAGGGTGCTTGACAGGTGGCCAGGAGGTGTGAACCAGGCCTTAATGGGTCCCATTCAGCAGTGATACAATCTGCCATATACTATGTGGGGTATCATTTTTGCTGCACCATGTGTATAACCCCCTCTGGCTGTCGTGTAAGATTAAGGCGACCGCCTGTTTTACCACCCCCCAAACAAAAGTGTAAATGAGCCTTTAGTATTTAGAGAAGTGGAGTGTATATTAAGCCTTCGCAAAGTGTATGCAGTGTGATGTCTCACAAATTTTGAATGGCACACTAATTTACTACAGCAACACACCTCCAAAATGCATTTATTGAAGCACACCACAATGTATTACTTGCCAAAAATAGATGTTTTGGTGCATTGCCAGAATGAAAAGGTTGCCCTAGCACATAAACGCGTTAACAAAACACACCAGAGTGCCAAGGTGCAAATGTGTCCTAACAGGCTGTCAGTAAGCTTCAGCACTACTTGAAACTTGTTGAAAGCTTGAAGCAGCTTGTTAAAGTGACATTCAGCACTTCCTTTTTTTTTTTTTAATTCTTTATTTTATATTTTATACATATATATACATCAGTACATCCGTTCATCTCTTACATTTTTATGCTTTATAATTTCGGCAGCACTTCCATCATTAAATGTTTGAATTACCCAAACTGGAGCTAAAGGGCACTTTAACCACTTTAGCCCCGGACCAATTGTCAGCTTAAGGACCAGAGGTCTTTTTTCAATTTCGCACTGCACTACTTTAACTGGTAATTGCGCGGTCATGCAATTTTGTAACCAAACGAAATTTGCGTCCTTTTCTTCCCACAAATAGAGCTTTCTTTTGATGGTATTTGATTGCCTCTGTGATTTTTATTTTTTGCGATATAAACGGAAAAGGTGCGAAAATTTTGAAAAAAAAAGAGATTTTCTACTTTTTGTTATAAAAAAAATCTAATAAACTCAATTTTAGTCAAACATTTGGGCCAAAATGTATTCAGCCACATGTCTTTAGTAAAAAAAATGCCAATAAGCGTATATTTATTGGTTTGCGCAAAAGTTATAGCGTCTACAAACTAGAGTACATTTTCTGGAATTTACACGGCTTTTAATTTATGACTACCTATCTCATTTCTTGAGGTGCTAAAATGGCAGGGAAGTACAAAACCCCCCAAATGACCCCATTTTGGAAAGTAGACACCCCAAGCTATTTGCTGAGAGGCATGTTGAGCCCATTGAATATTTTTTTTTTTTAGTCCCAAGGGATTGAATAAAGACAAAAAAAAAAAAAAAAAAAAATTTTTTTTTCATAAAGTTGTCACTAAATGATATATTGCTCACACATGCCATGGTTATATGTGGAGATGCACCCCAAAATACATTTTGCTGCTTCTCCCGAGTATGGGGATACCACATGTGTGGGACTTTTTGGGAGCCTAGCCGCGCACGGGGCCCCGAAACCCAATCAACGCCTTCAGGGTTTCTAAGGGTGCAAATTTTTGATTTCACTCCTCACTACCTATCACAGTTTTGAAGGCCATAAAATGCCAAAATAGCACAAAACCCCCCCAAATGACCCCATTTTGGAAAGTAGACACCCCAAGCTATTTGCTGAGAGGCATGTTGAGTACATGGAATATTTTATATTTTGCCACAAGTTGCGGGAATATTACAAACTTTTTTTTTTTTGCCCAAAGTTGTCACTAAATGATATATTGCCCACACATGCCATGGGCATATGTGGAATTACACCCCAAAATACATTCTGCTGCTTCTCCTGAGTACGAGGATACCACATGTGTGGGACTTTTTGGGAGCCTATCCGCATACGGGACCCCGAAAACCAAGCACCGCCTTCAGGATTTCTAAGGGCATAAATTTTTGATTTCACTCCTCACTACCTATCACTACCTATCACAGTTTTGAAGGCCATAAAATGCCAAGATGGCACAAAACCCCCCCAAATGACCCCATTTTGGAAAGTAGACACCCCAAGCTATTTGCTGAGAGGCATGTTGAGCCCATTGAATATTTTTTTTTTTAGTCCCAAGTGATTGAATAAAGACAAAAAAAAAAAAAAAAAAAAAAATGTATTCAAAAAGTTGTCACTAAATGATATATTGCTCACACATGCCATGGTTATATGTGGAATTGCACCCCAAAATACATTTTGCCACTTCTCCTGAGTACGGGGATACCACATGTGTGGGACTTTTTGGGAGCCTAGCCGCGTACGGGGCCCCGAAACCCAAGCACCACCTTCAGCATTTCTAAGGGTGTAAATTTTTGATTTCACTCCTCACTACCTATCACAGTTTCGAAGGCCATAAAATGCCAAAATTGCACAAAACCCCCCCAAATGACCCCATTTTGGAAAGTAGACACCCCAAGCTATTTGCTGAGAGGCATGTTGAGTACATGGAATATTTTATATTTTGCCACAAGTTGCGGGAATATTACAAACTTTTTTTTTTTTGCCCAAAGTTGTCACTAAATGATATATTGCCCACACATGCCATGGGCATATGTGGAATTACACCCCAAAATACATTCTGCTGCTTCTCCTGAGTACGGGGATACCACATGTGTGGGACTTTTTGGGAGCCTATCCGCATACGGGACCCCGAAAACCAAGCACCGCCTTCAGGATTTCTAAGGGCATAAATTTTTGATTTCACTCCTCACTACCTATCACTACCTATCACAGTTTTGAAGGCCATAAAATGCCAAGATGGCACAAAACCCCCCCAAATGACCCCATTTTGGAAAGTAGACACCCCAAGCTATTTGCTGAGAGGCATGTTGAGCCCGTTGAATATTTTTTTTTTTAGTCCCAAGTGATTGAATAAAGACAAAAAAAAAAAATAAAAAAAATGTATTCAAAAAGTTGTCACTAAATGATATATTGCTCACACATGCCATGGTTATATGTGGAATTGCACCCCAAAATACATTTTGCTGCTTCTCCTGAGTATGGGGATACCACATGTGTGGGACTTTTTGGGAGCCTAGCCGCGTACGGGGCCCCGAAACCCAAGCACCGCCTTCAGGATTTCTAAGGGTGCAAATTTTTGATTTCACTCCTCACTACCTATCACAGTTTCGAAGGCCATAAAATGCCAAAATAGCACAAAACCCCCCCAAATGACCCCATTTTGGAAAGTAGACACCCCAAGCTATTTGTTGAGAGGCATGGTGAGTATTTTACAGCTCTCATGTGTTTTTGAAAATGAAGAAAGTAAAGAAAAAAAAAAATTTTTTTTTCTTTTTTCAATTTTCAAAACATTGTGACAAAAAGCGAGATCTGCAAAATACTCACCATACCTCTCAGCAAATAGCTTGGGGTGTCTACTTTCCAAAATGGGGTCATTTGGGGGTGGTTTGTGCCATCTGGGCATTCCATGGCCTCCGAAACTGTGATTGGCAGTGAGGAGTGAAATAAAAAAATTACACCCTTAGAAAGCCTGAAAGCGGTGCTTGGATTTTGGGGTCCCGTACGCGGCTAGGCTCCCAAAAAGTCCCACACATGTGGTATCCCCGTACTCAGGAGAAGCAACAGAATGTATTTTGGGGTGTATCTCCACATATGCCCATGGCATGTTTGAGCAATATATCATTTAGTGACAAGTTTTTGTAAAAAAAAATATTATTTTTTTTTTTTTCATTATTCAATCTCTTGGGACCAAAAAAAAAAAAATTTAATGGGCTCAACATTGCTCTCAGCAAATAGCTTGGGGTGTCTACTTTCCAAAATGGGGTCATTTGGGGGGGGTTTGAACTGTCCTGGCATTTTATGCACAACATTTAAAAGCCTATGTCACACGTCACCCACTCTTCTAACCACTTGAAGATAAAGCCCTTTCTGACACTTTTTGTTTACATGAAAACATATTTTTTTTTTGCAAGAAAATTACGTTGAACCCCCAAACACTATATATATTGTTAAAGCAAAGGCCCTACAGATTAAAATGGTGGGTGTTGCATTTTTTTTTTCCACACAGTATTTGCGCAGCGATTTTTCAAACGCATTTTTTGTGGAAAAAAATACACTTTTTTTTTATTTTAATGCACTAAAACGCACTATATTGCTCAAATTTTTGATGAAATAAAAAATATGATCTTAGGCCGAGTACATGGATACCAAACACGACATGCTTTAAAATTGCGCACAAACACGCAGTGGCGACAAACTACATACATTTTTAAAAGCCTTTAAAAGCCTTTACAGGTTACCACATTAGATTCACGGAGGAGGTCTACTGCTAAAATTACTGCCCTCGATCTGACCTTCGCGGTGATACCTCACATGCATGGTGCAATTGCTGTTTACATATGACGCCAGACCAACGCTTGTGTTCGCCTTTGCGCAAAAGAAGGGGGGGCAGGGGTGCTTTTTTTTTTTTTTTTTTAGTTTTTCTTTTTATTTAGCTTTTTTATTTTATTTTTAAACTGTTCCTTCCATTTTTTTTTTCTTAGTTGTCATTTTTATTGTTATCGCAGGGAATGTAAATATCCCCTATGATAGCAATAGGCAGTGACAGGTACTCTTTTTTTGAAAAAATTGGGGTCTATTAGACCCTAGATCTTTCCTGTGCCCTCAAAGCATCTGACCACACCAAGATCGGTGTGATAAAATGCTTTCCCAATTTCCCAATGGCGCGGTGGGTATGCCCACCATTAGAATACCTCCCTTCATCCACCCACTTCTAATGATGGGCATACATGCACCATTTATATATGCCGAAGCATGGGGGCATCCTCCCGCAAAAAAAGTTATGCCACGTATACATGGTCGAACTTTTTTCGACCGTATGTACGTGGCATTAGGAGCAAAATCGCTCCTCCGCCCTCTGCTGCCCCCATGCTTCGGCATATATGCTCTTTTTTTTAACTGTGGTGGTGAAATCACCTCCTACAGCATTGGAGTCGCGGCTTTATGTATCGTGGGAGCAAACGCTGTTGCTGTCAAGATAAATAAATCCACGCTGCAACTGAATGGCGTACCTGCTAAGCAAATAATGGTTAACATTAAAACAAAGTAACATTACAGTATAACAGTAAGACCTTACCATACCATACCTGCAAAGCAAATACCAAAAAAAAAACATAGTAAAAAATAAAACATTTTGTTAACGCAACCGGTGCCTAAAATATATATATGCCGAAGCATGGGGGCATCCTCCCGCAAAAAAGTTATGCCACGTACACATGGTCGGACTTTTTTCGACCGTATGTACGTGGCATTAGGAGCAAAATCGCTCCTCCGCCCTCTGCTGCCCCCATGCTTCGGCATATATGCTCTTTTTTTTAACTGTGGTGGTGAAATCACCTCCTACAGCGTTGGAGTCGCGGCTTTATGTATCGTGGGAGCAAACGCTGTTGCTGTCAAGATAAATAAATCCACGCTGCAACTGAATGGCGTACCTGCTAAGCAAATAATGGTTAACATTAAAACAAAGTAACATTACAGTATAACAGTAAGACCTTACCATACCATACCTGCAAAGCAAATACCAAAAAAAAAACATAGTAAAAAATAAAACATTTTGTTAACGCAACCGGTGCCTAAAATATATATATGCCGAAGCATGGGGGCATCCTCCCGCAAAAAAGTTATGCCACGTACACATGGTCGGACTTTTTTCGACCGTATGTACGTGGCATTAGGAGCAAAATCGCTCCTCCGCCCTCTGCTGCCCCCATGCTTCGGCATATATGCTCTTTTTTTTAACTGTGGTGGTGAAATCACCTCCTACAGTGTTGGAGTCGCGGCTTTATGTATCGTGGGAGCAAACGCTGTTGCTGTCAAGATAAATAAATCCGCGCTGCAACTGAATGGCGCACCTGAAAACAAAAAAATGGTTAACAATAAAACATACCTGAAAAGCAAGCATGATAAAACATAATAAAACATTGCAGAATAGAATAGAGTAAAAAAGAGCAACAATAGAGAGAGAACAATAAAACGACAACTATTTTTGGTTTTTTATTTTATATTTTTTTTGGGGTTTTTTTTTTTTTTTGTACTTTTTTATTTTATTTTTATTTTTTACACTTTTTTTTTTAAACTATAACTATAATTTTAACTGTAACGGTCGGGTCTCAAAATGCGATGGCATTCTTGAGACCCTGTAACTATAATTTGAACTGCAACGGTCGGGTCTCAAAATGCGATGGCATTCTTGAGACCCTGTGAAAGTGTATCCTAGCCTGTGAAATGCTGTACCCTACGCTAATACCTCACTAGTTCGTGGTAGCGTTCAAAGCATTCACCAACGCAGAGACCAGGATTGTCAGGACAGCGTGGACAATAATAACGGGTGTCACGCCTAAATCCGCGCTTGCTACAGACACGACATCTTCTTTGGGGGCTCGTTGGGTAGGGGTACTCTGGAGGACATGAGGATAATGCCTCTCATGCAGCCGGCTTACTGCATTTGGTAGGGGATGGTGAGGTGTGGAATCGCCTGGATACAGGAGTTCCATGACAACCGCTCCCTGGAATTCAAGGAAGGGTAACGTCCCGCCTGAAGCTCCGTATAGCACATGAGCATTCAGCAAAGCCAATTGGAATAAATAAATAGACACTTTTTTGTACCAGCGTCTAGCCTTACGGACAACTAGGTACGGCGCCAACAACTGGTCGTTGAGGTCCACCCCCCCCATATTAAGGTTGTATTCGTGGATACAGAGGGGTTTCGTCACAACACCAGCCGCCGTACGAATTTGGACTGTCGTGTCTGCATGAAGGGAGGTAAGAACGAAAACATTCCTATTATCCCTCCACTTCACAGCGAGCAAGTTATTACACTTCAAGCAGGCTCTCTCCCCCAGCCTAAGACGGGAATCTACAAGCCGCTGGGGAAAGCCCCGGCGATTAGGTCGCACGGTGCCACATGCTCCAATCTGATGATCAAACAAGTGACTAAACAGTGGCACGCTCGTGTAATAATTGTCCACGTACAAGTGGTACCCCTTTCCGAATAAGGGTGACACCAAGTTCCACACTATCTTGCCAGCGCTCCCTATGTAATCTGGACAGTTCTCCGGCTCTACGTGACTATCTTTTCCCTCATAAACCGAAAAGCTCCACGTATAGCCTGTTGCCCTGTCACAGAGCTTGTAGAGCTTGACCCCGTATCTGGCACGCTTGCTGGGAAGGAACTGTTTGAAAGACAAGCGGCCAGAAAACTTAATCAGGGACTCGTCAACGCAGACAACTTGATTGGGCGTAAACAAGGCTGCAAAACATTGGTTGAAGTGGTTTATGAGGGGCCGAATTTTGTAGAGCCGATCAAATTCAGGGTCTCCACGAGGACGACAAAGTTCATTGTCACTGAAGTGCATGAACCGCAAGATCTGTTCGTATCGTGCCCTGGACATGGAGGCAGAGAACACGGGCATATGGTGGTGCGGTGAGGTGGACCAATAAGACCTCAGCGTCGGGAATTTGTGTATGCCCATGTTGAGGGAAAGGCCCAGAAAGGTCTTAAATTCGGAAACCGTAATTGGTTTCCAATCTCTGGCAAGGGAAGGCACTTGGGGATTAGCGGCGATGTGTTGACCAGCGTATATATTACTTTGGTCCACAATAGATCTATAGAGATCTTCCGTGAAAAACAGCGAATAAAAATCGGATGGCTTAAAATCAGCTGTTTCCACCTGAATACCGGGTTGGCCAGTGAATGGGGGAAGTACGGGTTCTGCAGAAGTGGTGGGCACCCAATCAGGATTGGCGAATTCTGCAGGAAGGACACTATGTGATCGACGGGCCTGCCTTTGTCTTCTTCTTGGTGGCAGCGGGACACTACTTGTGCTTGCCACCTCGCCAGCTTGAACTGCACTTATGGGACTCGCCACGTCACCAAGTGTTACTGCAGTGCTGGTTTGACTACGTCCAGGGTGTACTAGGCCGCTGGTGCTTGCCAGTTCACCAGAAGGAATAGCGGCGCTAGTACTTCTCTGCTCCATACGAGAGACCTGCGGTTCCTGCACCTCAACAACATCAGAAGATCGGGATCGGGTACGCCTGACCTTAGCAGGGACCACACCTTCGTCGCCAGAGCTATCTGTCATGGAGCCGCTGTCGTCTACTGGATCGTATTCTGAGCCTGATTCTGACAGATGAGTGACCTCCTCTTCACTATCTGACATACTCAGAAACAAGTAGGCCTGTTCACTAGTGTACTTGCGATTTGCCATTTTGGGCTCTAAATTTAGTAGTACACTAGTGAGATTCACAGGAAAAAAAGCTCCTAGGCTGCTGGCGAATGAATCAAAACGCTACCAAAAAAACTGTTAGCGATCGCAGGGATCAGGCCTGACTCTGCGAACGCTGCAGTTATGTGTGCTTAGTGTTTTGGAAGTGACAGTGATCGATCGATACTGCCCTTGGGTGGGCTGGGCTGGGCTGGGCGGAGGGGGGAAAACGCAGGTGCTAGCAGGTATCTGGGCTGATCCCGCTAACAATGCGTTTTTTGGAACCCTAAACTGCTGGGACGCTAGTATAGATCTGATCAGATCAGATATTGATCTGTTCAGATACTATACCACTAAGGGAGGTGTATGCTTTGCGCGTGGGTGTTTGCGGTACTGGCACTAACCTGGGGCGACGCAGACCTTATTTGACCCTAACACCTAATTGATATCACCCGCCGGGCGATCAGGGGGTTAAACCGATAGTTGGGTAATAAATGGCGGGTGCCCTGACAGTATAAAAAAACAAGCTAACTAACCAGCGTCACCCGTAACAGTTATACGGTGATCACTGGTGAAAGGGTTAACTAGGGGCAATCAGGGGGTTAAAACCTTTATTAGGTAATATATGGGGGTACCTGACACTATATAAAAACCTGACGGGGAACCTAAATAACTAAATAACTAACTGGCTAACCAGCGTCACCAGTGACACTTATACTGTGATCACTGGTGAAAGAGTTAACTCTAGGGGCAATCAAGGGGTTAAAACCTTTATTTAGGTTGTAATATGGGGGTACCTGACCTATAAACCTATTTATAATCCTATATAAACCTGGCGGTTACCTAAAAAAAAAACTGGCTACCTAGCGGCACCAGTGACACTAATAGAGCGATCAAAATAAACGATCGCTTAGTGACACTGGCAAAAGGGGGTGAAAGGGTTACCTAGGGGGCAATCAAGGGGTTAAACCTTTATTGGGGGGGGGGTAGGGGGCTACCTTGGACCTAAAGGGGCCTAAAACTAACTGCCCTGACAGTTATTGCAGTCACACTGACACTAAATGCAGTGATCAGTAAAATAAATGATCACTGCAATCAGTGACACTGTGACAGGGGGGGCAGGGGGTGATCTGGGGGGTGATCAGGGGGTGACAGGGGGGTGAAATGTGTGCCTATGTGTACCTGGTGTCAGTGTAGTGTTTGTGCACTTACTTGATGTCTTCTCCGCTCGGCGTCCCGGTCAGAAAGACCGACACGAGGAGCGTGACATCACTTCCCCTTGCCTGTGTTTACAATTACACAGGAAGGGGAAGGAAGCGGACGAATCCTATTGGCCAGAGCGATCGGGAGGGGGTGGCCAGAAACGACTGGCCGTTACCTCGTCCCGCATCGCTTCTGAAGCCATCCCGACCGTCCCCGCCGGCGGAGGGGGGTCCGATCGGACCCCCCAACCGCCGGAAGAATGTCACGTACAGGTACGTGATTCTGCCTGTACGTGCCATTCTGCCGACGTATATATACAGGGGGCGGTCGGGAAGTGGTTAAAGGCTTCGGGAAAGCTGTTCAAAACTGACCAAAAAGCTTTGCAAAGGCTTTCTGCATATAATGCTTTTATACAATCTGAAGCCCTTATGTACAAGGCTTAAAAGCAATATACAGCTCCACTTGGGGAGGTAAACCTTTATCTTAATAGGAGTGCTGACTGTCACTTTAAACAATTGTGGCAAGCTCTCTCATTAAAGCGGAGTTCCACCCAAAAATGGAACTTCCGCTTTAAGGGCTGGTGACCCCCTGACATGCCACATTTGGCATGTCATTTTTTTGGGGGGGGAGCGGGTACCCTGTTTTTACAGGCATCCAGCTCCCACTTCCTCCCCTTGGCGCTGCAGCGCTGGAAGGAAGATCACCTCTCCCCCTCCCTCCCTGCAATCTTCTGGGACACGTCACAGGTCCCAGAAAATTGCCTGGCCAGTCACAGCTCGGCTGCCCACAGTTTGATTGTCGGTGTTCTGTCAAAAAATGACTGCCTATCGAATAGTGTCCGCCCCGTACTGCGCAGGTGCATGCTTGCGCAGTACGGAGGACAAGGAGATTCGGAAAAATCTCCGAAGATGAACGGCACCTGTGCGGTGAGTCCAGGTGCAAGCCCCACCATCCAAGTGGACATAGGGCTGCACATAGTTAGAGAGTTCCTCGCGGGCTCGCTTCGCTAGCCATGCTTCGGGCACGGCCTCGCTTCACTCGCCACGCTTCGGGCACGGCCTCGCTTCGCTCGGCTCTTTTTTATTCTAACTCTATGTCCACTTGGATGGTGGGGCTTGAACCTGGACTCACGGCGCCGTTCATCTTCGGATATTTTCGGAATCTGCTTGTCATCCGTACTGCGCATGCACAGTAGACGGCGGACACTATTTGACGGGGGACAGTATTTGACAGGACACCGGCACCACGGAGAGGAGGGGGAGAGGAGTGAGGCTTCCTGCGCTCGCATCGCTGGACCATGGGACAGGTGAGTGTCCGATTATTAAAAGTCAGCAGCTACACTTTTTGTAGCTGCTGACTTTTAAATGGGTGGAACTCTGCTTTAAGGAGTATCTAAATCTCCCCTCCGCAAAAGAAAAAAAAAAGCACTGTCACCCTAGGCTGCTCCTGATTACGATTTCAAACACCTCCTCCTCTCCCCATTTTTTTACATGTAGGAAATTTGTTTTATAGTTCATAGAAGATAGCTGGGGAGGCAGATTGTTTGAAATGTCAGAATTTTACAGGGACACAACATTTCTGCCAGGGTCAAGAGGAAATTTTGTGTACTCATCCTTAAAAAAAAGAAAAATAATTGAGCCACCACATCTGTTCACTGATAAGCTGAAATATTTGACATTTTTTTTTCTTGGATACAGTATACATTAAAGTGTACATGTATAGCCAAAGTGTTTTTTGTTTAGCTTTGGATAGAGATGGGAAGGGTTAAAGCCCTTGCCAGTTTGTTTTGTTGTCTGTGTATTATTGGGGAGATTTCCCTTTACTTCCTGTCTTAAAGACATAACAGAAAGTTAGAGGAAATTTCCCAAAGTAAGATGAATTCCCCTCTTAGGCATTTATCTCTGGAACAGGTTGAAAGATTTCCTCTCCACTCTTGTTCTGCGGACAACTAAAATGTTATATTTCCCCTCACTTTCTTTCTTCATGGCAATGGGATGAATCCAATGTGGACTCAGACAGCTAATTTTACAGAAAGTCCAAAACCGCTTCATCCAACACAAAAAAAAAGTTTGTTCTGTGACGTCATCGCGCACGCCAGCATGACCTGCAGTGGTACTGTTTTGAGCTGCGTTTTTCCAGTCCTTCTATCAGTATATGTGAGTGTTTTTTTACTTAATAAACTTGGTATTGTTTGTTACTACACTATGAAGCTTTTTCTCTGTTCTTCCCATGCTTCATTTTTGATATCTACAGTGTCTTGAAAAAGTACTTATACCCTTTTTCACATTTTGTCATGTTACAACCAAAAATGTAAATGTATTTTATTGGGATTTTATGTGATAGACCAACACAAAGTGGCACATAATTGTGAAGTAGAAGGGAAATGATAAATGGTTTTCAATTTTCTTTACAAATACATATCTGAAAAGTGTGGCGTGCATTTGTATTCATCCCCCTTTTCTCTGATACCCCTAACTAAAATCTAGTGGAACCAATTGCCTTCAGAAGTCAACTAATTAGTAAATAGAGCCCACTTGTGTGTAATTTACTCTCAGTATAAATACAACTGTTCTGTTAAACCCTCAGAGGTTTGTTAGAGAACCTTAGTGAACAAACAGCATCGTGAAGGCCAAGGAACACACCAGACAGGTCAGGGATAAGGTTGTGGAGAAGTTTAAAGCAGGGTTAGGTTATAAAAAAATATCCCAAGCTTTGAACATCTCCCGGAGCACTGTTCAAACCATCATCCGAAAATGGAAAGAGTATGGGACAACTGCAAACCTACCAAGAACTGGCCATCCACCTAAACTGACAGGCCGGGCAAGGAGAGCATTAATCAGAGAAGCAGCCAAGAGGCCCATGGTAACTCTGGAAGAGCTGCAGAGATCCACAGCTCAGGTGGGAGAATCTATCCACAGGACAACTATTAGTTGTGCACTCCACAAATCTGGCCTTTATAAAAGAGTGGCAAGAAGAAAGGGAGAAGAGTTCCCCCAAGGTGGGGTTTTTAGGCAGCAAAGTAAAAAGATTGAGTCAATATTATATAGAAAAATAATTATTTACTAAAGGTCCTTTCACACGGGGCGGATCCGTAATGATCCGCCCCGTGAAGATCCGTTGCTCAGCGGGGATCGCACAGCTGTTCCCCGCTGAGCCGACTGATGACAGGGCGGTGCCGGCACACAGTGCAGGGACCGCCCTGTCAGTTCTCCGCTCTCCTCTATGGAGGATCGGATGAACACGGACCGTCTGTCCGTGTTCATCCGATCCGCTCTGCAGACGGATGAAAAAATAGGATTTTCCTCCGTCTGCAGAACCGGACAATTGCGGAGGAGGACAATAGCGGGTGTCAGCGGATGCTCATCCGCTGACACCCGCTACCCCATAGACATGCATGTATGTCCGTTTTTCATCCAAAAACGGATGGATGAAAAACGGACATACGGTCCGCATGTGTGAAAGGGGCCTTATAGTACCAAAAGGCATAACATGATAATTAAAAAGGTGGTTCTACAAAGTATTCATTGAAGGGGGCTGAATACAAATGCACGCCAAACCAGTTATAATTTTCCTTCCACTTCACATTATGTGCCACTTTGTGTTGGTCTATCATATAAAGTCTCAATAGTCAAAGTTCTGTATATGGGATATTTATGACATCCTTTGAGCACTGCAGAGCCAGAGCTTTTGAAAGACATTATATCTGTGTGGCAGCAAGTTGCATGTTGATCTCCTTTAGTTCAGATTTTATTCTCTGGTAAGGAGCTCTGGGGATAAGCACTTGGGCACGTGTTTGTGTTTGCAGTGTACACTAAAGGCACTTTATAATTATCACGGTGGGCAACATCTGGTCAACCCTGGTCTGGACTTTTTCACAGAATATATTTATATTGATTGATGGATATTTAATTACTTATGTACACTTGGATTAATTCACTTGTTATACGTGTAGCGGTGACACTTTTACAAGGTGTCCGCTATGTGAAATTTAGTTTTTTCTCCTCAGAACAGTAATGGGGTTCTGAGGGTTAATTGTGCAGGTTTAACTTTGGCATCAGTTTGGCTGGGCTGTGTTGGGGTTCTGACTGAATATGTGTACTGTTAGGTACACATGACAGGCCCAGAACAAGGCCTGGTTGGACGTTTTGAGTATCAGCATTCCCCAGAGCCAATCAGTGGGTGCGTCTGGCCCCGCTGAGGAGTCTAGGGAAGGGTACTTAAGGTGCTGAAGTCACGTGTTCGGGGTTCGGCCAGAGTTGCCTGTTCCTGAATCTGGACCGGGGCAGCCCCGCGAGGGGTCCTGGGCCCGGGAGCGTTTGCCATCCCGCAACATGGTTATTCTGACTAGCCCCACAGAACCGCTTGGTCTGGGGCAAAGGATCCATCTGTTCCCGAGTCTCGGAACTGGCTGGTCCAAGGCGCAGTAAATGAGGGAGGATTCAAGGCGTCGGGGTGTGCTCTCAACTTGGAGGGGCACCGCAGCTCGTGTAAGCAACCGGGGGAGGACTCTTCGGAGGAGGGCCAACAAGCTGGCATCCCAAGAAGTGCCTGGTTGCTGGGTTGTCAAGGACACTAAAGAATCCACAGTTTCACAGTACTGCCAAGGAGAGAGAAAACGTTTCGGGTACTGAGAAAAGGTTCCTATTTCATTCTCGGTTGAGACTTTATTCAAGGTCAGAGACTTTGCAAGTTTCCGGATCAAAGTGTTGACTGCCATAATCTCTGGCTAGAGATTTGTTCAGCTTTGAAGCGCCCAGCTGCGAGTGGCTACTCTCTGGGTTTGTGTTAGAGACTTTCTAATTGTCAGCAGTTCAAGGTGCCTGAGTTTCTTCACCCTTGCCCTCTGTTCCCATACTAGACTGTGTTTGTTGGATGATACCCCTGCGAATAAAAACCTTTCTAAAAAGGACTTTTATGTTGTCAGCGTCCAAAGTTGTTGGGTACTAACCCTGGGAACCCCTAGACATGGAAGAACAAGCCAAGCGGAGGTAACCGGTAATCTCAAAAGTCAAGGCCACCCCATCGAGGGTTATGGCCGCTACATACGATTATCAATTTTTGTTTACTGGAATATGAGCCCTTTGTGCCCACTTTAAAAAAAATTGCATTGAGATATGCTTCAAGATCTGTGTTAATATTCCCAAACTGGAACTGGGGGTGATTCTTTAAAGGGGTTGTAAAGGTTTGTTTTTTATTTTCTAAATAGGTTCCTTTAAGAGTGCATTGTTGTTTCACTTCCCTTTTCCTTCGATTTCCCTTCTAAATGTTTTTTTTTCTTTGTCTAAATTTCGCACTTCCTGTTTCTCCTCAGTAAACTTCACACCATCATCTGAGCGGTGTTTAGTCAGCCAGAACAGCTTACTGAGGAGGAACAGGAAGTGAGAAATTCAGACAAAGAAAACAAAGAAAAAAAAACATTTAGAAGGGAAATCGAAGGAAAAGGTAAGTGAACCAACAATGCACTAGCTTAAAGGAACCTATTTAGAAAATAAAAAACTAACCAGGAAAGGAAAATTACGGAAAGGTAAGTATTCAATTTTCCTTTTTGTGGTGCAATGCAAGAATGCTGGGATGATTGGTTGGGGTGCAATTCAGAATGAATGACACCACATTGCACAAACGTGGTAACATGCACGCCACTGCACCACAGACTCAAAATGTTGATGTTGACAGTACACATAAAGCAGTGTTATACTGGTGAGCAGAACAGTGGTGTACAGGTGTACAGTGGTGTAGTGGGTAGCACTCTCACCTAATAATAAAATACATGTTGTTGGGTTAATTGGTTTCTGTCCATAATTGGCCCTAGTATATGAATGTGAGTTGGGGACAGTGGCGGAATTATAGGGGTCGCTGCGATCGCCATGGCGACTGGGCCCCTTGCTGCAGGGGGCCCCCGGGGCCCCCCTGTACTCTTCACTAGGAGGGGCGGCTGAGAGGAGCTCCCCGATCTTACCAAACTGTAATCCTCACATTAGGCTAAAGTGAAAGCACAAAGTGTGCTGTGCTCTTTGTCTCCCCCTACAATGCAGTACCCGGCATGAAGAGACAAGGTAACAGGACTGCCGTTTTTTTTTTTGTTTTTTTTTTAATATATATAAGACTATCAGGCAGCTATCAACTATCAGGCAGCTATTGGACACCTATCAGGGGGCGAGGACAGGAGATGAGGATGGCAGGAGACTCAAGGAGGACCCCACTCGTGGCCGTCACCCGCTGCCCCACTAAGACAGGGTAAGTGTCGGGCAGACAGCGAGCAGGCGGGGGGATTCACAGTGGCAGCATTTGATGGCATACTGCCAGCATTTAATGGGCACAGTGGCAGAATTTTTTTGGCACAGTGGTGGCATTTGATGGCACAGTGGCAGAGCTTGATGGGCACAGTGGCAGCATTTGATAGCACAGTGGCGGCATTTGGTGGCACAGTGGCAGAGCTTGATGGGCACAGTGACGGCATTTGATATGCACTTTATATTCAGCCACCCACTTGTGACCGGGCCCTGGTGTTCTGCCATCAGGCTCGGAGAAAAGAGCTTTGTCCGGAGGTCGGGGGGGGGGGGCCCTCCATGGTTTCTTGCATCGGGGCCCTGAGCATTCTAGTTACGCCACTGGTTGGGGACCTTGGATTGTGGGCTTCTTGAGGGTAGGGACTGAGGTGAGTGTGTGTGGAGCGCTGCGTAAATTGACAGCACTATATGGGTACCTTAAATAATAATATAATAGATTAGCATCTTAATGAGACACAATGTACAGGGATAGGGACAATTGTAGACCCACGCTCACTCAGGTTGGACTGGTGTCTTTATTCAATCTTACGAACTATGTAACAAATGATGAAATTTACCAGCCTGAATGCACCGTGCGAAGGCCGAGATAGCAGTGGAACTATGCCTGAAGTTATACTAGAAAACATGACTGATTCTTCCTTTTTTCCCCTCTTGCAGGTGATTACATAAAAAGAGAAAAGTGACCCTTTGTTTCAAGCAACATAAATGTTTTCCTTTTCAAGGATTTTATTAAAGGAAGCTGAGTACAATACGTCTGTTTAATGGTGTCACGTCGAAGATATGTTTACCAGCAATATCACAGTAACACTTATAAAGTTACTATAACAAATACAGTTTATGACTTCATTTGGATAGGAGCGATATTTGCTTCTGCATAAGAACCACATACCATGCAGTGTGTTACTAACCTCCAAGTAACTCATTAACCAGCATTGTTCAGTGGCTCCTGACAGCTTATCAGTCTAATTGGTGTATACAGCTATTCCTTATTGGTATTGTTCACATTGTTTGCCATCTGTATTGAGTTCAATAGAGTGGGAGAGAGAGCTGGGTGGGTGGTGGTACTGTGAATAAACAGTTTTCCTAGAATGCTGCGTAGGGATAGGACGCCGGTAGAGCCAGGAGTGTAGGCTGCAGGTGATATCAGGTATATGGGGGTGGAGGGTGTGCGTTGTGTCACTCATTACAGCGTGAGTAAGAAGAACATGATTCATGCAGATAGCAGGTAACCTACGCAGGCTGCTGCAATCTATTCAAATTATCTTGGAAAGGTGTGTTTCTAGGCAAAACATTTATTTTAAAATGAACCAAAACTGCAATATATTGTAGTTTACCTGTCCTTAGATAATACGGCTGCATTGTTTTTCTTTTCAGGCTTTTTTTTTTTCTCTATTTTCACCCAGTGATCCTGCAAATAACACATTTCCTGTCCCATAGCGTCTACATTCCATTCTTCATTGTATCCTTTTGGGCGGAGGGTCATGGTTGTCATACAGGCTGGACTTCAAACATGTTTACCTTTGTTTACCTTTGTTACATGGTGGATCTACGGGATTAGTAGTTTACACAATAAAGATAAGGATCTTTGTGCTTTCTTTTCAGCCCATATAAAGGCACAAGCGCACTCCATTTCTGGCAAGATCAACAGGTAGTTTCTGTACTTGCTGAAAATGTGTTTGGCCTGAAAAGTGAAAACGAATGCAGCCACCACATCTAAGACACGCTGCAGCTCAAAGAAGCTGCTCCTACAGGTGTTTAAAAGCTCAGAACAACTCACCTTTCTCTGCCTGTTAAAGTGTTACTAAACCCAGGACCATGAATTCACTATATCTGGTCTCCTACAGTACACAGAACACAGAAATGCAATTCTTTCAGTAAATAAAAACTGCTAAATACCTTTTCTCAGCAGTCTTTTAACTTCTATCAGTGTCTGGATAAAGCTTGTAGGAGAAGTTTTCATTCTCCTCTGACTGTCCTATGAGGCTGAATGACCCCTGACCCTGTCTGGACAATGCTGATTAGCCCTGTGCTGATCACATGCAAACCCGCCTCCCCAAAAAAAAAAATCTCTAGCAGTACACACCAAACTGAGCATGTGCAGAATGCTCAAAGGCTCTGTACTTTTAGGAGATGGTTTGGGGACTGTGAAAGAAGGAGAGGATCAGAGAAGACAGGATCAAACAACCTTTTTACACGATGCGGAGGATTAACCCTTTAGGTTCCACAGTGAGTATAACAAGAATACTTTACTGCATATACAGGCTGATTTTACTGTTGTGGGTTTAGTAACACTTTAACTCCCCTCCATGTTAGTCTTTGAGTCCATGCACAATATAGGCATTTTCAGGAGTTCACAGGCAGAAAAAAAAAAAAAAAAAAAATATTTTTTTTTTCTCTCCCTGTAAACTCAAATGCCTGTAAACTCTTTAAAATGCCTAAAGTGTGCATGGACACTAAAGAATGATAGGCTACAATATGTTTACATTTTTCTTTCAAATCTTTATTCACTTTCTGTCTGGGGAAGTCGTTGTCACCGGGATGGTAAGGCAGGAGGGTCACTCTAATGGAGCCACAGAGAGCATAGCAAACCCTACATGGGTGCAGATCCTTCTCATTTCAGGGAAGTTTTGAGTGGACTTTAAGTCTCATGGAGCATTGAGTGTTGGCAGTTGTGGGAACAAGTGTCGCTCAGGGCACCCTTTGGCATCCCATATGTTGATCACTGGCATTAATTATTGGGTCCAGAGCCAGCTGAGCTGCCCTGCCCAACTCTCCAGGGACCAGTATTTGAACATGATCTCCAAAGAGGCACTTGCACTTTCGGGTGGATGTGTCTGAGGTACGTCTGTAATACAAAGTTTGGTATTACATAAGTAATAAAAATAGGATCACTGAGCTCCAAGTTGAGACCCGTTGATGTTTCTTGAAAATGAATGTGGGTGTAGTACAATGTATAATGAATGTGTGTAGCTTCCCTTAATTTACTGTTTGTTTAGAGGTGCTTCCTAGCAACGATTGTGGATTTGTGGTTTCAGCTTTTGTGGTTTAGTTAGGAGAGCTCCATTCAAAGATACAGTAGTAGCCAGGCAGGTTTAGGCTTGATTCAAACTGCTGAGTTTTGGGATCCGACTTGTGTGACCCCAAGTCCTGTGACATGGGAAATCCAATGTTAGTCTTAGGAGCTGTCCTAATTAGCACTACTGAAGTTGCTCCGACTTCAAAAAAGGTTCCTGTAGTACTTCAAGGCGACATCTATCCAACTTGTGCCCATAGACTTTAATGGAAGTCCCACAATGACCATTAGGTGGCAGTACAATTCAGAATAACCATATACAAGAGACCAGGGTATAAGAAAGCATCACTAGTAATAAATAGCACAGTACAGCTCTAGTAGAATTCCAGGGTAAACCTAACTAGTCTTAAAAATGCCCCTCCCCTCCTAACACCTATGCTAATAAACTTGTGTAAGAAAGATGTATATTCTTAGCTATTTTCAGTCCAGTCATTTTATCTGGCTCCTCTTTGTCAGTTAGGAGCAGCTGCAGGGGAGAGCAGGGAGCATAGCCAACCGATGCATTTCAGGCTTTACCAGCCACTGTCGAGGAATCTCTCCTCTCTATTGCCGCTAGCTGACACAGGGGGTCATGACTAGATGGGATCGAGCTGCAAATAGGTAAGTATTTACATCATATACAGCCAAGGTGGTTGATGACAGGGGTCTTTGGATAAGCTTCATGGGGGATTGGGGAGGGGGTTAAGGAGCCTCTGGTTTGGATGTCCAGGTTGCAGCAGAAGTCACAGGGATGGTTGTAAATGGAGGCATCTGAAGATAAGGGGCCATCGCACTGGTAGAGCAGTATTCCGTGAGCCAAGCTAGCATAGTGTCACCACAGTGAATGGGAATTAGGATGAAGTGGCATGCTCCTACAGTGTCATTCAGTGGCATGCATGCCAAGAACAACAAAGGCAGACCCCCCACCTGGTGATAGCTAATGTGCCCGGTCAGTGCAAGGTCTGTCTGATCACCTGAGGACAGGAAACAATGGAATTTATATACGGTACTCTGGGTGTGTCTAGTAGTCCTGGTAATTTGCTGGAGCCCACCACCCTGCAGGTCAAGGTGGGTAAAGAGGGACTGCAATACAATACTAAGGATCTATCATTTCAACCTTGCTTTCCATGGGCAGCCACCATTCTCTCTCTCTCTCTCTCTCTCTCCAAGACCAGCCCTTTGTCCAGCATACTTCTCTCATTAGGCTAAATCTTGTCTCTGAATGTAGAATAAAAATTCTACTTTGTGAACACTGTGGGACAGGCTGCCTTTCTGTTATACTTTTACCAATATGAAATAGAGATCAATTTGATCAGTTAAGGAAAACAAAATATTCATACACACATATGTATTTCTAAAGATCATGAGCAAAAGTCATATTTCAATGTTTAGAGTTGTAATTTAACCATTGGCTGCCCACTCCCAGTACATTTACTATGAGCGGGTTGCAGGAACCGCAAAGTACCGGTACATGACGGTGCACATGCAGTGGATACAACAGATCACATCGCTCGGTATTCGGCTGCTATGAGCAGCTGGGGTATCATATAATCGCTATGACTAATCATAGCGATCACATGATTACAAGTAAGCAAAATTGTCATACATGGCTACCATTCATAACAGCTTGCTTACCGTTGTGATGCTGTGATTGGCCCACAGCTATTGCATGGTACATTGCACCCTGTACCATGTGATTAGCTGTAGCCAATCAAAGCATTACAATAGTAAGCAAGCTTTTATGAATGAAAGCCTTCCATGACAGTAAAACTATTGCTTAGAACAGTGATCTTCATTGTTATAAGCAATAATACTGTAAAAAAAATCCCTAATCAACCCCCCAGAGTATGCCATTATGATGACACTACACTACGGTATGCTGGTTACAGTATGTTTTTCTTTTTTTTTTTTACTAAAAAAGTTAAAAGAATTGAATGAAAAAGGATTATTATGTTTTTAACATGCTGTCACCAGTATGTAAAATAAATTGTGAAAAAAAAACATATTATTTTAATTTCTTAATTTTCCAAAAAATTCTGACAATAAATTATCTATTGTCTACTTTTCAAAAGGGGTCATTTGTACTATCCTGACATTTTACGGCCTCACGAAATAAGAGGCTGTCAGTACATCAGGACTTATCAATTTTCAAGTATATATATATATATATGTACCATAGTTTGTAGACTCTAGCAATTGCCAGTTAAAGTAGCACAGTGCTGAATAGTAAAAAATGGTCTGGTCATGTAGTGGTCCTGTAGTGGTCAAGTAGTGGATCTGTACCTAAATATTATGTAACATAAAACAAGGGCTAAAAATGCCTACATGTCCTCATGAAAATGCTGCTCCAGGATCCTGGCATACAAGCCAAGTACGTACTTCCTAACTTTCTGAGATGACAGGAACCTTCAAGCAGAAAATATGCAGGCAAGGGAACCACCCCCTCATATTTTAGATGACCAAGAAGAATTACATAAGATTGGTAAAACCAAAAAGAAGAAGGGAGAGGACCATGGCAATGGAAGACAATGGCAGGGCAGGAAGGATTCCCGCATCAACACTGTCTGTGCTGAAGGGGGAATCAAGCAAATTTCTTTCCTGCAATCCCTGTATGGCCGGCCTTACTCAGAATGTAGAAAAGAGAGGTCAGGAATGGCAGCCTCAGTACTTTCTCATTACAGATTTTATTTACCCCATTAACTGCCAGGGTCATCGTGTCATGGCTATGCCCTCTGAGAGTTGGCATTGCTTGGCAAGCAAAGCCTGTGTAGGAGTTTTTGGAATGAGCAGGGAGAGCAGTAAAAATGTATGTCATGTTCACCAATTTTCTTGTGGCTTAGAGTAAACCTTATGCCGCGTACACACGTGCGGACTTTTGCCGGCGGACTTAGTCCAGCGGACAATCCCGCCGGACTTTCCAGCTGGGTCCACTGGACTTTCCGAGCGTGTGGACTTGCCCACACACGTGCGGACTTGCCCACACACGCACGGACGGATAATCCGCCGGCCAAAGTCCGCGGGACTGTTGAAAATGAACGGACCTGCCCACACACGGAGCAGTCCGTTCATTTCGAACGTAACTTCAGGTACGTAGCTAGCGTAGGCAGTAAATGCCGGCGCACTAGTTCCGTCACCTGTCATGGATTTAAAGGGAATCCCCACGCCGAAAAACGGCGTGGGGGTCCCCCCCAAATCCATGTCAGACCCTTATCCGAGCACGCAGCCTGGCAGGCCAGGAAAGGGGTGGGGACGAACGAGCGCCCCCCCCTCCTGAGCCGTACCAGGCCACGTGCCCTCAACATGGGGGGTGCCCTGGGGAAAGGGGGGCCATGCGGCCCCCCACCCCAAAGCACCTTGTCCCCATGTTGATGAGGACAAGGGCCTCTTCCCGACAACCCTGGCCGTTGGTTGTCGGGGTCTGCGGGCGGGGGCTTATCGGAATCTGAGAGCCCCCTTTTATAAGGGGGCCCTCAGATCCTGGCCCCCCACCCTATGTGAATGAGTATGGGGTACGATGTACCCCTACCCATTCACCTAAGGTGTAAAATGTAAAGTAAAAAAAAAACACACACACTTTTGAAAAAATAGTTTATTGCACTGCTCCGGGGGTCTTCTTCCGTCTTGGGGGTCTTCTCGCCGGACTCCCCCGCCATTTACCAAGCTCTTTTACCGAGCGGGGGAAGTCCGGCTACCTTCTTCGTCGTCGCCGCCGTCGTCTGGGGGTCTCGATCCGCCTTCGGGGGTCTTCCGGGGGTCTCTTCTGTTCTTGCGGCGGTCGTCTTCCGCGCCGCCGGCGCCGCCTTCTTCTTCTTCTTCCGATGTTGACCCGACGCTCTCTCTGCCCGGAATGCCTGTGCCGCGCTGCGCTGGGACTTATATAGGGGCATGGGGACAGGGTCACATGCTCATGTCACATGGTGACCCCGCCCCCTTGTGTTGTCACAGTCCCGGAGGATGCTGGGACTGTGACATCGCAGGGGGGCGGGGTCACCATGTGACATGAACATGTGACCCTGTCCCCATGCCCCTATATAAGTCCCAGCGCAGCGCGCCTCTGCCATTCCGGGCAGAGAGAGCATCGGGTCAACATCGGAAGAAGAAGAAGAACAAGAAGAAGGACAAGAAGGAGAAGGCGCCGGCGGCGCGGAAGACGACGACCGCCGCAAGAACAGAAGAGACCCCCGGAAGACCCCCGAAGGCGGATGGAGACCCCCAGACGACGGCGGCGACGACGAAGAAGGTAGCCGGACTTCCCCCGCTCGGTAAAAGAGCTTGGTAAATGGCGGGGGAGTCCGGCGAGAAGACCCCCAAGACGGAAGAAGACCCCCGGAGCAGTGCAATAAACTATTTTTTCAAAAGTGTGTGTGTTTTTGTACTTTACATTTTACACCTTAGGTGAATTGGTAGGGGTACATCGTACCCCATACTCATTCACATAGGGTGGGGGGCCGGTATCTGGGGGCCCCCTTATTAAAGGGTGCTCCCAGATGCCGATAAGCCCCCGCCCGCAGACCCGACAACCAACGGCCAGGGTTGTCGGGAAGAGGCCCTTGTCCTCATCAACATGGGGACAAGGTGCTTTGGGGTGGGGGGGGCGCACGGCCCCCCTTTCCCCAGGGCACCCCCCATGTTGAGGGCACGCGGCCTGGTACGGCTCAGGAGGGGGGGGCGCTCGTTCGTCCCCACCCCTTTCCTGGCCTGCCAGGCTGCGTGCTCGGATGAGGGTCTGACATGGATTTGGGGGGAACCCCCACGCCGTTTTTTCGGCGTGGGGAGTCCCTTTAAATCCATGCCAGCTTACGGAGCCAGCGCGGCGGCATTTAGTGCCTACGCTAGCTACGTAACCTGAAGTCACGTGCTAAATGAACGGACTTGTGTGGGCAAGTCCGTTCATTTTCAAAAGTCCCGCGGACTTGCCTACTAACGGCGGGATTGTCCGCCGGACTGCCAAGTCCAGCGGATAATTTTAAAACCAAACTTAAAACTTTGGCGCCAAAAAGTCCAGAGGATAATCCCGCGGGATAGTCCCTTCGTGTGTACGCGGCATTAAACATACTTCCCAACTTTTGAGATGGGCACGATGGACACCTGTCAGCAAAAGTATGTAGGTATAGGATACGCCCCCTGCCTTCCCCTCTTAAAGGAGAATTATACAAAAACAAATTAGTTAAACCCACAAGTGCTTTTTTTTACCACTACTATTATTTTAGGCTCGGTAATGAGCTGAATATTGATGCTCAGGCTTGTTGTGTCCCGGCCATGAACATCAAAATAGCAAGAAATGCCAGCAACGCGATTGCTTCTTCTTACAGATCTTTATTGGGCGCTAAAACAGCAGTGCTACATCTATAATGCTAATGCGTTTCGGCCGAAGCCTTCCTTATAGCATGTTCTTTTATACTGGTTTTTGAAATTTAAAAAAGTGGCAATATAGAAATTGGATGAAAGGTTTAGCACTGGGAGACACTTTTTAAAAGATAAATAGTACATTTTATATACAATATAGATCTGACCAAAATTAGGAAGAAAGAGGGTAAAAGGGGCTTTGTTCCAAACAAAATAAATGTTTGGGGGGCCCACCCTAAAAAATGCACAAAGATAAGAAATGCACTGCCATAAGACAATACAACAGAACAAACATATTACAGCGCACACATGCAAAACTGACATTTACCTTCAGCAAGGCTATTTAATACACCTTTAATACATCGGGAGATCCTGCTTCAATATGGTGTGATCCTGCTGTAATATGTTTGTTCTGTTGTATGGTCTTATGGCAGCACCATCGTTATGCATTTTTTAGGGTGTGCCCCCCAAATATTTATTTTGTCTATTGTATGGATTTTGACCAAAATTCTTTTAGGTGGAGCACCCCACTCCCTCAGTAAGTACCTCTCATTAGTGACCACCTGTGTCATGGGTGGAGACCTCATGTTCTTCCATTTAGAGGAGTATAGCTCCCTTGGTTCAGAGACGCAGGATCTCCCGATCTATTGATAGTGTAGGACCCACTAATCATGGGGTACTTTGTCGCAGTAAGTGGGCTTAAGGACCATATAGCAATATGGTGTGACCAAATCCCCATATTTTTTTGATAATGTTTTTTGAAAATGTCTGTCTAGGCGTTTTAAATAGCCTTGCTGGAGGTTTTGCATGTGTACGCTGTAATATGTTTGTTCTGTTTTGTTCCAAATCAGGGACTGTCCCTTAAAATCAGGGACAGTAGGGAGCTATGCTTACAGCCTGTTTACAACATCTAACATTGCTTTACATCAGGGCTTGACAAATTTGCTTGGAATCTAGGAGCCAGCTAAAAAAGTTAGGAGCCAGGTTTTTTTTTTTTTTTTTAACGACATGGAGACGAGTGAGGGGAAGATGGCCCCCGCCCGTCTCCAAGTCATTGCAGGGCACTTCCGCCCATAGGTCTTAAAAGGGACATTTTATTATTTTTATTTTGTTTCAAATGACAATTTTTTTTTATTATTATTGCATTTTAGTGTAAATATGAGATTTTTTTGACCCCAGATCTCATATTTAAGAGGCCCTGTCATGCTTTTTTTCTATTACAAGGGGTGTTTACATTCCTTGTAGAAGGAATAAAAATTACACAATTTTTTTTTTCAAAAGGACAGTGAAAAAAGAAATAAATAAGAAAAAAAAAAAAATGTTAAACGCGCCCCCTCCCGCCGAGCTTGTTTGCAGAAGCAAACGCATACGTAGCGGCCGCATATGAAAGCGGTGTTTAAACCACACATGTGAGGTATTTCCGTGATCGGTAGAGCGAGAGCAATAATTCTAGCCCTAGATCTCCTCTGTAACTCAAAACATGCAACCTGTAGAATTTTTTAGACGTCGCCTATGGAGATTTTAAAGGGTAAAAGTTTGTCGCCATTCCACGAGTGGGCACAATTTTGAAGCGTGACATGTTTGGTATCAATTTACTTGCCGTAACATTATCTTTCACAATATAAAAAAAAAATTGGACTAACTTTACTGTTGTGTTATTTTTTAATTAAAAAAAGTATTTTTTCCCAAAATAGTGCGCTTGTAAGCCCGCTGCGCAAATACGGTGTGACAGAAAGTATTGCAACGACCGCCATTTTATTCTCTAGGGTGTTGGAATAAAAAATATATATAATGTTTGGGGGTTCTAAAGGGAAGGAGATGGGCAGGCAGAGAAAACAAACATCTCCATTAGCATTGCTGGGTGTCATACCAACGGCCACCACAAGAGGGCGCCAGATTCTAGAAGTACCATAGGACTGCACAAGGCCTCAAAGCCGCGGCCTCAATTACCGGCCGTCGCGGTCCGTCGCGATCGTGCGCGCGGGGGGGGGTGCACTATGGAGACAGGATACCCCCAGCTGTGCTGCCCCGGGCGCCAGGTCACTAATTCTAGTCGCCAATGCGACCTGGGTTTGTGGAGTACTGCTTTACATCATGAGTTGTGTTGCACCGCATTGTGATGTAGCACAGATGCACACAATAGATGCTTTGTAGTGCATTTCAGAATTAATGGCACCACAAGGTTTTGCATCACGCTTGGTGCATTACCATGCATTGGAGCGCTGTCAAATTGAAGCCTTGCATGCAGCAGCTGCTTCCCAGTTGAGACAAATGGGACTGTCTGCACAGGGATTCTTGGAACATCTGTGCATCCCTGTGCAGGCAAACAAGAACCTCGTCTATGTGAATGAGGCCTTAAAGGACAGACAAATCAACCCTGCGTATACACAAAAAAACAAACTCTATAAGTCGTGCACTTTTAGGGAATATATAGTTTGGGAGATCTTTTGCAAACTTTCAAGACTTTAATATGAATGTGAAAAATAGCAAAATTGGTTTGGTCACCTCAGGTGCAAAATGGATGGCAGTTTGAAGCAGTAAAAAGGTTAAGGAGTATAAACCCAAATGATTATCTTTGTGTATCGACCCCACTGTGCTTAATTAAAAGTTTCCTCTAAAGGAATTTCCTTATACTGCCTTATTTGTGCATAATGATATGTATGGAAAATTCGAGCACAGAAGATTCACTATTAGTCCTTCGAGATACTCAAATTAACTCACAGTTCAGAGTCTCGCCCAGAATTAGTTCCTTGCCGTCTTGCAGATAATTGGAGAATAATTAGAGGACCAGTTAGGGATTGGGTCAGGATAACACAGAGAGAGGAATGTCCGTGAATGGAATTGCAGGGAGTTTCAAGGGATTAACTTGTGTAACTAGCACTAAAAGAGATTAAAGAAAACTATGTAAGTTATTTGTAAAGGCCATAACAACTTCATGGATACCAACTTCTTAGATCTTCATTGTCTATCATAAAAAGGGGTAACCTGGCGTAAAAAAAAAGGTCTCTAGCTGCCCTTATGTGTAACAAAATGACAAATCTTGCCACTTGGTCTTTCAATGCTAGGATGAAATCTAGTATTACAGAAATAAATGATGTTCTCTATAGTAAATCTAGGCTCTAGCACAGGGGTCTCCAAACTTTCCAAACAAGGGGCCAATTTACAACGCCACATCTTTAGTAGGAGAAATAACACCCCACCATTGGTGTCAGTGGAAGCAATATTGCCCCATCATTAGTATCAGTGGAAGGAATAGTGCCCCATCATTGGTATTAGTGGAAGGAAAAGTGCCCCATCATTAGTGTCAGTGGTAGGAATAGTGCCCCATCATTAGTGTCAGTGGTAGGAATACTGCCCCATCATTAGTGTCAGTGGGAGGAATAATGCCCCCATTGTTGGTGTCAGATGGAGGAATATTGCTCCAATGGCCAGATTAGGGCAAGCAAAGGCCGCATCCAGCCCCCCTGGGGCGCAGTTTAGAGACCCCTGCTCTAGCCAAGGGAGCTGGGTTGTACATATGCTATACTGAAGTTATAACATTCTAATAGGTTGCATTTCTTACATCCTTTTAGAGCTGCAAGCTTTGCTAAGCCTCAGTTCTTTTTTTCTGAGCATTTTGGCACTCACCCATCTCTTGGCAAACTCATACCCATCCCATTCTCCTACTCCCAACCCCTTCAGCCATTTTTCTTTAATAAAAGTTTACATGTCCTCTTTTAATCACCTAAGTCCAGCATCATGTGACCTTCTTCAGGTCTCTTCCAGGAGTGGCATTGGACCTCTGGACAGGCAATGGGAAGTATCACATGTCACCCAGGCAGTGATGTGGACACCCAAAGAAGGCACCTTCCACTCTGCTGTGAGGAAGAGAAGAGTCAGGACCCTTTATGTCATGTGACCGTGGATTTACAGTGGGGGAAAAAAATATTTGATCCCCTGGAGATTTTGTAAGTTTGCCTACTTACAAAGAAGTTAAGGGCCTATAATTTTTTATCATAGGTGTATTTAAATGATAGAGACAGAATATCGACCAAAAATCCAGAAAAAAAACACATGATACAAATGTTATAAATTGAGTTGCAGTTCAGTGAGTAAAATAAGTATTTGATCCACAAGCAAAACATGATTTAATACTTGGTGGAGACACCCTTGTTGGAAAGCACATAGGTAAGACATTTCTTGTAGTTGTTTACCAGGTTTGCACACATCTCAGGAGGGATTTTGGTCCACTCTTCTTTACAGATCTTCTCTCAATCCTTAAGGTTTCTTGGCTGTTGCTTGGCTACTCAAAGTTTCAGCTCCCTCCATAAATTTTCTATAGGATTAAGGTCTGGAGACTGGCTAGGCCACACCATGATCTTAATGTACTTCTTCTTGAGCCACTCCTTTGTTTCCTTGGTGGTATGTTTTGGGTCATTGTCATGCTGGAAGACCCAACCACAACCCATCTTCAGTGTTCTGGCTGAGGGAAGAAGGTTCTTATCCAAGATTTTACAATACCTGGCCCTGTCCATTGGCCCCTCAATGTGGCAAAGTTGGCCTCTACCTTTAGAAGAGAAACAGCCCCAAAGCTTAATGATTCCCCCTCTGTGCTTGACTGTAGGGATGGTGCTCTTAGGCTGGATTCACACCTATGTAGTTTTAGTGCTTTTTGCATTTTGCAGATTTGCACTACCGTCCATTTAACATGGTTTCCTATGGAACACGTTCTGTAGTGCAAATTTGCAAAATGCAAAAAGCACTAAAAATGCATAGGTGTGAATCCAGCCTTAGAGTCAAAGTCAGCATTTTTCTTCCTCCAAACACGGCCAGTCGACTTAATGCCAAAGAGCTCAATTTTGGTCTCATCTGACCACAGCACATTCTCCCAATCCTTCTCTGAATCATTTAGATGTTCATTGGCTAACTTCATATGGACCTGTACATGTGCCTTCTTGAGAAGGGGGACCTTGTGGGTGCTGCAGGATTTCAATCCATGGTGGGGTATTGTGCAACCATCGGTTTGTTTGGTGACTGTGGTCCCAACTGCCTTGAGAGCATTCATAAGCTCTTAGCTTAGTTTACACCATTGCAGTGCTTTCATGGGCATTTAAGAACACGTGTAAACAAAACTTAGTATAAAAATGTATCAAATAAATGTAAAAAATTATTCCAGAAAAGCACCCCAAATGCACTGAAAACTCACGTTAATGCACTCAAAAAGTATTGTAAACGCATGTAAATGCACATGCAGAAACGTACAATGAACACAGTGATTCGTGTTTCTGCTGTGAAATGTTCTGGGTAAATTGCTCCACAGTGCCTGCATCTAATGAAGTCAGTGATGACTTGTTTTAAAGCTCTTTACATCTTGTTATGAATATGTAAATGCTTGAAAACTCATAGCTTTGCTTTGGGTTCACTTTCAATTTCCTAGCAGAATAGATTTCCATATTTAAGACCATCCTAATGGTAAACCGACATTGTGTGCTAAAAACACATCTTCGCAGTGATGTTTCACACCCAATACTTCAAAATAGCTGGAGATTTTTAACCTATTTTTTTACTCATACAATATGCCTTCTGATTAATAATTTATCTTCTTAATTGACTTTCACCCAAATGTGTTGTACTGATAGGTGTTCTGGAAATTTTAAAGAAAGTGGCACAAGATTTCCTGAACAGATCGGTATCTCAAAGACTTTTCATCTAAATATTTTGCAGCAGGTCTGCTACATTTAAAATACCTGATGACTTTTCATGAACTGGGTCTGCAGTCACCAGTACAACAATGAAAAATGTTATTAACCACTTCATCCCCCCGGAAGATTTGGCTCCTGAATGACCAGGCCATTTTTTGTGATTAGCGACTGCGTCGCTTTAACTGACAATTGCGTGGTCATGCAACGCTGTACCCAAACAAAATTGACATACTTTTTTCCCCACAAATAGAGCTTTCTTTTGGTGGTATTTGATCATCTCTGCGGTTTTTATTTTTTGCGCTATAAACAAAAAAAGAGCTACAATTTTGAAAAAAACACAATATTTTGGACTTGTGACATGTCCCAGAAGATTGCAGAGAGGGAGGGGCCCCGTAGGGGGAAAGGAGGAATCGCCTAGGCGGCAAGAGCAGGAAGGAGGAAGTGGGACAGGAAGTCCCACTCTAAACTAGGTACACCCCCCCCCAAAAAAAAGTGACATGCCAAATGTGGCATGTCAGGGGGTGAGGAGTACTTAAAGCGGAAGTTCCACTTTTGGGTGAAACTCTGCTTTAAAGGGACTCTGCTCTCGTGGAAAAGAGGTTACCATTATCTACTGCTACTACTTTAAGCCTGGGTTCACACCAGTGCGTTGCGAATTGAATGTCCGGTTTAACTGCGCACCAAAAAGTCAGTTGTTCAGAGGTTCCTCTGCGTTTTAGCTGCGGATCAGTGAGCAGGGAGGGGGGGGGGAGAGGGGGGAGGTGTAGTGAGGAGAAGGAGAGAATTCGTGTTCAGAACGGAATGCATCTGCGAATCAGATGCGTGCCCATAGAAGATAATGGGCCTGAATTCGCACCTGAGCTGGACCGCACTGCCCAAAAAACGCACACGTTTTTTCTGCAATGCGCAGTGCGAATGCACCGCATATATGTGAACCAGCTTCATTAAAATTAATGTATTTTGAAATGCCCTGCGAATTGGATGCAGTGTAAGCCGCATCTAATTCACATAGGTGTGAACAGGGGCTAAAGCTGAAGTCTACAGTTTGCTACAAGCAAAGACTTTAATATAGCTTGTCCTGAGGAATCCCTCAAGTGTGCATAGTTATTGTTTTTGGAGTATCCCACCTACTTCCCTCAACACTATCCAAGTTCTCCAAAAATAAAAATAACAAAGACAACTCCCCTAGACTGGTCATTGAAGAAGCATGTGAATGAGCCTATGTGCCTGGCTGTGGTGCGAAGCTTGTGGAGAAGACTGGGCAGTACTCCAGCGGCTCCTACAGGAGTAGTGATAGGTTCAGTAAAACGATCAGTGTATCCCAGTACTTCCTAACAACATTTAAAGTAGATGTAAACCCAATCATATACGTTTTAATAACTTTATATAATTTTAAAAGCCATTTTTATTCAATGTACAGTAAAATAATATCGGTGATCCTGCCATCAAGGTCCTTGTTTAGGCATTTCCTGTTGAAAGCTACATTCACAAGGGTGACTAGCACCACTGCTAATGACAGTAGCAGGAATCACTGATTCCTGCAGCTGTTTTTGTTACCTGTGAGTGAATAGCTGCGGCCGCCAAACCTGTACACTTTAACGGCAGGTTGATGGTAGCCGCAGCTATGACAGAGACCTGCAGTGATCTCTGCTGGACGCACTTTGTGGGCTGAATAGGTGCGGCCCCTGACGACCTGTCATTAAAGTATACAGGCTCAGCGGCCGCAACTAGCCCAGCAGCAGCAGCAGGAATCAGCTGATTCCTGCCACTGCAATTTGCACTAGACCAAATCTCCTGTGCGTATTGTAGCCTTAGGCCCCTTTGACACTTATACGACTTGTCCCATGATTTGGGACTGCAAAGTAGCATGACAAGTCGTTCCCCATGATTTCCAATGACAGCCATTCATATTAGTACGACTTCAAGTCGTTCCGACTTCAAAGTAGTCCCTACCACTTACACAGGCATTCCTTGAAATCGCGGCAAAATCGCGGCAAAAATCACTGTAAAATCGATTGTGTGAAAGGGGCCTTAGGAAGACATCTGTCTCAAAATGCACTCCTGCCTTGTCACCCAGTCACGTGTGCTCACAATAGAAATAACAAGCAGTCATGCAGGTACACATTGCACAGTCATGTTCACTAGAGCATGTGCACAAAAACATAAAGTCTCTGCAAAGAAGCTGAAGGAGATCAGGAACACTGAGATGCAAAGAAGGGTAAAAAAAAAAAAATGAAAACAAATATTTTATTATTTAAAAAAAGGGCAATTATTTATGATACACAGTAGAATACTAAAGGCAATCAAATTAAAGTTTAGTTCTACTTTAATCTGAGCAGTGAACTACAGAAGAATTTTTAAAATGATCACACATTTTAAAAAAAAAGAATACAAAAAAATCCACTGTCTTATCATTACCAGAAAATACATTAGTCTTATTTACTGGACAATGCCAGGAGTTAAGTGCACACTAAAGTAACCCAAACCAACAAATGAAAATTTAATTTTCTTAAATTTTTCTAGGGTTACAAGAAATATCATGCTTGTACTTAACACTTTTATACTGTTTATTGAAAAAGGCTAATACTAGACATGTCAATATAAATTAATAATATGTGGCGCTACCTAAGTAAAAAAAGGATAATATCTATAACAAAGATAATCAATATATAAATACAAAATCTTCAAAAATGCATCAATGAATAAATCTTCAAAAGTGCAAATAAGTGCATAAATCTGTGCATACATCTTCAAAAATGCAATGTTGCAATAATAAATATCCCAAACTCAAGTGAAAAGTGCAATAAAAAGTGCAATGGTGAATGATCAGGAAAAAATATATAACAAGTGCAATGTCTAAAAATGCTTTTAGTATAACAAAACTCTAAACAATAGGAATCAAGTCTCTTTGCAATAGTTCATATATGAAACAAAGTGCAAGTGCAAAAACAATCGATGTGCAAAGACAAAAGGGCAATGTCTATTCCATCCAATCCGGAGTGCGCCACCTATTTCCCCCATCCTCTCCCCTTTAACAGTGGCCCCTACAGGCCAAGTTGAGCTAAGATCGGCAAACGATTTCCTCAGTCGATGGGTCTCCAGTGGTTTCCTCCAAGGATCACACATCATCCAATAGGACACTCCAATCTCCAAACTCAGCGTTTATATTATAGGTATATGGTGAGAGAGAAGAGGGGCTTCAATGTGTAATATTTGAAACAACAAGAGGTTAGAGGAAATCTCTCCACCTGTCACCAGAACAAGTGTCCCCCATTGGAAGACTTCCCCACTATTCCTATGCCAGTGACAACTCTCAATCTTGGAATTGGAGTCCCAGTGACAATGACCATTGTGGCACATAGAGAGAATGAATCTAGCCAGCACTGATACAGATAGAGGTAAAACGCTGACAGAGGTTCTAGCCCTTTCATATTCTATTCAAAACTAAATGAAACTTTTAGATTTAGATACACTTTATGTTTGAGCTGATGTACCATGATGAAGCAAGAGTTTTGTTAGTGGGCTTAAACAATATATACTGATGAACCATAACATTATGATCACCCACTATAACCCGTCGAAGCCTGGATGCCACTAGACCTCTGAAGATAAGTTCTGGTATCTGGCACCAAGCCATCAGTAGTAGATTCTTTAGGTCCCGTAAGTTGCGAAGTAGGGCCTCCATGGACTTTTTTTTTCTATGACATCCTATAGATGCTGGAGGGGATTGGAAGTCAACACCTCAAACTCGTTCCTCAAACCATCTTTGAATTCATCAGACTAAGTCAACTTCTTTCATTGCTTCGTGGTCCAGTTTTGATGTTCACATACCCGTTGTAGGCACTTTTGGCTGTGGACACGGGTCACCATGAACACCCTGACCGGTCTGTGCAGGCCCATACGAAACAAAATGCGATGCACTGTGTGTTCTGACACCCTTCTATCTCTTCTATCAGCTCTTCTATTAGAACCAGAACCAGCATTAGCTTTTTTAGCTCTTCTATTGGATCCGACTACACAGGCCTGCCTTTGCTTCCTACACACACCAATAAGCATTGTTCGCCCATGACCTTCTCACCGGTTTGCTGGTTTTCCTTCCTTGGACCTCTTGGTAAGTCCTGGCTACTGCAGACTGGGAACATCCCACAAGAGCTGCAGTTTTGGAGTTGCTCTGACCCAGTTGTCTAGCCATTACAATTTGGCCCTTGTCAAAGTTGCTCAATTCCTTACAATTGCCCATTTTTTTCTGCTTTCAACACATCAGTTTAAGAGACAACATGTTTACTTGCTGCCCAATATATCCCACCCATTCTCATATGTCATTGTAACAAGATAATCAATGTTATTCACTTTACCTATCAGTGGTAATAATGTTATGGCTGATCAGTATAATGACACCATTTGATTAATGAAGATCTAAATTTCCTTCCAAAACATTTGGACTAGTGAGATATCCCACCATATAATCAAAAGGTTTTCCCTGCTTTCAACATCCCTAGAAATATCTGGACCAGCAATGTGAATGGAAAGTGTGTGTTCTGTCCAATATGAGGTATCTTTTATATGTGATCCTTTTAACCTTGGCATTCCTGGACTTTTGTCCAGGGCTATCAGAGATCTGAGATCAGATTTTCACACAAGGATATACACTACATTACCAAAAGTATTGTGATGCCTGCCTTTACACACACATGAACTTTAATGGCACCCCTGTCTTAGTCCATAGGGTTCAATATTGAGTTGGCCGACCCTTTGCAGCTATAACAGCTTCTGGGAAGGCTGTCCACAAGGTTTAGGAGTGTGTCTATGGGAATGCCATTAAAGTTCATGTGTATGTAAACGCAGGCTTCCCAATAATTTTGGTAATATAGTGTATATATGTAGTTCAGTTACTAAGTTCATACAGTGGGTATAGAGAAGTGAGATAAAGTTTTAATCCCCTTGGAATTTTTACAATAAATTTTGAAGAGTATACCAGGGAAGTCTTCGGGGTCTTATCGGGGCAGATGTAATAAGTAACTCCGGGAGCGATGCCGCCGGCCGGAGTGGTGTACGAGGACCACTGTGGGTGGAAGTAATTCATAATAAGCTAGTATGCTATGCTAGGTTTTTTTCGGGTTTACAACCACTTTAATCTGTATATTTCTTATGCCGCGTACACACGAGCGGACTTTTCAACGGACTTGGTCTGACGGTCTTCCCGTCGGACTTTCAGCAGAGTTCTGATGTACTTTCAGAACGAATGGACTTGGCCAAACACAAGCACCCCAAAGTCCGACGGATTCAAATGTGATGACGTACAACCGGACTAGAATAAGGAAGTTCATAGCCAGTAGCCAATAGCTGCCCTAGCGTCGGTTTTCGTCCGTCGGACTAGCATACAGACGAACTGATTTTTCGACCGGACTCGAGTCCGTCGGAAAGATTTAAAACATGTTTTAAATCTACAGTCCGTCTGATTTTTCAACAGCAAAGGTCCGATGAAACCCACACACGATTGAATTGTTCGGCGGATTCGTTCTGTCTGAAAAGTCTTCTCTTGTGTACGCGGCATTAGTGCTCCGAAAAGGAGCATCTGTGAACACATGTCTAGTATTTTCCTGGGAATTTCTATCTGCTTTTCAGAAGACAGATCCATTTTAGTTTAAAAAGTATATTGTTAATAAAAATGGCTGCTAATCATCATGAACACAGCAGTTCCTGTGATAATTTATATCAATACAATATAACAATTTCTTTCTATGGTAATTATACAAAACCAATTAGTCAGACATGATACAAATGGGATCTGATTTCCCCGGTTTACGTAATATCCTTTACATTATGCTGTCCAGACATCTGTGCTTTCTATGAAAAAAAAAATGTATTCCGCAGGCCCATAATTAAACCATCTTGCACATAATGCGTTTTTTCATTAGCATCAGCATTGTGCTGTGGTTGAAGTCCCTTCTGTCTGACTTAAAGCAAACCTATGGCTGGATCACTCCCTGAGCGAACACAAGGCCTCCAACTGCTTCAGGGCTTGTAATTTGAATTATTTGTTTTTGACTCGATGTCTTAGGTGTAAGCCCCTGTACACACAAAACGGATTTTGTCCGACCCTTGTGTTGCATACATACGGTCAGACAAAGTTGTCGGAAAATTCAATCATTCTGAACGTGGTGAAGTTTGTTGCGTATGACAGAACTATGTAGAGGCTAGTAGCCAATAGCTTTGCCCTCGTAATTTGATCTGAGCATGCGTGGCACTTTGTCCGTCGGAATTCTCGTCACACGATCGGAAAAAGTCAGATTGAATTTTGTTGTCGGAAAAATTTGAGAGCAGGATCTCAAATTTTTTCATTGGGAATTCCGACGGAAAAAGTCAGATGGAGCCCACACATGGGCGGATTTTCCGACAACATGGTCCGATCGGACATCTTCCGTTGGAATGTCCCACCGTGTGTACGGGGGCTACAGTTTTTGTTCTGCTCTAATATCAGGCCATTATTGACATTCTATTTTTAAAATTGATGTGATAAAATCTGTACTGTTGTGAACCTAATTTGAACACTCAGGAAGCTCAGCCAGTCTTTGGCCCCATTCACACTTGGGCTGAATGTCTATGATTGTTCTTCGAGTGTCGAGTTTCAGGTTTTTTGAGCGTTTGACTGGGTGATTTGAGGAGGCTAAAGCCAGCCATAGACTGTTGGAATCTCGACCAGTTTAGCAGGGACCTGACGAAATTTGAACCATGTACTTAAGGTCCTTAAGTGGTTAAAATAAAAATAAAAATTTGTTAAACCCACAACAGTTTTTTTTTTTTTACCCCTATTATTGCTTTATATTGGCTAATATAAAGCCACTGGTCTGAGCCTCTTTCTGAGATTTGTTGTTTACAAGTTAAAAACTTTTTTTTGCTAGAAAATTACGTAGGAACCCCCAAACATTATACATTTTTTCCTAACACCCTAGATAATAAAATTGCAGTTGTTGCAATACTTTCTGTCACACCTTATTTGCGCAGCGGTCTTACAAGCGCACTTTTTTTGGAAAAAATACACTTTTTTGAATTAAAAAAAGACAACAGTAAAGTTAGCCCAATTTTTTTCACACCGTTTTTTTCATTTTTTTTGGAAAAAATACACTTTTTTGAATTAAAAAATAAGACAACAGTAAAGTTAGCCCAATTTTTTTCATATTGTGAAAGATAATGTTACGCCGAGCAAATTGATACCCAATATGTCACACTTCAAAATTGCGCCCGCTCATGGAATGGCAACAAACTTTTACCCTTAAAAATCTCTATAGGCGACATTTAAAAACATTTTCAGGTTGCATGTTTTAAGTTACAAAGGAGGTCTAGGGCTAGAATTATTGCTCTTGCTATACCGATCGCGGCAATAACTCACATGTGTGGCTTGAACACCGTTTTCATATGTGGACGCTACACAGGTATGCGTTTACTTCTGCTGCCATAACAACGATATTCTCCTTCAAAGTACCGACGTATAACAACGGGGGGCAGTCCGGAAGTGGTTAAATGACACCTTTAAGGGGGCGTGTCAGGGGGGTGTGTCCTATGCCTCCATACTTTTGCTAATAGGCGTCCCTTGTTTCCATCTCAAAAAGTTAGGAGGTATGCCTGCGTACAACATTAAAAAATATCTCACACTAGGCACACTTCCATTTAGGTATACGGGTTAGGTAAAGGTTGCACTTTATCGTGCATTTGCATGCAGATGACAATGGGGCCTTAAATGGTTTGTCTCAACCCTATAACTGCCACTTTTGCTGGAAAGCCTGGTCTGGTACAATAAATTGAAAAATAACAGACTTACTGGTCAGATCACCAGGTGAAAATAAAGGCAAAAAAGCCTAAAAAAATAAAAGAATGAAGCCACATCTAAGAATTGGCAAACTGCAATATTATGTTGTTAAAAATAAAGTTATGCTTGTTATCGACCTCTATGTGTTTACCAATGGCTTGATAGTCTCAAAATAAGTTCTGAATAGGAAGCATCACCCTATAGCCACCCTAAAGCATGTCATGCCTTATGTTCTCTCACATGAACATTTACTTCCATTTATAATCTATAACTGGAGACAACATTACTGCAATCTGATCTGTTTGATCTGTTTAAATGGGCTGCAGCTGAGTGGGTGTAGAGGAAGGGGTGAAAGGTCGGTAGATATCAATAATTAAAAACAAGGACAGCTGTGTAGTTTCTGTGTTGTAGAATTTATTCTCAGGATCTCTTGAGCAGTGAAAGCTTGGTGTTTTCCTTTGTTTAGGCCTCGGGGGCTGACATGGAAGTGAAGGAAGAAGTCAATTCTATCAGTCACAGCACCGTGCATTAGATGGTTACAGTCCCTGGCTACAGTCATGTCTTCTTCATTCGTGTACATACAGGACATGTTCAGTCTACCTAGGCAGATGTTCTTCCATATTATGCCTATATTATTAAATGAACAAGCAAAAAAAAAAAACTAACTGTGAGGCAGCAGAATTTAAAAGCATTGCCGATATACTAATAAAAATTGATTAACAAAACATGTCTTAAAAAAAAAGGGGAGACTCAATGGACCACTCTGTCTTTTTTCTGCCATCACTTTTCTATGTTTCTATCAGTCATAACATTATAGTTAAAGTGAATAACACTGATTATCTTGTTACAATAGTATTTGAAAGTGGATGGGATATATTAAGCAGAAAGTGAACATTGAAGTGAAGTTGTCATCTTGAAAGTAGAATAAAATGGGCAAGTGTAAGGATTTGAGCGACTTTGACAAGTACCAAATTGTAATGGCTAGACGACTGGGTCAGGGCAACTCCAAAACTTCAGCTCTTGTGGGTTGTTCCCGGTCTGCAGTGGTCAGGACCTACCAAAAGTGTTCCAAGGAAGGAAAACCAGTGACTGGGACATGGCTTGCTTAGGTTCATTGATGCACATGTCGAGTGAAGGCGTAGCCCGCAGACCAGTCAGGGTGTTCATACTGACCTGTGTCCACAGCCAAAAGCACCTACAATGGGCATGTGAGCATCAGAACTGGACCACGGAGCAATGGGCAGCAAAATGGTTTAGTAGTTGGCACTTCCGCCTGTCAGCACCAGGGTTGTTAGTTTGAATCCACACCACGCCACTACCTGAGTGGAGTTTGCATGTTCTCCTTGTGTCTGCGTGGGTTTCCCCCGGTTTCCTCCCATGCTACAAATACATGCTGGTAGATTAATTCGCTCCTGTCTGAAGTAGCCCTAGCATATGTATGAATGTGAGTTAGGGGCCTTAGATTTTAAGCTCCTTGATGGCAGAGACTAATGTGAATGTATAATACATATGTAAAGCACTGCATAAATCGACAGTGCTACATACTTATCTAAAATAAAATAAATAAATAAATGGAAGAAGTTGGTTTTGTCTGATGCTGCTGCTGTGCTATGCTGCCTGTATACAACATTCTGTGAACCATCAGAGTTGTAAAACCCAATGGTTTAGCAGTTTGGCTCATTGGATTTTTCCTGAGCCATCTGGAGATTACCCCTTCGAATTAAAAAAGGGATCCTTCTTTGCCCACTCTGGTTATACCAGCAGTTGTTCTGTTGTGGCGTCCTGACCCCCTAGCTCTATTTGAAGAGACATTTGAATGGTGACAGCAGATATCCTGGGTTTTTAATATGGTGGCTTTTTTCCTTTTGCACATCTCTCACAGATGGGTTGTTTCAATTCAGATTTAGGCACCTCTGAAGAAAAGTCTCAAAACCCTGTCTTGAAACGTGTCAGGTTTTTCTTTCACATCATGTGGATGGCTGGGTGCATGTGTCGCTTACCTGGGGAAGAGATGACACCCAGATGCACTATGGGAAGAAGGCAAGCCGGTGGAGGCAGTGATTTGCTACTGACAGCTTGGTGCCAGATACCACAGCATACCTACAGAGGTCTAGTGGTGTCCATGCCTTGATGGACCTGGGCTGTTCTGGCAGCAAAAGGGGGACCTACTTAAAATTAGGTGGGTGGTCATGTTATGGGGGGTGGTCATAATGCCATGATTAACCGTGTAAATGAATGCAGCAGTTTACCCTTATGATCAAAACATACTTGATATCATGTTTTGTGTCAGTACTATGGTGCAGTGCACAGGACCACTGCGGGATCTCTGTATTCAGTAGAGTAATTTGCTTATGTGCCCCATAGGCCACCCGTAGTGGGTTGCCCATGTGATGATTGTTTCTTCCATCTCCACAGTCTTGTACCCCTTGTATGGTTTACACAAAATTTAAAGATGAATGCCATCTTTCAGATTTTTGCAGCCTGCATCCTTTCCAGCCGGATTGTAGGCTACGTCAAGCTTTTCTTATTTTCTAATAATGAGTTTCACTGAGGCGGAACCCCTCAAAGAATCTACTGACAGGGTAAAAATAATTTTCATAGCATTATGGTAGGATAACAGTAAGTGAGGTGTATGGTACATAAATAAGCATGCTGATGTGTACAAGAAAAGCTAAATATCTTCATATTTCACAGCTTGTATGTTAGCCCGTATAATGGCGATATTACTGCCATAGCAGCTCATTTGGCCAACAATCTCTCAACCATAAATGTTGGCTGTGCGCCATAAACAGAAGACATTAAGCAGGGCCGATCCTAGGGTCACAGATGCCTGGGTGCAGAAATAATTCTGGTGCCCCCACATGGGTGTGGTCATCTCACTAACTCCTTCCCTTTACAAATATTTCTATGGCAATGAGTCCTGCCACTACTAGTAAAAAAAAAGTTATCCCATAGTTTGTAGACGTTAGAACTTTTGCGCAAACCAATCACTATACGCTTATTGGGACTTGCTGTCCTCCAGTAGTGACCGACTACAAGTCCCAGCATGAACCCCTCAGAGCTGACACCCCCCACCCATAACTAGTGGAGGACAAGTCCCAACATGAGCCCGTGAGATATAGGAATGCGATCCCCCCCAAAAGTGAAAGACTACAAGTCCCAGCATAAACCCCTGAGATCTAAGGATGTGACCCCTTAGATTTCACGGAGTCATGCTGTGACCTGTAGTCTTTCACTAGTTGGGAGGCCGAGGGGACACCTCTTCAGCTCTGAGGGGTTAATGCTGGGATAGTGGGATCTGTAGTCCTTCACTAGTTGGCGGCGTGGGATGTTATACATCCTCAGCTCTGAGGGGCTAATGCTGGGACTTCACTTTTGGGGGGGTCACATCCTCAACAGTGAGGGACTACAAGTCCCAATACGAATCCCTGAAATCCGTCTTTGTGACCTCCTCCTCCCATCCCTATGCTGGTGTCATCTGCTGCCAGCTCATGCTTCCTAATGACACACACACACATGTTTTAATCCATCTCCCTTCCCTCAGGCTCTGAGAGGCACATGCAGCCATGCTGGAAAAGATGGATGGAGGAGGTGGGTGGAGCCAAAATTCACTAGGCATAGAGGACAAAGAAGTTAAATCAAAATGCTGGGGCCTCGGCCTCACTCTCCTCCTTGTGACGTCACTGGTTGCTAGGTGACAGGCAATCCTAGCCACCATTGCGGGCAGTAGAGGCCAGCGGTGCAACAGGAGGGTCTTGGCTGGCCAGAACAAATACTGAAGCACTGTGTGAGCAAATCGGAGCCGCTGCTGCTGAATGTAAGTGAGTGGCACTTGAGCTTTGGCGCCCCCTCTCTGCCTTAGCATGGGGCGCCTGGGCATGGTGCACTCTGTGCACCCGCCCAGGATCGGCCCTGACATTTAGTACAAGCTGTGTTGGGTGTACTGGTGATGCTGCCTGCCATTAATCTCATTTCTATGTGGCCCTCTTTAAAACTTTGCTCTGATTGTGGCCATAGTTCTTTTACCACAAATACATTTTGTGGTAATACATGCATTTGGGTTACATTTTTCCTCTGTCAGTCTGTGTGCCCTACTAGAAGCTTCAATAGTAGATAACAAAAAAAAAACACTGCTTTATTCTGTACATCATACAATGTGAAGACACAGCTAATAAAAGGTGGGTAACAGTTATGTTTGGACCACCTGACTTCTTGGGCCCAGAAGTAGTAGTACCATCTGCAAACTCTACACCTGTATGTAGGTCCAAATTGTACACATGCACTTTGGTGAAATCTGTGGTTTTTATCTGCCCATAACACCATGACATCCATTTTCACATCAAGATTCTCTAAAATAATTGTAAATATTCATCTCCCGGAATAACGCAATGAATAGTGGTACACGAGGAGCAAGCATGAGAATCTGGCGCTTATATAAGACACGAAGCACACAAACAGGCTATCATACTGCCTTTGGCGCTTTAAACCACCCATGTTCCACTACCTCAGCTGCTGCCAGTATCTAGGTCAATGAGAAGAAAAAGCTCTTCTGTACTTTCTGTCTTGTACTGATAGTATTCAGAATCCTTCGTGTTCCTAACAAGGAGAGACAGCCTAACATTTATTTAGACAACATGGTCATAACAGTCTCTTTTTGACATCTATGGACCTACGTTGCTCTTGGCCACTAAACTCAAAACTCACTCTGTTTTACATTAAAGGCAGCACTGTGATACTACTGATATGTATCACATTGTATTAAAATTTAACATCCCCCTCCCCCCCCGAAGAAAAAAAAAATATATTTTTGTTTAGTCCTTTCTAGGATAGAAGTTTGAATTTTCCATTTCAGTTTGTGACCAATAGCAGAGTCCTGCCACCTTACAACACTTCTTTAGGCTGTTTGAAGCAGTCGTGGAGGCTCTAGTGTAGTTTGAGTGGTCATTCTTGACTTTGAATAAAGAAAACAGAGCTCTTTCTCCTAAACCCAGTTACATGGCATGGTTATATGTTGGCATACATTTGTTTACTTTTTTTTGCTGAAAAAATTGTACTTTTTTATAGATGTTCCAGAAAACCTGCACAGTGCTTTCTTTACCTCACTGTAAGGTAGGCGTCGATGAAGCAATTTTCTTCACTGCAACCAAGGGTTGCAGGAAGGAAAATCGCTAGATTCCCCCATCAGCACAGTCAGTGTTGATGTTGCGAATCCCTCCCACTGAGATTTTGTGTTCTCCTGGCTGGGGGGTGTGGGGAGCTGTCCCTGGAAGGAGAATATAGTGATTATTGCTAGTGGCTATAGCCACTGGCATTAATTGCATGTAAAAATTCAATGCTGTCTGAAAACGAAACGATCAATGGATTGACTTGGTACAGCCAGCCAGCCTATAGATGGTTCAAATCATGGCCAGTCCCTGCTGAACCACCCGAGACATGAACTATGTATAGCCACCTTAAAGTGATTGTAAAATTTTTATTTTATTTTTTGTTTAAAATAACATGTCATACTTACCTCCTCTGTTCAAGGGTTTTGCACAGAGTGGCCCAGATTCTCCTCTTCTGGGGTCCCCTAGCGGCGCTCCTGGCTCCTCCCTGCATCGAGTGCCCGCGCGGACAGCGGCATTCAATGGGGGCACTCGTGCGGGCATGCTTCCAAGTCCTGTTGCTGCATCCATTGACACAGACAGCGGGATTTGGCCCCACCCTGCTGCTATCAAGCTATCCAATGAAGACCTGAGACGGCGGCTGGAGCTGCCGTGCTCGCTCTCGTCGATGGAAAGATCAGGTTCAGGTAAGTAAAAGGGGGCTCTGAGGCTGGACCACAAAAGATTTGTCACCTTAATGCATAGAATGCATTAAGGTGAAAAACCCTGAAACTTTACAACCCCTTTAAGTATTTGGGTCAGCTCAGACTTGTTAACAACAATAAACCCTCTAGAAGACTTTTCTTCCCATTGTTTGCTATTTCAGCAGTTGTTTACCAAAGATGTTCTTATTGCTCTGTCTCACTTACAGAGCATGTTGCACGTACCTGAAACCAAAATTAGGAGAAAGGGGTTTTTTTTTGTGTCTCCAGCCCAAGAGCCTCTGAAAATTAGACCGATAGTGCTAAGGCAGGTGTCTCCAAACTTTCTGAACAAAGGGCCAGTTTACTGCCTTTCAGACTTTAGGGGGGCCGGACTATTTCCATTGGTAGTAGAAAAGGTCCCAACATCAGTGGGAAAAAATAATGCCCCATTGTTTGTTTTAGTGGGAGTAATTGCGCCCCATCATTGGTGTCAGTGGGAGGAATTGTGCCCAATATTGATGTCATTGAGAGGAATTGCTCCCCATCATTGATGTCATTAGGCCCCATTGTTGGTGTCAATGGGAGGAATTGTGCCCCATCGTTAGTGTCATTGGGAGGAATTGTGCCCCCTACATTGGTGTAAGTGGGGGAATTATGCCCCCTTGTCAGTATCAGTGAATGAAATAGTGCCCCAAGGGCCAGGTAAAAGCGAGCAAAGGGCCACATCTGGATTGGAGACCACTCTGCTAAAGGATAGTAATAACACAAGTATTGGAAGACATTGTTTATAGAACCTCAGACTGGAGATGCCAACCAGGAAGATCCACCAGTAACAGCAGTAGGCAGACAGAAGGCGTATACCTAGAATTCTGCTGGTGATTCTTGGGCTCGTCTAGGGCAGGCACTTTATGGTAGTCAGAGGCAGTAGTGAAGTCATAAGCCAGATAAAGGTCAGAAACTGGTTAAGCAACAGTACAGAGCAGGATCCAAATTGGGTCAGGAGAAAGTTGGGTCAGTAACAAACAAGCATATGCAGAGCACAAGTCAGGATGCAAGGAACAAATTGAATAACCAGTCAGCACTGTCACTGAGTTAGGCCATCATTTCAATGTTCCATTTGATGCCAATGCTGCTAGGCGTTCAAACTTGTCTGGGCATACACTGTGGAGCATGAACACACACACTACTGTAGAAAACGACAAAAAGGGGGTGGGCACACTGCCCTAGTGCATTATCTCAAGCACCAATTATTAATAAAAGTGAAAAAACATATTCACAAAAACTGTAAATTCATATGAATGTAGTAAATCTAGACCTTTGTAACACTGCACTACACAAAGCAAGAATGCTAATAGGTTTTAAGGAATATACCATGTTCCTTAGAAGGTCTTCTATATTGGTTATACAGATCCTAAAGGTCTGAGAGACTCTGTCAGTTTACTGTATGCTTGTGAATTTACAGCAATGGGAAAAAAAAACACACAGGTGTGGGTGAGGCTCAACACACCCAGTTGGGGAACCTGTAGCGAGCTCTCATTAGTGCCCCCAGTGGCAGGCTGAGGCTGCGGTCATGTGAAATCAGCGTTAAGGCAACACTGTAACTTAAAATTGAGACTCCCCCATGAGAATACCGTTAACGCTTTGTAATCTGGGCTGACTCTTGTAACGCTTCACATCGTTTACTATGAACACAGTTCCTCATTATACTTTAGAACACTTCTCTCCTTTAAGGTTGTGCAGCATTTCTAAACAAATACTGCTCAGCTTGTACTGGTCTCCACAAACTCAGTGACATGGATCTGTATGTTCCCATTGGATAAAGGAAGCTCACTTCTCCATAAATCCATGCTTATTCTCCACTTGAGGAATCACTTTATCACTTGTGACTTCTAGGCTAGGTCCCTAGGGTACCTTGTGCCACAAAGGACAGTCCTAGTACGTTGAGAACCAATCGCTAGTGAAGGAGTCAAGCATCAAACCCCTTCACTACCAGAGTCTCTGCCACTCTTGCATGTCACCAGCTTCCTGACTGGTTGGCTGCATAAGCACATGACACATGTACGGTGATCATTAGCAATGGCAAAATAGCCTCCTTAGAATAACTTATCTGCTTGTTAGACCTTTATATCATATCTTCTCTAACTTCTCTTGTCCCCTTAGCAGTGTTGGTCATCTTACTTTAAAAAAGTAATTAGTTAAGTTACAAATTACTTCTCCCAAAAAGTTATTGCGTTAGTATCTCAGTTACTACATTGGAAAAGTAATTAGTTACGCAGCAAAGTAACTGTGACTTTTTTTTTAATATTCTATACGTGTAACTAAGGGGCAGGTCTAGTATTACTGTAAGCAAGGGACGCATTTATTATTATTGTTATATATCGTGTAACAAAGGGGCTGCTCTATTATTACTCTAACCAAGGGGCAGATCTGTTATATCGTGTAAGCAAGGGGTGGGTCTATTATTATTATATCGTGTAAGGGGCGGATGGGTACAGAAGAGGGTGAATGTTAAATTAATGGGCAGAGCTCGATATATAACAATAATAATAAATGCGCCCCTTGGTTACAGTAATACTAGACCCGCCCCTTAGTTACACGATAGATGGCCCTTGCAGAGTAGTACGAGCATCGGGAGCGTGCGGCATCGCCTCGTATAATTACATGTTAAATGCGCCTGCGCGGTGTAGAGTTCACTCTGAGCTGTTTAGGTTCGTCAATTTTCGTAAGCTTCGTAGTCCTTGCGTAGTACAGGGGGTCCTTATCCGGCGGGGGAACTTTTTCGGCGGGACACAGGAATTACACTACTGCCATCTAGTTTAGGTAGATGTAATTGTGGTAACGCCGCCCAAGTAATGGGAACTGCGTTACCATGAGGGGAAAAGTAATCAGTTAGATTACTCGTTACCCTCTAAAGTAACTGCGTTAAGTAACTCCGTTTATTTTAACTCAGTTACTTACATCACTGCCCCTTAGTAAGCCCTGTTCTTTGGATACACCATACATGCACATCTTTATAAATTCAGACCAGGCATATTGAGTCACAACAAACTTCTTCACTAAAGTAGTTTAAGAATACAGCTGACCAATTCAACCCCCCTATATTTTGTGTACACGTTCTCTAAAGTGCCCTTTTGTTGTGCCCTGGGTACACCCTCTTGCCCCATAAGGTAGCTTGCCCGAACTGGCTAAAAGGTGATACCCTGTGTCTCACATTTTATGAGGTTGTTATCCCTCTCTTGCTAATCACCTTGATGTCAGTTAAAGATAGTGGACTGAATAGTGGACTGCCTAACTGAGTGCTAGTGTTTACCCTGGCAATGGACTTGCTGAACTCTCTGCTGATTTCAGGGACACATACTGTATATGTGGTCTAAATCTGCTACCTAGGCAGCCTTTGTTGCTTGGTTGAAACCTGGTGTGAGTGCTAGAGATGATGCTTCCAGTGCTTCCCATCACCAAGTGAACTCCAACAGTACCATAACAAAAGTCATTTACTCTTATTTGGCAGATTTGCCAAAGTGTCCTCGCATGCATTCTAACAGTATGCACCAAATTCATGTACCTGTCTAGAACTTCTAATTGAATTTGGTGCATGCTGCACCACTTTTAGAATACACAAAAGACACTTTAGAAAAATCTGCCTATGCCAGGGTCTCTCTCTTTACCCCGAATAAGAATAAGTCTTAATTTGCTCCACTTTTGTAAAATACAAACTTATTTTGAGTTTGGTGCATTCATTGCGCCACAATGCAAAAATAGCCCATTTTAGAACTATATGTATTTGGCTCACAAGTTGCTGTCAGAGACAAAAGTGTTGCAGATGCTTCATGATTAACAAGAAGGATTAACACCAGGAAAGTGGTACAGCAGCTTTATTAAATTCCCTCCTGTACTCTGTATTGTAAGACTTTGTTGCACTACTCTTATTGAAAAAGAACCAATAAAGTTGTGTTCTTTAAGCCATGTGATATATATGTGTTTAACCCTAAAATCTTCACCTGGTGTCCAAGGATCCTGTGACAAGACCCTGGGGGTGAGCACCTTGAAGCATGTATAATGTAGAAGATGCATAAAAAGTGATGTTCAGTTGATCCTTATCCTGACTAAAAATAGTAACACAATTACAACCCTCTGTGGTAGCCATTTAAAATAAATTATTCAGTCATCAAGATTTAAATTTGGAGACAGCAATGACTCTCGACTCTGCAACAATAGCCTTTTCATAGTTTGCCCTCTATGACCCCTGACCTTTGAATGTCACAGACAACACATTATCAGAGAGGTCAGCATGGCTTGTGATGTCACAGAAATATCGCAGGCCTTCTTTTGTCACATGGAACAATCAGTGCTTGCTCTCTGGTATTACCAGCAGAGACAGACATGGCTGTAAAATGATAAAGAGAAATCAGCAGGTCTATGTCCATGGTGACCTCTGTGATAACCGGTTCCATTTATTGCTTAATTAAACCAGTATTAGGTGCTTGAGGGCAACTTAAATCTTCCTTGGCAGCAGTTATCTAGCGCTCAAAGTTTCTGGATTCCTACACACAGTGTAGATCAACCTTTTTTCTTTAACAAAGAGCAGGGCAGGGAAAAACAAGCCTGCAATTCACTATTCACAGCACTTACAATGACTTCTTGTGTTCACTTACATTTAAAGGCAATGCTTAGTTTTTTCTATATTTTCTTTCTAGATTTTATTTAGAAGGAATAATAAAAATAATCTATTTAAAGGAGAAGTCAAGCCTGAGCTTTTTAGGCTGGTCTTCTCATATGGTTCACAGGAGTGCAATTCGTTTTGCACTCCTGTGACCCGTTTTCAGCGAAGATCGGTCTGAAGTCCGCTCTCCGCTGACGTCACTGCCATCAGTCGAGGCAGCGCGTCATCCTGACTTCCCAAGTCTGGATCTGCCAGCTGCCTTGACTGATGGCAGTCTCAGCGAGCCGCTGAGACGATGAGACGGTCGCTCCCCGCCCCTCCACAGCTCAGCGCTCCAATGAGCATGGAGAAGCAGAGAGGAGAGACGCTGACTGACAGTCAGCAGCTCTCCTCTCGGGGAGCTGTGAGAACCGAGCCATTGGCGATGTTCGATGGCTCGGTTCTCAGTGCAGAGATGGCGGGGGACAGGTGCTGCATCCACGTAGGTAAGTATGAATCTAAACTAAAAATAAAAAACATACTTCTCTTTTAACTTTTTTTTAGTCAGACAAATATTAAATATTTCATATAAATAGCTCATACTTTTACAGCCAGGATATGATACTCTAAGCTCACTATCACATTTACCAGTCCCTTCTTAGCTGCTATGTTAAAAAACAAAAAAACAAAACAAAGCACAATGTCTCAAGCTAATGGCTGAAGGACATTAGACTGTACCCTGTGTTACATTTTTCTTGTAAAATAAAGATTTTAGATACATGGGATAAAAAATATTAAACATAAATTTAAAAATGTATGCATTAAAAAATTGAATAGGACTGACTGAAAAAAACATTATCGTTTCTACTTTTCTCTTTTAATATTAATTGTACTTTTGCAGGGATTTTAACAATCTTTGTTGCAGGTTCCTACCTGAAGGTATAGCTGCTCATTCTTCTATGTCTTTTGGATATTGATTCTCTGTGGGAATGACTTTTTATTTATTGATCAGCTGATGCACTTGCAGTGCTCTAATGAGAAAACTAGCAGGGCCTAGAAATGGTTAACCATCTAATCAAAAATCGAATTTTTGTTGCAGAGGATGCCTAAAACTTGTATCTTAGTGCAGACTTTTGGGAAAATTAGTGAGATAATCAGACAAGCAGGAAATTCAATTTCTAGGGATGTTTTATACATCAACTCTGTATGGAACACCTCTGGGTTGCCCATATTGCATTGAATTTTACTGAAAGTGACAGGGCCACAGATTGAAAATTAATTTATAATAACATTAAAGAGAATCTTCAGTCTCTCCCCCAAAAATGAAAAGTGATTTTTAATAAAAGCACATTTACCAGCCCAGGGATCCAGCGATGTCCTCACTGGGGCCGGGTCTTTTCCGGTGTTTGGGTCCATGGCGCCGCCATTTCTAGTGTGGGAAGCTGGCTTCCAACTGCACATGCGCGAGCCACGCCACGCTTTGTGAATGGTCCCGCAGCCTTCTGTGTGTGTCACGGTGGGGGCGCAAACTTATGCTTGGATCACTTAATCGATCCATGCAAAAGTGTAAGCGAGTACCCTCTCCCCCAAAAAAAAGTGATGAGGGGGGAGAAGGCGTAAGTGTGGAACTTCGCCTTTTGGGTAAGGTTACGCTTTAAATGACAAATTATGACTTGTGTCACATTTATATGAAATATACTATTTTATTTTTCTATATTTTTTTCACACAAAAGTGGAGTTACCCTTTAAAAGTCAACTGAACGTTTAGTTTAAGTCAGCTGAATACATTATAGATGCATTAAAGGTGTGCAAAGTCTTATGCCGCGTACACGCGATCAGATTTTCCGACAGGAAATATTAGATGTGAGATTGTTGTCCACCAACAAATGTGTGTTGTCGGACTTTCCGATCGTGTGTACACAAGTCCGTCGGACAAAAGTCCAAAGTAAAAACACACATGCTCGGAATCAATGCTCACCAAACACGACATTAGCAGAAGGAGCCCAAAGGGTGGCGAATGACTATTGAACTTCCTTTTTATCGGCTCGCCGTACGTCTTGTACGTCACTACGTTCGTAATTGTTGGCCAACATTTATGTGACCGTGTGTATGCAAGACAAGCTGGAGCCAACAACCTTCGAACAAAATTCCACAGTTTTGTTGTCCGAAAGTCCGATCGCGTGTACAGGGCATTACAGTTTGATGTCTTTAGATAGCAGCCACATTATTAGTAAAACTGTCTGTCCCCTGCCAGCATACTGTAGAGAAGAATGCTTCCTCTCTGCCTGGAAGCAGTGGTCTCTCTGCAGATGTCCAACACGCCCCTGTCTGAGTTTAAGCTAGAGTTCTCCAATCAGCAGCGATCATGAGCTTTGCTGATTGCAGATGTATAGATCTGACTCAGCATGGGGACCGTCTTTAGAGAGATTAAGTTTAGTTCTGCTTTAAAACACTTTCCATACATGGCCCAGTAAAAGATTGACATCCAATATGTACACATCGCTTACAAAAACTGGGTTCATTTTAGTTTTTATTTTATTTTTATCACACTTGCAGTGCATCCACCCACAAAACAGAACATAAAGCACACAGTGTTACTGGTGACGGGTGTCATTGAAGGACGGACAGATCATCGCCCGACATTCTCAATATTAGCCTCCATAATCAGCCTCACAATCCCTGGCACAGTGTGACACCGCCATGCATAATCCTGTCTGCCTTTTACTGTCTTTTCTTTGCCTTTTATACTCTCCTTTTTTTACCCTTGTAATCTCTCCTGCTTCTCCTACATCCTCAGACCTTTCTGTTCTCTTCATTTCCCTTCTGCGACGTCCTTTCATCTTGTCACTTGGCACTTCTCATCTGTCTGTCACTGCCTTTAATAGAAAGGATCATCTGGCACTTGTGTATTTGATCTGTCAAATATAATCACACCTCAGAGACAATTACATTATTAGTCTGACAGTCAGCATTCTGTAAGGCTGCTGAATAAAGAACAGACTCCGATCGTTAGCCCAATAAAAGAAGCAGCAATGCTGTAAATAGCATGGTCGGCGTCACTAGTGCAAGTGTTATAGGAATATTTCATGAATAGGGAGAAAATGAATGAAGCCGAAATGATGGAGGCTCTGGTCTCCGAGCTTAGCTATAGCAGACTCTTTGATAGACTCGTACTGCACTTGCTTTACTTCCCTTTTGGGAACAATAAAGTTGAAGTAATCAAGCTCATCCAATCACAGAAACCTTGAATAAGAGAGCTTGTATTTCCAAAGAAAATGATGAGATGGTATCTCATATCACAGCTATGCATTCTTGCTGAACCTTACTAAGCCCAAGGGGGGAGGGGTGGAGGAGGGGTGACAGTCACAGTCATCCTTCTTGTATATTGTAGATCCCACATACATGGCTAGTAATAGATCTGATTCTAATATTATTACTAATGAGCACTGTAGAGATTCCAAAACAACTGATATTTCTGTTTCTGAGAAGATCCGGGAGACTTAAAGAAGGCTGCCTGGCTGGAAATGTTTTATAGTTGCAGCTTCTTGTAAGTAGGGACTTGGGATTGGCAAGATGCCGACACCATGAGCGCAAGTCCTTGCACTGCTCTTCTCCTTTCTAGAACAGTGAGCATCTTGCTAAGGTTGTACCCTCCACCACATTGTACTCCACGCCAGAGGCCTCCACATGACATTCCATTGGAAAAAATGTCTACACATAAATAGGGTTGCTGCACCTTACTTGTGGTACTTGGAAAATTACACAACAGTTCCATCACATCGACATACTATGCAGGGTTGCCTGACCGTACATTGTCAATCACATCTAGTGGACAGTCTGCAGTAGTCACATGTGAAAGTATAATGCAGCATTTAAAGTAAGCAATCTTCCCTCTAACAGTCTCTATCTCCACCCGGAGTCATTAGTACTCACTGGAATGGTATCTCTGCAGTCACCTCCTCCATAGGTACACCTCTCCTGGGACCTTCCAGGGGAATAGCCTCACTCAGGAACTTTTAAACAGGCCTAAAAAAACTTTTACAACCCACCCTAGCCCCCACCTTTATTATGGTCAAGAAGTCCACATTCAGTTCTCCTGGGTGCAGGTCTACCTTTCCCCAGCCTCTAGCCCTGTCCAGGGCCTCCACTTGCTGGCTACATCTGCATAAGTGTGGGGTGTTGGCTCCCATGTTCCAACTGCACTAGGGCTTTTCCAACCTGGCTTATAACTGGGCACTGACTCAACTATGACATCACCGCAGGAGAGCTCTAACCAAAAGGGGCCTAGCACTTGATGACACTACCTTCTGTAACCAGACACTACTCTGAAACCCATTCAACTAGTTGCAGACTAGCTAGCTGCACCTGCCTACATGCTACCCACAGCGGTACTTATGAAGTTTAGGTGGACCTGACAGATGGAAATCTCCAATGTATCAGCAGTAGAGATAAGCATCCTATCTATAAAATAAATATAGTTTTTGAATGCAATGGGGCCCTGCAATGTTTGTCTTTAATGTTTGGTGGTAATAAAGTGTGATTCTTTGATATATGATTGATGGTATATTGGATATTGATTGGATAATTGAATACATAAATTGGAGACCTACTCTCAGCCCCATTCTAAGCCTAATCGGCGGCTTTAGTGTGTAGGCATGTGCAGGAGAGGCAGCCGACAATGGAAGCCCCATAGTAAGTCTATGGGTGATGCCACTTCCCTGGCATTTCCAAGCCATTGTCAGCTCTCTCCTGCACACAGCATCCACTGCTGGAGACCAGACCAGATCGGCTGCAGAAAAGGTATGTATAGTGATTTCTTTCTTTACAGGGTTAGATAGATTGGTTTTAGAATTTGGCTATGAGTAGATATAATAGCATTAGATTTTGGCTGGACTTTCACTTCAAAGACTACTAATAATTTATATTTTTATACCTAATAGAATTAACTGGTGTGTTAAATTTTCCAAGAGCTCGCCATTAAAGTGTATGTACGGCCAAAAAATAATAATAAAGATGGTTTCAATCATTTTTTGTTGTCTGTGGCTGCTTCAGTGATTTCTCTTTACTTTGTGTCTGGGTACAACAGAAAATCTCCCCAAAGTGAAGGGAATTCCCACTAAAAATGTCACCCTCACTTCTTGCTCTGGTGACAACTTAAACATTTTGGATTTCCACTCACTTTCCCTTTCTGCCACAATGGTCACCATGGGGGGGGGGGGGAAATCTCCCCATTTGGAACAGACATCAATAAAAACTTGACACAGGGTCTACCCCTTCCAAACTTTATTCAAAACAACAACAAAAAGTTCTGTGTTTTTTTTTTATTGTTTGAACTAGATGGACTTGAGTCTTTTTTTTAAGCAGACGGTGTAACTATGTAACATGCAATTCAACTTATTGCAGTTTCCCCCCATAGAAAGGGAATGATACCCATATGTAAAAAATAACAAATGCCTGGGTAGAGATGAAAAGCTTCAAAGCATCTAAGCTCATGGTAAGGCACAGGTAAATTGTTTTATGTTTTACCAGAATTGTGGGGAGATTTGTCTCTTCTTTCCATATGAAAACATAGGTGTCAGTTGTATGTATTCTATTGTTTATATTGTATTATGCTCTTGTTGCCTTATGAGTTGAAATCTCCATTGAGATCTGGAAAATATTGTATTTATGAATATATCTCTTTTGGCTTGCATCTATGGCTTGCATCTATGAAAGTGGTGCAAACAGCCTTCCTCTTTTAGGATAACCGGAGATTATTGTGTTTTAGACTGTAATGTAACCAGCTAGCATGTCTTTTTGATTCTATCATCTGACAGCCATGGTTTGATAATCTGCAGACAGACTTTCCTGTACTTACAATATGATACCAACTATCACCCCCGTCCGTGGCCACAGCTCACATTCCCTAATCCCTGGAAGTACACCCCGTATCCAGTAGCTCCTGCGACGTCTGTCACCAATTCCACTTTGAAGTTGCTCACCCGGCCCAACCTACAAACCAACCTACCGTAAACTCAGCCCAAATTGTACACCATACCTGGGGTCATACCTGCGTTACCCTTACAAACGGATGAAAAATTCGTGGGACCCTTCACCCCTGCCATGGCAGGCGGCATCCGCCAACCAAAATTCTCCCCATAGGAATGCTCTTGCCCGCGAATTACGATTTTCCTAAGAAAGATGTACCACGCAGAAGTTCAAACCTTGAATGGATGACGGCTTCCTGCCTACCATACCCTAACCACCCGTTCTAACATGAACTATCTGCTTCAATCAGACAACAGTGGTAGAACCGCCCCTGTGAATCAACCCCAACTTGCTCTTGCCACCAACACCCCCGCCCTAACACTGTCCGGAATTAGCTTCCAATATGCTCCAACCCTGATTTAACCATCAGAACCCCTAGACCTCCTGGCCGCCCCTACCTAACCGCGGCTTTAACCGACGTGTAGTATACCGTCCCAGCCTCAGGACCAATGAAGCGTTTCTCTACCCCCTTTTGGGAAAGATAAATGGCGTAGCCAACCGAACTTATTTGAATCCTTTTGTGCAACCCCCGCCCCTGGCGGGGACCCCACTAAAGCAACCAATGGTAAGCCCTTACGTGGCCCTGCCGTCCGCCCAGCGCCACCCCGCTGGACATATTTCCAAACACCACCTCCGGGTGCTGTCACGCCGATCACAAGTTGTTAGCCAAAAGGGAAACCACTGTCAGCGTTTAAGGAATTCCACAAAACCCTTTGAGACCTGCCTTAAACCGTACCGCCGCAACACTGTCCGCGTACCCATGCAGGAAAGCTGCACGCCGCCTCCCGGCCCCCTGAGTCGTCCCTCTGGTTACCGGACTCCCCGTCCCGTTTTCCTCGTATGACTCACCTAGCAATTGTACGCGTTCCTACACACCGTGCGCCTTTGCGCTAACTTACCGGTCCCACCAGAATTTGTAGGATCCAACGTTGGACTGCCAGCACACTCCCCCTTTTCTGCCGGCCCGTGACCCTATGATCCCCCCTAACATGGCCGTGCCGGCGTGTTGTCTAGCGCCATCAGCCTACACCCAAGACTAACGTCCTTGTGTTCCCGCCGCAGAGCGGGACGAACTGCCCTGCATCAGCCCCTGTACCCATTATGTTTCCCCAACGGCGTCCATGTAACAGAACCATCCTGCACATTGCTCGGGGTTCTCTTCTTCAATTACCCCTGCTACCGTGGCGAACACTTACCCTCCCTTCGCAAAAATCCTCGGAGTCCAGCAGAACCTCCTCTTCCCCTCGTCGTCTCAATTAGTATCCCCCGGCTTCCTCTTTCCAGATTAACTTCTCTAAGGGCCATACGGAGAAAAATCTCCACACCTTTCCCCTTTTCGCTTTTTTCCTTCCTTACCGTTCCCAGTGAGAGCCTCGCGGTCCCCGAACCAGACATACCTCGCCTTCCGTTGCACCCACCAACTGCCCGGCGACAGCGCTAACCGACGGATCCCCAGACCCCTTTTCAGTGGTACTCACCTTCTCTCCCACTTCATCCTTGAGGGCGATTGACCGTGCTGGAGACGAAGCACTAATGCCCGCAGGCCCCTTAACTCCTGTAACAGACCCCCCCTTGCTCCTGCTCCTTGCCTAAAGCATTCCTAGTCAGAAAATGGCTTGTTACCGTCAAGGTGGGGTTCTGACCCAGCGATCTTCATTATTTCTATCCCAGAGCGCTAACCACTACACCACCGTGCTTACCCACACGTTTGGCCAGTAACCGCTTTCAGCGGCGCTGGAGGCGCAGCCCTGCCCTCCCCACCAGATACAACCCCCCAATAATCTTTGTAAAAAGGCAACATTGAACGCATTACTATGATTGGACTTACCGGCCTGTCCGAGAGTCTCCCCCCACAGCCGTTGCAACACTCTCCAACGATGCGAGCTGGCGACTGTGCTCCTCCTCCTCCTCCGACAGTTCAACTTCTGACCTGCTCACTTCCTCCTGCTGAGACAAAAAACGGCAGCCCCCTTGTGGAGGGACCCCTGGATGTCAGTCCGTCCCCCGCAGGCATTGCGGCTGCCGTCATGCCGTCCCCCCCAGCCCACCCAGCCCCAGCAGTTGGGCCGGTCCCGGCACCACTCCTGCCCCGTGACCCATCTGTTACCGCCTGGTGGCGTCTGCCCACCCGCTGCGGTGCTTGCTATGCTGCCGGTCGGTCCCCCCCCTCGCTCGTGCAGAGCTGCTGGGGGACCTGTCGCTGAAAAAATAAAATAAAATAAATAAAATTAAAAAATAAAAAACCCCCTGGGTATAGTATCCCTTTCTGCTGAACCTCCTGTTGCTGGCGACTTTCCATCCCTCGTCCCGAGCTCCTGGGGGGGGGGGGGGCACCCCTGCGGAAGGGCCTGTTGCTCACTACAACCCCCCCCTGCCCGGTGTTCCCATCCGTGTCTGTGCCTCTTTCCGATGCACCTCCGCTCGTTCAGAGCTGCAGGGCTTCCCTGTCCTGGGAGTCCCCTCTACTATGCCCAGGGGATGCGGCGCCGTGTAGGCCCGTGGCCCTGCCTCCCGCATGGAGCCCACGGCGTGCGTCCCGCCTGGGCCCCCGGAAGGCTCTGTCTGGGCTCCTTGCTGGGGGGGGGGGGGGCGAGTGCACCCCCCTTATTGGGCTCCCGGTTCCCCTGAAAGGACCCTGCAGCATACCTGCACGCCGGCCTGGCGATCCTGCCGCGTGTGTCCATCCGATCCTCCTGCTTACAGGGCCAGCCCTGCCTGGCCACACCCTTTTCCATCCTTCCCTGTGTGTCACTAGACACACTGTCATGTCCGGCCCTCTACTACCATTTCCCTGCGGTCCATTCTCGTTCCGGCCCTCTCTTGCATACAGACACATGCATATGGACACACATACAGACACATGCATACAGACACATGTACATGGACACACATACAGACACATGCATACAGACACATGTACATGGACACACATACAGACACATGCATACAGACACATGTACATGGACACACATACAGACACATGTACATGGACACACATACAGACACATGTACATGGACACCCATACAGACACATGCATACAGACACATGTACATGGACACACATACAGACACATGTACATGGACACACATACAGACACATGCATACAGACACATGTACATGGCCACACATACAGACACATGCACACACATACATACAGACATACAAACACACATGCACAGACAGACACATGAATAAAGCCCTTTTAAAACAAATCTAGCTTCTTGCATAGTACTGTACCTTTCCAGCTTCCTCATTCAGCCGGGTACTGCACTCTAGGGGGAAGCAGAGAGCACAGCACACTCCTCTGCACTTTCACTTTTGAGGCTGACGGAGCTTCTCACACAGTGCCGATGTTCGGCAGGGGATCGGGCTCATCTGACAGCCCTGATCCCGCAGCACACTAGTTGTGAGAGGCTGGTTTAGATAACCAGGCGGGCCGTTCAAAACCGGACCGCGGGCCGCGACTGGCCCGCGGGCCGGACTTTGGACATGCCTGATCTAAGCTCATGGTAAGGCACAGGTAAATTGTTTTATGTTTCACCAAAACTGTGGGGAGATTTGTCTCTTCTTTCCATATGAAAACATGGGTGTCTGTTGTATATATTCTATTGTTTATATTGTATTATGCTCTTGTTGCCTTATGAGTTTATGTGAACTCTCCATTGAGATCTGAAAAATATTGTATTTATGAATATATATCTTTTGGCTTGCATCTATGAAAGTGGTGCAAACAGCCTTCCTCTTTTAGGATAACCGGAGATTATTGTGTTTTAGACTGTAATGTAACCAGCCATGGTTTGATAATCTGCAGACAGACTTTCCTGTACTTACAATATGATACCAACTACTTTGGTTATTTAATTATTACCTGCTTATTACCCTCCAGTCAGTTGGAAAGCTTTTGTATTTAATGTCGGAGCCACCGCTAAGTGGTTCTAATTTTTTTCTTGACATTCATCTTCTATACTTAGCTGTCAATTGAATCCTTTTTTTGTGTCTCTAGAAGAGAAAAAACAGCCGGATGTTTTTAGGCTCCGTGGACTGTCCCCTGTAGTTCAAAGAAAAAAGTCGCAAAGCAAGGAAACCCTTGTCAAGATGCTGCAGTGCCACCAATAAGCACTAGAGAAAACCTATTAAATGGCTTATAGAAAACTTAGGTTAAGCACACATTCAAATTTATATACAATGGCACATCAATGCATTGTGTTAAAGCTAAAGAGCTAAAGGCAAAACGTTTTGGATAGAGTGGTGATGGACTAGAACACCTAGTTTTTTATTGCTACCTCTGCCCCTGTTTATGGCGATCCCCCCTCTCTTTTTGTCCTGTTTACCATTATCATAAAATCCCTCACAAAAGTAATAGAGGGGACATTTTCCAATGGGGACACTAGTTCTGGTGACCTGGGGGCCTCCAACAAATTCCCATAATTTGCAGGGATTTCCTCACTTCCTGTTTGGCTATGGCGAAAGAAAGTGAAGGGAAATCTTCCCAAAGGGACACAAAAATTGCAGTTACACACCTTGGGGCAAAACTACACCATTGTACCAGATTGGGAGTATCCTTTGAAACATGTGGGGGTATCTTGGGATAAACTGTGCTAATTGGGCCAAAGTGTAATACCACTGCTATAGAATCAGAGCTTTCTAGGGCTAACTGTTCTTAGAGGTTTTGGTGGTAGCTTCCCATATATTTTTCTATTTTTCCAGTTTTCTGCGAATAAAAGAGAACTTTGTTTGCTTTCCCAATGTTGCTGGTGTGTTCTAAAGGCAATTGTTTTAGAGAACACTAACAAAGCATAAATTAGGGAGATAAAGGCAAGGAGTCTACGGATCTCATCAACATTTACTTTTCAAAGCAGTGAGTATAAAGGGGAGATGGTTTTGAAGTGGTGTAAGAAGGTAGTGACTAAATTGTAAACAGTGAACACATTCCCTAAGAGGGATGTCATATGAGTCTCAGAGTTGCTGGAAGGATTTGACTCCATCAGGTTTGAGTAAAGTATGAACATCCTTAAAGTGTATATTCACTTCTACAAATTTGGACAACACCTACTTTATATTTGTTACAAGTCCCCACTAACATGGCATAAAGCTGCCGTTTACTTTTTTAGATGCTATTTTTTATGGAAAATCCAGCACTGGAAAATCCTACTTAGTTCCCTTTGTTTATGAGAGGTTGACAAGCTGGGTTTGCCATAATTAACCCTGTCTATACTATGCTAGCAGATCTCATTATCTGCTGTAAACTAGATTTGAACACTGTGCGACCCAACAAAAAATAAACTGAACGTTAAAGAGAGGGAGCTCATCCTATCCTAAGGCTAAGGCCTGTTTTACACTGGCAGAGACTACTAGCTGATCTGCCAGCTCAGCAGGAGATGTCTTTGCTGATCCCCGCTGAGCAGGTGGATGAGATGTCCGTGTCCGCTTCGCTGTCCTCTATGGCAGTGATGGCGAACCTTGGCACCCCAGATGTTTTGTAACTACATTTCCCATGATGCTCATGCACTCTGCAGTGTAGTTGAGCATCATGGGGAATGTAGTTCAAAAACTTCTGGGCTGCCAATGTTCGCCATCACTGCTCTATGGTCTGTCTTTTTTGAGTGGACAGGATCAGATCGGATGTCAGAGGACACATGTCCGCTGACATCCACTGCTCTATATTGAGCAATGGATAGTCCGATTGGGTCCGCCTGAAAAACTGACAGGAGGACCCGATTGGTCTGTCAGTGTGAAAAGGGCCTATGATTAAAGGTTTTTGGGGAGCAAGGCAGTAAAAGCCAAATGCATTTTGTCATGAGAACAGGCAGCACAGTGGTTAAGACTTCTGCCTGGCAGCACTAGGGTCATCAGTTCGAATTCCAACCACGGCACTATCTGCCTGGAGTTTGCATGTTCTCCCTGTGCCTGCGTGGGTTTCCTCTGGGTACTGTGGTTTCCTCCCACACTCCAAAGACATGATAATAGATTGATTGGTTCTTGTCTAAATTGGCCCTGTATGTGTATGTACAAATGTCAGTTAGGGACCTTAAACTGTAAGCTCCTTAAGGGCAGAGACTGATCTGGATGTACATTATAGATGTAAAGCACTGTGTAAATTGTCGGGGCTATATAAATACCTGTAATTAATAAAAAAGGTGGCAGTCTATCAAGTCCAAAGAGGCCCAGAATGGTGGTCTGTGCAGTGCAAGTGGAACAACAGAGTAATGTTAGTTGGCAGATAATACCTATGAATTTTAGAAAGGGAAATGCCTCCTGTATCTTTAAACTAAATATCATTTTTTTGTCTTTTAGTCTGGCTCTAGATTTGCCCTAGATAATTTGCAGGAGCCTGCACTGTTAAATGCAAATAATGTGAAGAAGGGTCTGGAAAGAGATATCTCAGAATGCATATTACAATTTAAGTAAGTAGGCCATCTTAATGATGTGTATTTTTACTGAACCGTGATATGTGAAAATGTTGCCTTTGATTTGGATCGGCTCATACTGAGCCATGAATTTGAGGCAAAATCATCCAGGTTTACAAACATGTTTGGGAGGAGAACATGGCGTAGTTAGAGACAGCAATATATCATTCATGAAAATGAGATTTTATGTTCTACGGCCACCAGTGGTCATAACTTATTTATTATTTTAGCTTAGTCTTATGGTTTCAGACAATGGTTCCAGGGATAATATGAACAAATTGTTAAGTGCCACAATTTATCCAGAACAGAAAATATTTAAATCCATAATATTAAAGTTTGGTTTGTGGCTCTGTATTAATAGCTTGCATCCATGACAGAAAGTACCAAAGGTCCAGTGACGCAGTACTGACATGTGGTGCTGTTAGCAGACTTTGCATTTTACTGTAAGGTGAAAGTGAAATTTAAGTTGAAGAATCTTTCCGATGCAGTTACTTCATGGTGGATAGGAACAATCCCAGCCTGGTTATTCTGGATGAGTTTGTTAAGTAATGTGTTGAGTCTTCTGGGAGAAGTTTTTCATCCGTATTCAAGAAGTAAATTAGATGGTCATTTGATCAGCACTTGGGATCTTTATTTGGTTTGGGAGCCATTGCTATTTTGGCAGTCAACATTGTGGAGGAGAAAGAGACACCTATTTTAATTTGAATAAAGAGTTGGGGCAGGTGTGGTGCTATGTTCAACATGTTTTTGTTAACCACTTGACGACCGGCGCACGACGATGTACGTCGACAGAATGGCACGGACAGGCATAAGGGCTTACAGGTACGTCCCCTTTAAGATGCCGCCGTGCCACGTACCCCCGTGAGGCTGGTCGCGGGTCCCGTGGACTCGATCGCCACGGGGATACCCGCGATCGTCTCACAGGAAGGCTGAACGGGGAGATGCGGAAATAAACAGCATCTCCCCATTCTGCCTAGCAACTAGTGACGCCGATCTCTGCTCCCTGTGATTGGAGCAGAGATCAGCATTCACTAGCTGACAGCCACGCCCCCCTACAGTAAGAAACACACCTCTAGGCACACTTAACCCCTACACTGCCACCTAGTGGTTAACCCTTTCACTGCCAGTGTCATTTACACAAGAATCAATGCATTTAAATAGCATTGATTGCTGTATAAATGACAATGGTCCCAAAAATGTGGCAGGCACAATAAAAATCGCTGATCGCCGCCATTACTAATAAAAAAAAAATATTAATAAAAATGCTATAAAACTATCCCCTATCTTGTAAACGCTATAACTTCTGCGCAAACCAATCAATAATCGCTTATTGCGATTCTTTTTACCAAAAATATGTAGAAGAATACGTATCGACCTAAACTGAGGAAAAAAAATGTTTTTTTTATATATTTTTGGGGGATATTTATTATAGCAAAAAAGAATGCGTTTTTTCAAAATTGTCGCTCTTTTTTGTTTATAGCGCAAAAAATAAAAACCGCAGGGGCGATAAAATACCACCAAAAGAAAGCTCTATTTATGGAAAATAAAGGACGTCGCACGACCGCGTAATTGTCAGTTAAAGCGACGCAGTGCCGAATCGCAAAATGGGGCCTGGTCCTTTGGCTGAAAATTGGTCCGGTCTGAAAGTGGTTAAGAAAATGCTAAAAATCCATCTGGACCAGAGGGTAGTGATTGGGATGCTTTGTAAAAAAAATCTTCAGTGGTGTCTAAAGGGGGAGACATAGGAGTAGGAGTGATGAGCATTGCTACTGGATTACTCATATGTATTTTTCATCTTGTTTCATTGTTATCAAAGAGCTTTTGTAAATTTAAAGTCACCAGCGTGCAGATGAGAAAACATAAGGAAAAGGATAAAGGAGAGAAGTTCTCAAATGCATATTTGATCCGGCTGTAAGTGTTGAAGCAACAGGACCAGCATGATAAGCAATTAACTAGCATTTTTAGACGGGGGAGTCAACAATTACTTCTATGTTGTGTTGTGAGCAGTTTCTTGTTACACTGTAGTTGCTGGCATGTCATTTTGATTGATGCTTCTTATTGTATTTAGAGGAATCCTGTACTGTGAGCCTGCAATCATTCACCTCTTTCTGCAAATACTAGTTTCCTGGCTGTCAAACTTACTGTATATACTCGAGTATAAGCTGAGTTTTCCAGCACATTTTTTTGTGCTGAAAGTGCCGCCCTCTGCTTATAGAGTCAAGCACTTTTCTGGAGCAGAGAATGACATTTTCCGACCCGACTTTGGGGCCTCGTATCTCGGGGCCACTTAGTTCAAGGTGTGCAGACCCAGTGGAACCAGCACTACAACATATCCAAATTTGGGGTTTCTAGCACCAAGTATCCCCGAGATACAGGGCCCCAAAGTCGGTTTGGAAAATGTCATTCTCTGCTGCAGAAAAGTGCTTGACATTTTCCGGCCAGATTTGGGGCCCCGTATCTCGGGGGCAACTTGGTGCTAGGAACCCCAAATTTGGTGTGCAAACCCAGTGGAACTAGCAATACAACATATCCAAATTAGGCGTTCTTAGCACCAAGTGGCCCCTAAATACAGGGCCCCAAAATCGATCAACTGTGTCCATCTGCAGCAATGTCATTTCGGGACCCTTTGGGTCCAGAGACCCCAAATTTTAGCTGCAGCTAGGGGGCATCTAGGAACCCTTACCAAGTTTTAAGTTTGGGGGACCTATGGTTGCAAATGGGCACAGTGAGGCTGCAAATGGACATTGTTGACCCTCTTTTACACTCACAGTAGCTGCGCTTTTCTCACCGTAGGCTTATACTTGAGTCAATAAATTTTCTTTGTGGTAAAATTAGGAGCTTCGGCTTATATTCGGGTCGGCTTATACTCGAGTATATACGGTAAGTCCCTTTTGAGTCATTGACCTGAAACTTTTATGTGGCAAGTGTAGTCAAACTGCTGATTTTCATACCTTTTTGGGGGTTAGTGACTCTGAAAGTATGGACTGCAGAAGTTGGCATGATAGTTGGGCATTTAGCATTTTCAGAAGGAGATGTAAGCAATGGCAGCCCATTATTTTTATTATGACAGGTTACATCAAAGAATGACGTATAGCGTTTGGATACGTTTGAGCTCAGTGATAGTGTTCTGGCTGGATTTTCTATAGCTGTGTATATATATATAGTATAACTAATGTAGCGCTACCCCCAGTTAAGAGAGCCGCTGGTTTGTTTTGGGTCCCTGAGTACAGCTCCACCAACCCCCGGCAATTTGGCTCTACCCACTCTGGCACAGTTAGTAAAGGGGTACGTCCCTATGCACATAAAACTTAGCTTATACTCTAAGTGTAATTGGTATGAACTCACAAGCAGACTGCTGAAATAAGAATAACTGGCTTTACTTTGGCAGTAAGGAAAAAAAGAATAGCAACATGCATTTGAACATATATCTCACAATACTTTAGCAGGTCCCTGCAATATGCACTTTAAACATGTACACAGGTATATGAATCTAACAATGGGGAAACGGAGCGCCAAGCGTGGCGACCGTCTGCTATGCACCCCTGAGGTGCAATAAATCTATCTGCGCCTACCTAACGGACCAGGCCTGATCCCTAGTAATAGAGCTCAGTCCTTGTACTAGTACAGTGTTCTTCACCGGCAATAAATCTGTAGAGGTGGTGCACATGTAGCTTTAAATGGTGTCATTTGTAATCCACAAAAAGTAACATTGCTGCTCTGAGGTAAATTGCGCCTAGGCAGTTCAATAGGCATAAAACTTGTGTGTCAATGCAGGATTGAGCCTACAGGCTCTCTCACCAATCCTTGGGGTACCGTCCTCCGATCCGGTCCCTCTAATGGCGGCTCTGGTCTCTTCAATGGCGGCGTCCGGTCTCCTCAGTCACAGCCCTGCACTCCGGTCATCAGCTCCGTCCGACCGACAGTAAGGGGAAGTCTCCGCTCCGCTGCTGTGGACTCTGAGGGGTGAGAGTCTCACTCCATCGGCTGCAAGGCCCAGGCTTCAGGCCTTCAGCTCCGGTCCGCACAGGTGTCTCTGCTGGCTGCAGTCTCCGCGTCACACGCTCTGTCAGCAGAGGCAGGCCAGTCCTGTCAGGCCTCAGAAGAGGAAGTGTCCCAAGAGGAGGAGGCGGTCTCCGCTCTTCCCTTTTATAATCTCCCCCAGCAGCCTCCCGGGCGGAAGTCAGCAGCCCGGGGGCCTGGGGAATCATGGGAGATGTAGTCTCTACCAGAAAAAGGGGTAAAACCCCGCTACACACTCCCCCCACTTTGAATCTTTGGTCCCCAAAGATAGTGCTCAAACTACAAACTTTTTCGGGAACAACATTTTCACATAATTTGGACAGAGGAGCTTCCCACCAATTGGCATGAGATGGGGAGCTGTCCTGTCTACAGGTCACTTTAGTGTGGGCGACCTGTTTAACTGTGCCAGAGAGTGAGCTGGGGTTGCCCTCCACTAAATGAACAGCGGAGGAGTCAGGGCTTTCAGCACTTCTCCTTGCTGTAGTAACAGAGTCCTCTGAACTTTCTCCCATCTTGGGGTAAGTTAACTTCTTGGGAGGCTTCACACTCCTGCGAGCTCTCTGTTCTCTTGGAACTTCTTCAGGAACACATTCTGGCAACATCTCTGGTTCTGGAACATCATCTTCTTGTTCTGGGTAGAGACCAGGGATGTCTTCCCAGCACTCAGGCACATCACTGAATGGCACAAACTCTGTGGCTTCTGGGTTCAATGTGTTATCTTCCACATCTTCAGTAGGTGGAAGATCTATGGCAGAATTTCCTGGAGTTGAGGAAGGCCATAGCCATTCAAGTTCTCCTCTTTCTTCCTCTGGTTGGGGGTCCTGTCCACCCCTAACTTGGGAGGTCTGGGACCTAGTATTAGGCCTGGGGGTATCCAGAATGGAAACAGATTCAGGCACGTCTCTCGCTGGAGGCATTCTGACTGCTTCAGTGAGTGGGAGCAAATGATTCCTATGCCAGGTCTTCAAAGGCCCCAATCTTCCTTCTGGCTTCAACTTGTAGACAGGCAATCCTGGAAGTTTTCTACAGATGATATATGGTTCTGATCTCCATCTATCAGCAATCTTGTGTTTCCCAGGGATCCCTAGGTTTCGTAACAGTACACGGTCCCCAGGCTGTAGGTCCTGTACTCTAACTTTCAAGTCAAAGTTCCTCTTATTTCGGGCCCCCCTCTGGTCAGAGGCCGCTTGAGCTTTTTCATAAGCTATCTTCAGACTGCGCCTCAGTCTGTCCACATATCCTTTGTGGGAGGCAGCTGAGGCATGGTCCAAAGAAATTCCAAAGGCCAAATCCACTGGCAATCTTGCTTCTCTCCCAAACATAAGTCGGTAAGGGGAGAAACCTGTCACATCACTTGTTGTACAGTTGTAAGCATGCACTAGAGCTGAAATGTGTTGGCTCCAGTGTTGCTTCTTCTCTGTTTCTAGAGTTCCCAACATGTTCAATAGGGTCCTGTTGAACCTTTCAGGCTGGGCATCACCTTGAGGGTGATATGGTGTAGTTCTAGTCTTCTCTACTCCCAGAGAATCTAGTAGCTTCCTGATCAGGCGACTCTCAAAGTCCCTTCCTTGGTCTGAATGGATTCTCTGTGGCAGTCCATAGTGAACAAAGTACTTCTCCAAAAGCACCTTGGCTACTGTAGAGGCCTTCTGGTCCTTGGTTGGGAAAGCCTGAGCATAACGAGTGAAATGGTCGGTTACCACCAGAACATTTCCCAATCCGCTCAAATCGGGTTCAAGGCAGAGAAAATCAATGCATACCAGATCCATTGGGCCTTCACTCTGTAGGTGGCCCATTGGGGCAGCTTGATGGGGTAAAGTCTTTCTCTGAATGCATCTTGCACAGGAATGGCAATACTCCTCCACTTCGGCCCTCATGCAGGGCCAGTAAAACCGGTCTCTGACAAGTTGGAAGGTTCTCTCTGCTCCCAAGTGACCATGCTGGTCATGTAAGGCAATCAGCGCAGTCTCTCGATGCTTCTCTGGGAGAAACAACTGCCACTTGTCTTCTGGTCCATCAGAGGGGCCCCTTCGGTAGACTACCCCCTGATGCACCTGTAACTTGTCCAACTCTCTTCTCAGTAAGCGAGCTTCTTTGGAAGGGTGAAGGCGAAGTCCCTCTGGACTCTGGTCTTCCAGGGCTTCCAGGACCAATTTCCCCATGGGGTCTTCCAATTGGTCACACCTTAACTCTTTCTTGGACAGCTTCGGCAGACACTCTTCTGCCAGTTGAGTTACCCCACAGTAACACTTTGGGACTCCCACTGTGGTAACTCCTATTTCTTCAGCCCTGGACCCTCCTCTGGCTTGGAGCTCAGCCCCCTGACAAAGGGCTCGCACTCCATCTGGTGCCACTTGGGTCCAGTCTTCCCAGTCATCGACCATGACATGGGATCTTCGGGACAGGGCATCTGCATCCCTATTTCCAGCCCCTGGTCTGTACTTGAGGCTGAAATTGAATCCAGACAACGCCGCCAACCATCTGTGTCCAGTTGCATCCAGCTTGGCGGTGGTAAATAGATAGGTCAAGGGGTTGTTATCTGTCTTTACAGTAAACTCGGCCCCATACAAGTAGTCTCTCAACTTGTCAACAACTGCCCATTTGAGGGCTAAGAACTCCAACTTGTGGGTGGGATAGTTCTTCTCGGAGGGGGTCAGGCTCCGGCTCACATAGGCCACTGGTCGTAGCTGGTCTTCATGCTCCTGGTAGAGTACTCCACCTAGGCCCTCATGGCTGGCATCAACATGTAGCTCATAGGGTCTAGTGGGATCAGCGTAGGCCAAAACTGGGGCTGTGGTGAGACTTCTCTTCAAGGTTCTGAAAGCCTCTTCACACCTTGAATTCCACTGGTCTTGGACTGATTCACTGGACCTCCTAGGCCCCATTCCATCCTCCTCTCCTTCTGTCTTCAGCAGCTCGTTGAGGGGTTTGGCAATGCGGGCAAATCCATCCACAAACCTGCGGTAGTAGGAGCAGAACCCCAAGAAAGATCGAAGTTCTGTAACTGTTGTGGGCCTTGGCCACGAAGTAACTGCCTCCAACTTCTCAGGGTCTGTGGCCACTCCTTTTTCAGACACTATGTGTCCCAGATAGTTCACAGAAGACTGATAGAACCGACACTTCTCTGGAGAAAGTTTAAGTCCCTCTTCACTGAGCCTCTTCAGTACTTTCTCCAGCCTGGCTTCATGTTCTTCCAAAGTCTTTCCAAAGACAATGACATCGTCCAGGTACACAAGGACTTCTATGAGGTTCATGTCTCCAACTGTCCTTTCCATTAGGCGTTGAAACGTAGCAGGAGCTCCGGATAGGCCCTGAGGCATCCTGTTGAACTCAAAGAATCCCACTGGGGTTATGAAGGCAGTCTTTTCTCTATCTTCTGGATGCATGGGGATCTGGTAATACCCACTCTTGAGGTCCATCACACTGAACCACTTAGCTCCAGATAAACTCTGTAAGGCATCTTCTATCCTTGGCGTGGTGTACTGGTCAGGAATGGTCCTCCTGTTGAGAGTTCTGTAGTCAATGCACAGTCTCAATGACCCATTCTTCTTTCTGACTACCACAATTGGGGAGGCGTAGGGGCTTCTGGACTCCCTAATCACTCCCGTCTTCTTCAATTCCGCAAGCTGCTCCCTCAGATCCTCCAGATCTGCTAGCGGGACTCGCCTCACTCTCTCTCTGAATGGCTTGTCCTCTTGCATGCGGATTCGATGGGTGGCACTCCTCGCACACCCCACATCAAACTCATCTTTGGAGAAAATCTTCTCCCATCTGGTCAGCTGGGCCTTGGCTCTCTCTTTCCAAGCTCCAGGTAGGTTAGGGTTTTCCATGGAGAGTTTCTTCCAAACATCTTCTCCTTCACCCGTCCCCTTTACTTCTGACCAGCCAACTGGGACAGCAGGACTCACCTGTCCCAGAAGCATCCTGGCAGGGATCTCCACGGGCTGCTCCGTGGGGTTCCTCACACTGACAGGGACTCTTCCTCTAGCCTTCTTCAGGTCCTTCAGTGAAATTACTTCTGGTATCACTTCCAGACCTGAGTGACCCTCCATTGGGTCAGGTTCCAACATCACAAAGGGGCCAGGCTGCTCCCAAGTAAGTTTCACCGTGGCTCTCATGCAGGTCACCTCTCCAGGCTGTAACACTGCTCCTTCTTTTCCAAGCCTCCATACCCTTCCTATCCCCTCACTTGGGGTCTTCTGCTCTAGGACCAACCGCTGATAGGCCGCCTTCAGCATGGGATGGATCTTGGGAGTTGAAAGATTCTCTTTCTTCACCAGGGGGGTCAGAAGTCTTCTGACTAGGTCCGTGTTTGTCCCTATGATCAGGGACGTCTTGCTGGTTCCTGGTGGGCGGGGACACACCACTGCTAAGGTGTCGAACACTTCAGACTTCCCAGCTACTGATGGGTCAAACGTCAGTCTTATGGGTAAGTATCCATCATAGGGGAAACTCTGGGTTCCCAATCCCCTTATCTCCAACTCTTCTATCTTCTGTATAGGCAGATGACTCAGGTATCTGTCATAGAAGTCCCTGTACAACAGGGTCACTTGTGCTCCAGTGTCTAGAAGGGCCTTCGTGTACACTCCTTCCACCTGGATGGGTACAGTAGGGGATGGACCAACTAGCTCCTCTGGGTAGGGCCTAGTTGATGCTGTCCTCTTCTTTGGACTCTTTGCTTTACCAGCACTTGATTTGCACTTGCTCCTTTCTTGAGCCTGATATGCATTGATTTTCTCCCTCTTAGTGGGAGTGTGAACCCGTTGAGGGACATTGTTATCTCTCACTTTGAAGAGTTCACGCTTGGGGGTGCTGTGTCTCTCCGGAGGGGTCTTGCCCCCTTTCTCTGGAGTGCACCTTGGTTGAGGATCCCTGGGCCCCTTCTGAGGGGTTTGGTCTCCTCGCTTTCTCTTCCTGTTGTGCTTCTTGGAGCTCACTGAAGGTGATGGGCACCCGGTTGACTCCTTCACCGGGGCCCTTTGGCGTTTCCCGCCGGCTGGCGGCTTTCTGCCTTCTTCTTCTTGGGACTGGAACATATGGCTGCAATATGACCAATTCCTCCACAATTAAAGCAAATCATCTCACTGTGGTCAAGAGGGGATGCTGGTGCTGGAACAGCTGGAAACAATTCCCTCCTGGTTGTTTCTTTCTTGGGACTGGGCGTCTCTTTCGCCACTAGAGATGTCAGTATCTCCATCATCTGGGACATCTGCAACTTCAGGGCATCTACCTCTGTGTCTCTTCCAGGGGTTAAGGCCGACCTGACCGTGGCCACTGTAGACTTTGTAGACCCCATCACCTGCTTCTCCCTTTTCTCTTCCAACATGGCCTCTTCTTCTCTGACCATTCGGATGAGGTCAGGGTAGTCCAGGCTCTTCCCATCCTGCCGGGTGCGTAGAATTAGTGCGACAGGGTCCAAGGGTTGGGCTCCCCTCATCACCTGCTGGGCACGGGCTTCATCTACCTTCCCTGGATCTATCCCCTTCTTCAGGATAATCCTATGCAGGATCTTGTCTATGCGTCCCATGTACTCTGACAGCTTCTCCCCTGTCTTCTGGTAACAGTGTTCCAGTTGATAGGTAAGTTCTGTGACCTTTTCTGTCCCACCAAACACACCTTCCAGGATGTCTATGTAGTCCTGGGCAGTGCAATCCTTTTTGCTTGTCTTCAGATTGCGTATGGCCTCTAAAGCAGGTCCTTTTAGGCTTTCAACAATCCTTTGCTTCTTTCGGCCCTCTGAGACCTCCCATTCTTCTAGGGCCTGCGTGGCACCATCTAGCCACTCTTCAAATCCCTCTTCTCCCGAGGGTACAGGTGTCCTCCCTGAAAACATCCGGAGTTTCCTGTATCCCGACATTGGGTAATCCCCGGGGTCTCTTCTGCACTGGGTTACAATTTCCCCTAGAACAGCACACAGTTCTGCACTAAGAGTAGTGTGTGTGGGTGCGGGACTTTCCGCGCCCTTCTGCTCTTCCTTCTTTGGGGATAGAATGGCTTTCATAGGAGAACCTTCTCCCTTGCGCGGCAGCGCATGCAGCAATTGGTAGGCCTGACCATTTGGTGCCTGTATGCTTTGGCTCCTGAACTGCTCTGGAGTCTCTTCCTTCCACTCTATTAAGGCGTATGTGTACCCAGCATCATTTCTCATGTCCATTATCCATGACTTCTGGCATGGGGATAATGACATTATGAGCTGCTTCACTGCCTCTCTCTGCCATATCCCTGGCAGTTCAATGACTGCTGCTGCGGCTGGGTCAGCGGCCCATGTTGCGGACCACCGTCCCACTTCTATTGGGTCCATGCCGGCACCTTCTGGCGGCTTTTCCCGCTGACTCAGGATCCCGGAATACGAGCCCCCACGTGTAGCGCTACCCCCAGTTAAGAGAGCCGCTGGTTTGTTTTGGGTCCCTGAGTACAGCTCCACCAACCCCCGGCAATTTGGCTCTACCCACTCTGGCACAGTTAGTAAAGGGGTACGTCCCTATGCACATAAAACTTAGCTTATACTCTAAGTGTAATTGGTATGAACTCACAAGCAGACTGCTGAAATAAGAATAACTGGCTTTACTTTGGCAGTAAGGAAAAAAAGAATAGCAACATGCATTTGAACATATATCTCACAATACTTTAGCAGGTCCCTGCAATATGCACTTTAAACATGTACACAGGTATATGAATCTAACAATGGGGAAACGGAGCGCCAAGCGTGGCGACCGTCTGCTATGCACCCCTGAGGTGCAATAAATCTATCTGCGCCTACCTAACGGACCAGGCCTGATCCCTAGTAATAGAGCTCAGTCCTTGTACTAGTACAGTGTTCTTCACCGGCAATAAATCTGTAGAGGTGGTGCACATGTAGCTTTAAATGGTGTCATTTGTAATCCACAAAAAGTAACATTGCTGCTCTGAGGTAAATTGCGCCTAGGCAGTTCAATAGGCATAAAACTTGTGTGTCAATGCAGGATTGAGCCTACAGGCTCTCTCACCAATCCTTGGGGTACCGTCCTCCGATCCGGTCCCTCTAATGGCGGCTCTGGTCTCTTCAATGGCGGCGTCCGGTCTCCTCAGTCACAGCCCTGCACTCCGGTCATCAGCTCCGTCCGACCGACAGTAAGGGGAAGTCTCCGCTCCGCTGCTGTGGACTCTGAGGGGTGAGAGTCTCACTCCATCGGCTGCAAGGCCCAGGCTTCAGGCCTTCAGCTCCGGTCCGCACAGGTGTCTCTGCTGGCTGCAGTCTCCGCGTCACACGCTCTGTCAGCAGAGGCAGGCCAGTCCTGTCAGGCCTCAGAAGAGGAAGTGTCCCAAGAGGAGGAGGCGGTCTCCGCTCTTCCCTTTTATAATCTCCCCCAGCAGCCTCCCGGGCGGAAGTCAGCAGCCCGGGGGCCTGGGGAATCATGGGAGATGTAGTCTCTACCAGAAAAAGGGGTAAAACCCCGCTACACTAAATAAAATACAAAGTGTATTATATTTTGCATTATTTCAAGGAGCTTTCCCAGGAAGATACATACAAATGTAATTTCAATTAAATAGAGACTTTCCTGGCACATTTGTATGTTATGGGAAGTTGGGACCTTATAAAGCACATATGGTTAGACCAGGGAAACAAATGGTAGTATTGGTTACAAGGTTAAATTCACAAGGTCAGACGTTATTAAGTTACCAGCTGTGGGATTTTCAGGTCTCATTACTCAGCCTGCTTCTGCCTTGACGTGACATCACCCACCCACCACAAGGGTCTTTACAGACTTGAAACAAGACAGACTTCTTATTTTCCATAAAAACTAAAATAATACTACTAGGAAGAAAGACCTGCATAATTGTAACTCTTTCTACAGAAGAAATATCTGATTGCTCTGATCTAATTCAAGTAAAGCTTGTAAACGACCCCACAATCAATAATTTATTAGGTTTTTCAAAAGGGATTAAAGTTTGCCAGGAGCTTTGAGCAGCAGTAGGCAAAATCTGGCATCTGCTTTGACTATTGAAAAGTAATGGTGTTCTTTGACATTACTGTGTCACAGCTCAGATTTATTCTACATTTGAACCACATATGTGTCCTGGTTTAAGGTGACCAAACCAATAGAAAATGCCTTTTTTGGTAGCATTCATATGTTTTTCTTAATATCAATTTACATTGTATTTTAATATTCTGTTGCTGAAAGCTTTGAAATAGTTAATTGAAGCTGACTGAAAGCCCCCATATTACCTAGTTTATGGCCAGCATAGGAAGGAGCCGCCATGCATCCTACACTTTGTCCTAATTGTGCATATATAAATACAAAGCTGGTGGAGACAGGAGCCAAGTAGCTGGAGTGGAGGATAAGGAAGTAAACACCTTTGTGTAAAGTCATTGTCATTAGGGTCTCATTCACACAGGTAATTTGGGCATGCAGTGGATTCCAGTGGGCAGAATCAGCAAATTCTTGGGAATGCAGATGTATGTGAACAGCTGTAGCCGCTTAACCTGTGCAAAGTAATGACAGGCTGAAAAGAGCATCTATTGTGCATCTGTCTGAGCCTAGGTCGGACATCTGTCCCTAACCACAGGTAACATCTCGATGTGCAGTGATATATGAATTAATCATATGAATATGTGAATTTGAATGGCTCCTCTCAGCCTGTCATTGCTTTGGCTACAGCTGTTCACATACACCTGTGATCCTAGCTTCAAGAATCTACTGTATGCCCATAATGTCCCATGTGAATGAGGCTTAACACTAATTTAACAAATCATTTTTTTGGTATTTTTTTAATTTTGTTTTGGGTTGAATTGCTTTAGGGGTTTAGTTAAAGTAATATTAAAGGTTCAAGGTTTAAAAAAAAAACAAAAACAAACATGTTTTATTTACCTGCTCTGTGCAATGGTTTTGATCCTCCTCTTCTCAGGTCCCCCACTGGCACTCCTGGCTCCTTCACTCTTCGAGTACTCCCCTAGCTAGCCACAGGCTTGCTCCAGATCCCCGCTAGCTTCGTTCATAGATACAGACAGTGGGGCTGCTCCCTCATTATAGGATTTGATTGGCAGCAGCCAGAGCCAATGGTTCCCACTGCTATCAATCTGCCCTGTGAGGAGGGAGAGGGCCACTGCTCTTGTGCACATCACTGGATCGAGATGGGGCTCAGGGTTTCTGGACACAGAGGGTTTTTCACCTTAATGCAGAAAATGCATTAAGGTAAAAAGCCTTGAAGCTTTAAAACCACTTTAAGAACTGGATGTGGACACACTTTAAAGAGGAAGTAAAGCCTCTTTTAAAAAAATAAATAAAAAACGGAACCTGCAAGACAAAGGCATAATGAGCTAGTATGCATAGCATACTAGCTCATTATGAATAACTTACCTGAGAACGAAGCCCCCTGAAGCGACCCTCGTCCACGACCTCCGCCGGCGCCATCAATCGCGGAGTGACTATACTGAGAGGCTATACTGTAAAGGTGGCTATTTTTCCATTATGAGGGTTTTCGTGTATAATGGAATGCTAATGTTAGGGCCGGCCTTTTTGAACCTGTGCTTTGCTCGTGCAAGTAACTTATTCATATGATCCATCCCTTACCCCTAGCTACTAATATTCACCTTCTGTTTGCTTTTCAGTGGATCTGCCTGCTGCACTGAAGTGATATGCTTTGTACTTCTGGGTATGGAGGAGCTTTGGACTCTCCCCTTCCTTTCCAAAATGCTGGAGGAGTAACCAATTCCCAGCACTGGGTGCTGTCATGAGATTGTGGTGGGAGTGATAAACCTGTGTATGGTAACCAGACAGTAGTTGACAGTTTCCAAAGAGCTCCTGTTTTTGGTCCCCACTGTTGAAACTACTGGCCAATTATTTTAGGTTTAATCACTGTGTATCCATTGCAAGCTAGAAAGAAGTGATCAACATATAACTGATAGTGGGAGGGGTCCCATCCAACCCACATCTAGTAAGAATAGATCTCTAATTCCCAGGGGGATCTTTTGCAGCTGCACATTTTGCACAAACGGTATGTTTAGCCAGATTTACTGATCGACCTTAAACCTGGCTTTTTACTTGGTTCAAACAGACAAACAGGGCAGTTAGGGAGGAAACAGAAGGCAAGTATAAGCAATAAGAGGGGTGGGCTTTAAATTGAGCCTAATGCATAGTCCTACATGAATAGAGCACAGTTTCACTGTAAAACCAAAACTTCAAAATGTACTAAAAATAACCTGAAGAGAAGAGCCACTTGTGACAATATCCATTTTCACACTTTGCACGGCTGCTGGTTGTCAATTCGGACTGTCAACGGCAACTTGGGTCCCCACTGATTATCAGAAACCCTTTTTGATCATGAGATTACAATATCAGCCCTGATCACATGTAGGCTGGAGGCTCCACTGACAAAAACGAAAGCCTTCAGCCTACAGATAAACACGGCCAACCCAAGGCTGCAATGTTCATTTGCGATGCCATGCATTTAAGGGCCTGATCAGACCTGTCCATTCTTCTTTAATGGGCTGCCGAGACACAAGGATGGACATGCAGTTTTTGTCCAACAGAACTGTAAGTCTCAGCAACATATGTTCAGCGCTTACAGTAGTGTTGGGGATGAATGAAACAAATACGTTTACCTAACCCAGCAACATCCACATGCTAGGCATCCAACATTAGTGGCATTGTTATTATTATACAGGATTTATATAGTGTCAATAGTTTGTGCAGCGCTTTACAACATGAAGCCAGACAGTACAGTTACAATACAATTCAATACAGGAGGAATCAGATGGCCCTGCTCATCACAGCTTACAGTCTAAAGCCCCATACACACGGTCGGATTTTCCGATGGATTCTGTCCTATCGGACAATGTTGTCGGAAATTCCGACCGTGTGTAGGCACCATCGGACATTTTCCATCAGATTGTCCGACGGACAAAGTTGTATCTCCTGCTCTAAAGATTTTCTGACAACAAAGTCAGATCACACCAATTCCGATCGTGTGTAGCGAATTCCGACGGACAAAGTGCCACGCATGCTCAGATCACATTACAAGACCAAAGCTATTGGCTACTAGCCTCTACGTAGTCCCGTCGTAGGCAACAAACGTCACCACGTTCAGAATGATCGGATTTTCCGACAACTTTGTCCGACCGTGTGTATGCAACACCAGTGTCGGACTAAATCCGTCGGACAAAATCCGATGGATTTTGTGGTCAGATTTTCCGACCGTGTGTACGGGGCATAAGAGGGAGTGTCAAGAGATACAAAAGGTAGTGGTAATATAATTTCACATAGCAAATGTCCAAAAATTGTTTATCTCTGGAGTTTAGCGCTAAGTTAACTGACACATGCTGAAGCAGCTACATTTTTCTTGGGCATCAATAAATTCACGATGAAATGAAAATAAATAAACCGCGCTAGATAAAGAAAAATAGGGGGAAGGGGAAGGGGGACCTAACCAAAGGAGGCTGCTGCTAGAAGTGGGATACTCACACCTGAAATTTAGGGAATTGGATAAAGCTGCGCCAACAAGTGCATTAATAGTATACAAAAGGTTAAAATGCCACACAAAAAGAAAATTTTACACATTAACCGTGGCCATAGAGGAGCACACAAGATTGAATAATTAATAAAGTCCAGTGGTAACTATAATAGTCCAGGTTAGAGATCTTCTTTAGAACATAAAATCTGGTTTTGTAGCAGACAGGCTTGTAATACTTAGAAAAAGAACACCACCGTGACTAGCCTGTATCATCACACTGTGACATGCAAAAGTTTGTTCGATCCCAACCACCTGATAGATTGAACGCTTACCAGATGGCTGGAAAAATAAGGCACTGTAAGTAAAGCCTGCAGCTTTCAAGGTAGGCGATGGCTGGTAGGACTGATCCACCCGGGAACGATCATTCAAAAGGAAAAAGAACCTCTGCACCGTCCGCTCCACCCAGAAAAGTCCAGCTAATTTACTCAAATCTGCTCCTTGCTGTGTGGCTCCTCTCTGTGTCACAGCCGTTCGTCTGGCTTCTGTTGAAGGGGCATAACTAAAAAAGGTCTGCGATCAGCACCCGATGTCTTAGAGCACCGACCGGTTTGTTCTGGCAGGGGAGCCACCCCCTGTCAGAACACGATAGCTCAGCAGGGGAGATTGATGTACTAACATCGAATTGTTGGCTGGCTGCTCTACACAGGGGCCGAATGCTGCCCGATATTCGGCCCATGTGTATGGCCCTTTACTGTCTACTGTACTGTCTACTCCGGGGATGGCTGCATGCCATTTCTCAGGACAGCTTCCGGATGGTGACAACAGTGGAACATGCCTGGAAAATATGTGCTGAAGCTGAAGTCCTACGTTTCATATGGGGTAACAAGAGACCTTGGATACAAAAGCAAACACTTTACACACCTAAACCCATGGGGGGGCTTGGTCTTCCCAACTTACAGGCATACTATCAGCCCAGATAGACCAGTTAGCCTACACCACAGCTAAAAGTTCAGTCCCCCTTTGGGTCTATATAGAAGCACTTGCCTGTCACCCGTTTGCAATAGGATCCCAAATGTGGCTTCCCAGTCGTCTATGCCCTACTCTATCGCACAGGAATATGGGATAGAACACGCAACCGCAGGCCTCTATCATCCCCCCCATACACCACTAGCTCCTATTCTCTGCAACCCAGAGTTTTCACCTGGTCTTACTCTGCAATTGTTCCAGTGGTGGCTCAATAAAGGGCTGCTAAGAATCAGAGACTTTCTTAATGGGGACCAACTATACACTAGACATGTGCGATTAGTTTCGTACGAATCGGAAATTCGTACGAATTTTTCGAAATTCGTACATTCGTACGAATCCGAATTACGAATTTTTATGAATATGAGATCTGTACGAAATTTCGTTTATGAATTTCGGATCCAAATTATCCGATTTCAAACTACCAAATAATGAATTTCAACTAATACGAAAGAAATTATAGCGGCTATAACGAATAATTCGAATGAATTCGAGATTCAGTATAACGAATATCGACACTCTACGAATAATAACGAATTATCCGTAAACGTATTAACGTTACATAACACAAGTCTATTGTCTATCTATTGTTCAACAATCACTCACTCACTCGTATTTGTAAACGAAATTTCGTATTTCGTACTTCCTCTGAGTGTTTGGTGAACAATAGACAATAGACTTGTGTTATGTAACATTAATACCTTTTCAGGTAATTCGTTATTATTCGTAGAGTGTCGCTATTTGTTATCCAAATTAACGATTCGTACGAAATTCATATTTCTGACGAATACGAATAAAATTTCATACACGAATTACAAATTTTTTTTTATACGAAACGTAACGAAACGGAACAAATTTTTTGACAGCTCCCATGTCTACTATACACTACACAATACTTCAAAGACAAATTTCTAATGCCTCCCACTGAGATATTTCGAAAACAACCAAATCGCATCGTTTGTCTAATCCAAACTTGAACAAGTGGTGGGCCCCCTTACGCTTACAACATTTGAATTGACATTTCAGGCCAGAGGCTTACAAAGAGGTTGAATATCAGCGATATATACCTCCATTACTGAACCAGACACAAAGCTTGCTTATATGGACCAGTGGGAAAGGGATTGGAACCTTACCTTTAATCTGACTGATTGGCAAGATATTGTTTATCAGCTATTAAAAATTTCCATTAACACCACTCTTATAGAGGCCAATTACAAAACGCTCCTATGCTGGTACTTGGTACCCACTAGGGTAGCTAAAATGCATCCTTCTACTTCACCAAACAGCTTCCGACGATGCGGACAGTTGGGGACGATGCACCATATCTGGTGGCAATGCCCACTCGTAACTAAATATTGGATACAGATTTTCAATTTAATCAATTCAGTGATGGGAGTTAACATCCACAGATCTCCAAAAACCGCTCTCTTTCACAAACTACCCGACGAAACACACAAAAAAAATCGGCAAAATTGATTGATTATATATTGTTGGCGGCGAGAATTACAACTCGAGACTGTCGAAAATTCCTGTTGACCAGGTTAAAAGTAAACTCAATTGGATTATGATCAATGATAAACACTCATATCCTTAGTAACAAAACAAAGAAATTTAATAAGATATGGGACCCGTGGATCGACTACAGAACTCCAGGATGACCCTCTCTCTCCTCATCCCCTTCTTTTCCTCTGTTTCCCCCTCTCTTCTCTCCTCTCTTCTTCTTTTTATTTTTTTATTTTTTAGAATATTTATACACAACACATATGACCACACATGAGGCCTCATGCGACCATGCGCCCTGGGATTGTCCCAAAGATCGCAACCGGGATCTCCCGTGACTCTGGATCTCTACCATTCCTTCATACCGAGATACTTTGGTCATAGTGGGGAAATTATTGTTATATCCTGTCAGTTCTTTGAATGCATACCATGGTTGTTACGTTCTGTTATTTTAACAGCTGATGGATAAGTATTATGGTCGTACTGTTTATTTCCCTAAAGTGTTATATGATGTTCTGAAAACTTAACGCCAATATGTCTATATGTCTGGCTATCCTGAACTTGGTTATTTTTTCAATAAAAAACATTGAAATATAAATATTCCAGTTTACCTGAGAGCAGGTAGTAATGGGCCAATGAGATTTGGTGGAATTCTCTGGAAGCAGTGGGGTTCATTATATAAAGGGCCCACTGTCCCAGAATTCTGGCTACCAGTCAAAGGTTCGGATTAAAAAGAGATAACCAACCCCCCTCCCGTCGCATGCACTTTATGTGGTATGTCACCTTGCATCTAAGGGGGACTTGTTATTATAAAGTTGATCAAATGTAATTTGCTTGAGTCATTAAGGCTAAGCAATTTTGCAAATGATAATTTGATTTGATTTAGAATTGTGATATGGTTATGAAAAGTTATGAATTTATTCAAAAAAACAATAAAAGTGCCAAGGCCAATTTATGCCAATATTTAAGTGTGGTGTTCATTATTTGTTTATTGTGTTTGGAGATGGGGGGGAAAAAGAGTGCGGAGTGCAATCCTATGTGTATAGAGGGTCTGAATTACTGCATGGGAGAGGAAAACTGATAGCAACACTACATTTCAGGATGTGGTCAGAGGGATAATCTGCTCCAATGTTAAGTGGGCTCAATCAAGAGCCCGCCGCATGGGATTGTGGCCGCCACGTTTATTAATAAAGATGGCTTTGTAGTTTTAAAAAAAAAAAAAAAAAAAAATTTTGAGCGGGCTTTGCACGTGTTTCCAGGCGGGAAACACGTTTTTTCAAATACTGGGGGGCTATATATAGGCCCCCTGAGGTACAGGGTCCGATCACATTGTCCTGGATCGGCTTGGCTGAGCTTCTGTGACTGCTCGTGTACTATCTTATTGAGCTCGCCAAGCCGTGACAGGATATGAAGACTCTCGTGAGGCAGATTCTAGAGAGGGCGGCAGCTGAAGGCGGGGATGAATGGCTCCAGCGCTGCCTATTATTGGCAGAAGAAGAACCTACATCAGTAGCAGCGTGTGTGGACCGGAATACGCCCCCTGGAAGGTCCGGGGCTGAAACGGGTAGTCGACCCGAAGCACCTACCTTGCCGTCCCGCATGGTACAGCGGAGCATTCCAGTGGAGCGTCCAGCGCTCGAAGATACGGCGCAGCAGCGGGCCGAGTCTCGCCCCCCGTCACTCACAGAAGACCTCCCCGCTGACGATGTGGCGGATGACGCGGCGGTGAATCTTCGTTCCGGTCTGCGTGTCAAGAGGAGGAGGCGGGTTCTATCTCCTTCGCCAGTCCGCACGTCTGAGAGAAAGAGGCGCACTCGGCCGGCTTCACCAGCGCCTCGCACAGCTCCTCCTGCGGCCCCTCCATCTCTGCCCTCAGCCCGGATGTCGCCGCCTAGGTCAATCCCGGCCAGAGTATCTTCAGCTTCGGCTCCAGCGCGTTCCCCCAGGGCGCATCTGGTTGCTACAGCAACAGGTTCTAGGGCATCCAGGCTGTCTAGGCTGGATGCTAGTAATATGTCAAATAGCACTAATCCTTTTTCAACAGCATCTGCTGCTGCTAATTTTTCTTCCCCTTCACTGCAGATCCCTCAAGATAATGGTCCTATTGAAGCTGGTGAGTTTAACACAACAGGTTTGTTACAGAATGTTATTGCTTCGTTAAATAGGTTTAATGCTGTTTTATCCTCTCAGCCTGTAGCTGTTTTACCCTCTCCAGCACACGTGTGGTCTCCTATTGAATCTAATGAAATTCCTTTACCTGTTCCTCTTAATGTTTCTGCCTCTGTCCCAGAGGCCTGTTTCAAAGAAGTTTTACCATGTGAATTATCCCCGTTAGGTTTTCACCTGCAAATGTCTATTAAAGAAAGAATTTGGAGGGGTGAATTTTTAGATTTACTATCACTGTTACCTAATGCTAAGGAATTTTCACACAAAAGCGATGTTAAGCCTGGAGAAAATGCCGATGATTATAGACGTCGCCCAGTTTCTAGATCATTTTTTAATTGGCTGCAAGCCTTCTGTATTTTTTCTGCGGTTTTGTGTGAAAAATATCCTCAGAAAGCATGTGGTCTTTTTCAACATCTAGAGCATATTTTGGAAGCATACAAGAGTTTTGGCGGCATGGGATGGTTTCATTATGATGAATCCTTCCGTCAAAAAATTGCCATTTATCCTACACTTAAATGGGGTAATAAGGACGTTGGCTTATGGCTTAATCTCATTACCCCGCAAAAAGCTTATTTTTCCAAAATTCAATCACAGCCAATGGTTCTTTCTTCTACTCCGGTTCCCGCTTACAAGAAGGGTACTTGTTTTGCATATAACGAATCACAATGTAAGTGGTCAGCTTCTTGTCGTTATAGGCATGAATGTTCCTTTTGCTTAGGGACTCATCCGGTCTCGAAATGTTTTAAAAGGATCAACAATCCTGCCATCAGGGAGCAGTCAAAAAGTATGCACGCCAGTGAGAGTGGCCGCAATGCTCCCGTGGCTGCGTCGTTACCCAGATCGGGAGAAAGCGCAACTTTTAACTGACGGTTTTTCTCTGGGTTTTCGGCTTCCGGTTTTCCAAGGCCCAGGTTGTATTTTTGTAAATAATTTAAAATCGGTATTGATGAATACTGATATTGTGGCTGAAAAATTATTTAAAGAGCTGGCTGCTGGTAGGATTGCTGGTCCTTTCGTCTCTCCTCCTTTTAAAAATTTTAGAATCTCTCCATTGGGATTGGTTCCCAAAAAAGAACCTCGGTCATATCGACTCATTCATCACCTTTCCTTCCCAGAAGGTAGTTCGTTGAATGATGAGATTGACCCGTTGTCCACTTCAGTTACTTATGCTACGTTCGATGATGCTGTTGGCCTTATCAAACAATTCGGTAAAGGGGCTTTATTAGCAAAAGCGGACATTAAATCTGCTTTTAGGCTTTTACCTATATCATCAGAAGCATATAATTCTCTGGGTTTTCAATTCAATGGGTATTTTTTCTATGACAAATGCCTTCCTATGGGCTGCTCCTTATCCTGCTACTATTTTGAAGTTTTTGCTTCTTTCTTGCAGTGGGTAATGATTCAGGTATCTGGTCACTCAGGTATATTGCATTACTTGGACGATTTTTTGTTCATAGGTCCTCCTGATTCGCGAGTGTGTTCGGTAATTTTGCGCTTATTTTTTCTTCTTTCCGAATTTTTCGGCATTCCACTGGCGGTTGAAAAAACTGCTTTTCCATCACCAGTGATTGAATTTTTAGGTATTAGAATTGATACGTTGCGGTTGCAATATGAACTTCCCCCACTTAAAATTTCGAGGTTGGAATCTTTGATTTCCCTGTTTTTGCGCCGTAAGAAGATCTTGTTGAAAGAAATGCAGTCTTTTTTAGGTCTTCTTGCCTTTGCGACCCGAGTGATGCCCATGGGCAGGATTTTTTCTAGACGTTTATCTTTAGCTACGTCAGGCTTTAAATCTCCTTTTTCACATATCCGGCTTACTTCTTCTTTGAAGGATGATCTTCTGGTATGGTCTAATTTTTTGTTAGATTATAACGGAAAATCATTTTTTCAAGATAATTTTGTTTTTGCGGCAGATATTGATTTATTCACGGATGCGGCGGGGTCTTGTGGCTTTGCAGCCATATTTCGTACGCATTGGTGCGCGGGTAAGTGGCCCTCCTTTTGGATTTCCAATAAACTCACTAAGAATATAGTTCTATTGGAATTATTTCCTGTGGTGGTTGCATTGGAAATTTGGGGAGATCTATTTTCTGATAGACGCATTGTTATCCATACGGATAACAAAGGCGTGATCTTTGCTTTAAATTGTCTTTCGTCAAAATCTATCTCGGTTATTAAGCTGCTACGTTATTTAGTACTTTTATGTTTAAAGAAGAATATTTGGCTTAAAGCAAAATTTGTGCCAGGGAATCAGAATATTATGGCGGATGCCTTATCTCGCTTCCAGATGGCTCGTTTCAAACAGCTCTTACCAGAAGCAGATACGGTTGGATGCCCCTGTCCAGGTCATCTCTGGAACCTGATTTAGCCCCAGTTTTCACTGCTATTCAACATTCAGTCGCTCCAAAAACATGGACTGAATATTCAGTTGCATGGGATAGATGGCTGAGTTTCAATGCTGAAGTGGGTCTGTCTGGTTTTTCTCCTACTGAACATTCTATTTTAGCTTTCTTGTGTTCTCTAATGCAATTACAGTTTTCTTTTAACCATATTCATAAGTTATTGGCTGGAGTTTCATTTTTTCTAAAATTATATAATCTGCCAGCATGTAATAGTTTTTTCTCTGTCAAACAGGCTCTTAAAGGTTTACGGAAAGTTAGATGTACTCCTGATACGCGTAGACCTGTTACCCTACATATCCTATCTAGACTTTGTTTAGTCACCTCATCTGTGTGCATTTCACAATATGAAGCACTGCTTTTTCATACTGCTTTTGTTTTGATGTTCTTTGCAGCTCTTCGCATTTGTGAAATGTTACCCAGTAATAAACATACTCCTTCAGGTTTGCAGTGGTCAGATGTTTCAGTTCTAGATGATATGGTGCGAATTTATATTAGGATTTCAAAAACTGATCAAGCTGCTAGAGGTCATTGGCTTAATCTATATGCTTGTGGTGACTCTGTTTTTTGCCCTTCTATAGTTTTGCGTAGATACCTTTCAGTTCGACCAATTTGCGATGGCCAGTTTTTTATTCATCTTGACGCATCTCCGGTAACAAAATTTCAATTTGTTGCAGTTTTCAAGCGATGTTTGGTTCAGCTCGGTTTGTCTCATCTAAAATTTTCCTCTCATTCTTTTCGCATAGGAGCCGCCACTGAAGCAGCTAGATTGGGTCTGAGCGATACTATCATTAAACAACTGGGTAGATGGGATTCTCATAGGTTTAATTTGTATGTTCGTCCTAATCTATCTCTTTAATTTTAGGTTCCAGGTCTTATATTTGGATAATTGGGCATTCCTACATCTATTGGGCTCATAAAAGGGCTTCCTTACGGTGCTATGGTTCCAACTTATCTTTACCTCCTGATCATTTTCATATCTATTGGAAAGGTTTTCGTGGGCTCATCTGGACTGATCTGTTATCTCATTTATCTTCTTTATTCCATTCCTGGCCTCATCCTTCTATTCTAATTTTTCATTTAGGTGGTAATGACATCGGTAAAAGAAAGACTTTAGATTTATTGTTCTCCATTAAACGGGATTTACACCTCTTAAAATTTTATCTTCCAAATACATGTATTATTTTTTCTGAGATGGTTTCTCGTTTAAATTGGTGGGATTCGCCTGAAGGCAAATCTCTTGAAAAAATTAGACGGAGATTGAATCATTCTATTGCAAAGTTCATGCCATCGATCGGGGGTTTCTCCTTCCGTCATATTGACCTGGAAGGAGGTTTTCCTGGTCTTTATCGGTCAGATGGGATTCATCTATCGGATATTGGTCTGGACATTTTTAATTTGAATCTTCAGACTATGATTGAACAGGCCGCGGTGCTGGGGTAGCCCCACTTATTTACAATAAGTGCGGCTTGTGGGGACTTGTTTGTTTGAAATTTATTAATTAAAGCTCGAGTTCTATGACTGAGCTAATGTTAGAGTTGGATTTTAAATAAAAGATTATTATAAGTCATGAGTATTGTCAATAAAGTTAATTATTTAATACCAATAAAGGTGCCGCGGCCATTTAAATACCAAATTCAGTGTGGTGTATTATTATTAATATTATAATTGTTATTTAAATCCGAGTGTGCGTCCTACAATCCCATGTTAAGTGGGCTCAATCAAGAGCCCGCCGCATGGGATTGTGGCCGCCACGTTTATTAATAAAGATGGCTTTGTAGTTTTAAAAAAAAAAAAAAAAAAAAAAAAAAAAAAATTTTGAGCGGGCTTTGCACGTGTTTCCAGGCGGGAAACACGTTTTTTCAAATACTGGGGGGCTATATATAGGCCCCCTGAGGTACAGGGTCCGATCACATTGTCCTGGATCGGCTTGGCTGAGCTTCCCCTCCCTCCCACCCTTTTGTCGCAGGCATCATTATGTGGTTTGTCACCCTTGAATCAAGGGGGGACTTGTTTGTTTGAAATTTATTAATTAAAGCTCGAGTTCTATGACTGAGCTAATGTTAGAGTTGGATTTTAAATAAAAGATTATTATAAGTCATGAGTATTGTCAATAAAGTTAATTATTTAATACCAATAAAGGTGCCGCGGCCATTTAAATACCAAATTCAGTGTGGTGTATTATTATTAATATTATAATTGTTATTTAAATCCGAGTGTGCGTCCTACAATCCCATGTGTTCCAGGTGTCAAACACAAGATTTCCCCCACTGCCATCCTGCTGTGCACTTATTTTTTTATTGGTTTATAACATTTTTACTGCATTTAATTGGAGAATATGAACTGGCTGTACAGATTTTTGCCTTGTAATCTTCAGTGCGTTTGCGGGCACCAAATCGAATTGTACTGCAGTACCATGTGGTTTGATGCAATGCATTTTTAAAAGTTGAGCAAGCCTTAATTTTTGCACAGTCCAGTGCATTTTGCAGCCCATTCAAATTACTGTGCTGTCAAAATGCACCTCCTTGGACCTGTGTAGGCAGGTGCAGTCTACTTTCTCCACGGCAGGGTGCACTCTCCACAGTGTCCCTGTTGTTGGATAGGAAGTCAGGAGGAATCAGGTTCCTCTATGGTTTCCTGGAGAAACTATCCCATTGAATGCTGCCACCCCATGTGACTCAAGCATCCCTCATGGGTCAGCCAGAGCCTATTTAAGGCCCTGTCTCCCAGGGTTGGTGTGCTTTTTGTGAGTGGACAGAGTAGGGACAGGTACCCCTGGTTGGTAGGGACAGTGACAGTGATAGTGGAAGGGAAAGGTTCCTGACAAGGAGGGAAAGCATAGGGTGTTATTCTGGACTCCTGCCCTATTGGGCACTAGATGGCTAGGCCGCATTCTGCCCCCCTCAACCAACACTGTCATTCTGGTTGGAACCTGCTCCTGTTGCGCTACTGGAACTGTGAGTGCACCCGGCTGGGAAGCTATCCCTCTGGGTTTGTTGTGAGCTGTTGCTGGTTTGCTTCAATACAAGTTCTTATTGCACCTGCCCGTGTGAGTTATTGTCTCCGTGCCACATTGCACCCCACCTACACACGCATTCCTGTGTGTCACATGTCTACTAAAGGGCAACGCATTTCTGTGGGTGTCTGGACATGCACAGGGTGTGAACGTAGCATTAAGTCTGGTACACACTTGTTGTTTTATTTTGTTCAACCCAGTGGACTGAATGAAAAAAAACTGAAGAGCTCAGGAGGAGCCGCTGTACTAATAATTCAATGTTAGTACATCAATCTCCCCTGCTGAGCTATCGTGTTCTGACATGAGGGTGGCTCCCCTGCCAGAACAAACTGGTCGGTGCTCTAAGCCATCGGGTGCTGATCGGCAGACCTTTTTTGGTTATGCCCCTTCGACAGAAGCCAGACGAACGGCCGGCTTCAGTCAGACTGGCTGCCGTACACAGGTGCCGAATGTCGCCCGATATTCGGCCCATGTGTATGGCCCTTTACTGTCTACTGTACTGTCTACTCCGGGGATGGCTGCATGCCATTTCTCAGGACAGCTTCCTGATGGTGGCAACAGTGGAAAATGCCTGGAAAATATGTGGTGAAACAAACAATTGTATTCTGTATCAGAAGTCTGTGTGACAGGTGACAATGCAGGTGCACAACTGGGAGAAAGTGACAGTGTTTTGTCACCCTATAACAGTAAATGTCCGAATATGGATCCTCTTGGCTGGACCACTAGGTTTTACTTTAAAGAAACTTGCCAGTTTAAGAATATTGTCTTTATCATCTTGTAGATTACATGCGATTTTAGAGAAGGGGTTTATAAATATATTATACAAAAGCTATATTTTGTAATCTGTCTACATACAGTATGTTTATAATGTATAATTCCTATCATTCTGGACCAATGATTCAGACATTTTATTTTTTTAATCTAAACTATATTGATATCTTATTTTTAGTATCTGGCATACAGAGAAAAAAATTAGCATATGAAAGGTCAGTAGAAGCTAGACATAGAGATAGATCTGCAACAAGTCTGACCGTAAAGGTTAGACACTCTCCGACAATGACATAAGGTCAGACATTTTCATTTCAATCCACTTTATTTTTCAACCTTCCACAAGATTCCTGTGTGTTTCCTTATTGCTGATCTACTGTATATGCAAACTATGAAGACCTCTCCTAATAGACTTCTATGGGAGTACTTAAATAAAGCTGTAATTGTTTTTGTATGTGTGTCTACAGCCATGGCCAAAAGTTTTGAGAATTACACAAATATAAATGTTCACAAAGTGTTTTTAGATCTTTTTTTGTCAGATGTTACTATGGTATACTGAAGTATAATTACAAGCATTTCATAGGTGTCTAAGGCCTTTATTGACAATTACATGAAGTTTATGCAGTCAATATTTTCAGTGTTGACCCTTCTTTTTCAAGACCTCTGCAATTCATCCTGGCATGCTGTCAATCAACTTCTGGGCCACATCCTGACTGATGGCAGCCCATTCTTGCATAATCAATGCTTGGAGTTTGTTAGAATATGTGTTTTTTTTTTTTTGTTCACCTGCCTCTTAAAGATTGACCACAAGTTCTCAATGGGATTACGGTCTGGGGAGTTTCCTAGCCATGGACCCAAAATGTTGTTGTTTTGTTCCCCAAGCCATTTAGTTGTCACTTTTGCATATGGCAAGGTGCTCCATCATGCTGTAAAAGTCATTGTTCGTCACCAAAATGTTCTTGGATGGTTGGGAGAAGTTGCTCTCGGAGGATGTTTTTGTACCATTCTGTATTCATGGCTGCTTTCTTAGGCATAATTGGGAGTAAGCCCATACCCTTGGCCGAGAAGCAACCCCACACATTAATGGTCTCAGGATGCTTTATTGTTGGCATGACACAGGACTTATGGTAGCGCTCACCTTTTCTTCTCTGGGCAAGGTTTTTTTCCGGATGCCCCAAACAATCGGAAAGGGGATTCATCAGAGAAAATTACTTTACCCCAGTCCTTAGCAGTCAAATACCTGTACCTTTTTCAGAATTTCAGTCTGTCTCTGTTTTTCCTGGAGAGAAGTGGCTTCTTTGCTGCCCTTCTTGACACCAGGCAATCCAAAGGTCTTCGCCTCACAGCACGTACAGTCGTACTCACATCTGCCTGCTGCCATTCCTGAGCAAGCTCTGCACTGGTGGTTCCCCCGATTCCGCAGCTGAATCAACTGTTGGAGATGGTCCTGATGCTTGCTGGACTTTCTTGGGTGCCCTGAAGCCTTCTACACAACGATTGAATCTCTCTCCTTGAAGTTCTTGATGATCTGATAAATGGTTTATTTAGGTGCAATCTTAGTTTCCTTGCCTGTGAATCCCTTTTTGTGCAAAGCAATGATGACTGCATGTGTTTTCTTGTAGGTAACCATGGTTAACAGAGGAAGAACAATGATTTCTCACACCCTCTTTTTAAAGCTTCCGGTCTGTTATTAAAAATGGAAAGATTCCCCCAACGATTTTTTTTTAGCAGCTAGGTATTCCAATCAAGGAAGTTTGTATAGTTTATATTATTGTAAAATCTTTATTGGACAAAATTAATACAAAAATAAGAATAGGAATTAAAATATGAGTTCTGGCTACAGGTGTATGTATGTAATGTTCCATTACAGCTATCAATTTTTGCACAATGCAACTATCAATTGACAATACATTACAAAAATGATATCCACATGAATACCCTAATGCGTTTCGACTTATTCGATCGTAGTCTTCTTCAGGGGATTTTTTGCCTCTAAAAATATTTATTAAAACATCCATATGTTCAATGCCTCATAATCTATAATCTATAAGCATTTATATATTGGTATTGTAGTGAATTTGTAGTTACCGCTCAGGAAATGGAATTATATCCAATAGCCAGAATTTGTTTAAAATGATCCCAGCAATCCAGTGATCTCCACACGCCGTTCCCACCTCCTCAAGGTAAAGTACGGGTCCAGAAGGCTTGCAAGGAGCCACACATGTGGACCTTCTTGGGATGGGGGACTGTACAGCACCTGTGATGTTTTACAATAATCTCAATGAATTAATCAATGAAATTATAAAAATATAATGAAATAAAAATGATAATTTTGTCCATTTGCAGTACTAATGGAAAATGCCAAATCGGTTAGTGTCCACGTATACTAATTCTTTGGAATTGTATATTATTATTTATTAATTGGATACTATTTGGTTTTTATTTTGGCATTGTGTTATTTCTAATGAGAAACAATTTGCGATTTTTTTATTTTTAGTCAAATATTATTGGATTTTTATTGTAAAGTTCTAAATTAGTGTTTGTTGTAATATAGTCTGTTATTCTAACTCAATCAGCATTACAGAGTGATTTCCAGTCTTGTCCTCGTCAACACTGACACCTGTGTTAATGAGAGAATCACTGACAGGATGTCAGCTGGTCCTTTTGTGGCAGGGCTAAAATTCAGTGGAAATGTTTTTTGGGGATTTAGGGCCGGTTCAGACTGCTGCGATGCGGGAACACTGCGAATCTACTGCGGATTCCCGCATCGCATGTCTCCCGTCGGCAGTTCACACTGCCCTATGCGAGCTGCCGGGAGTGTCAGTTAAATGTTAATGACACCCCCAAATCAGTTCGCATATCGCAGTGCGATCTGCAAACTCGGACAGGAATCGGATCGCATGGTGAGAACACCCATGCGATCCGATTCTGCTGCGGACCAAAAAAAGGGTCCTGTACACGTTGGTCCGAATGCGATGCCAATTCAGCCATACTATCTGTATGGCTAAAATCGCATCGCACAGAGATCGCATATGATTTGCACTGCAGTGCGGTGCGAATCATATCCGATCTCGGACATCGCAGCAGTCTGAACCGGCCCTAAGTTCATTTTCATGGCAAAGAGAGACTTTACAATTAATTGCAATTCATCTGATCACTCTTCGTAACATGTGTTGGTCTATCACATAAAAGCCCAATAAAATACATTTACATTTTTGATTGCAACATGAAAAAATATGGAAAATTTCAAGGGGTATGAATACTTTGTCAAGACACTGTGTATGCAAATTGCCATCATAAAAACTGAGGGAGCAGACTTTGTGAAAATTTATATTTGCGTCATTCTCAAAACTTTTGGCCACGACTGTATACAATTATGCTGCGTACACACGATTGGAATTTCGGCCAGCAAAAGACCGATGAGAGCTTTTTGTTGGAAAATGCAACCGTGTGTATGCTCCATCTGACTTTTGCTGGCCGAATTTTCACCAGCAAAAGTTTGAGAGCATGTTCTCAATTTTTCCGATGGAAAAAATTTTGATCGGAAATTCCTATCGTCTGTACCAATTCCAACGCATGCTTGGAAACAATTTGACGCATGCTCGGAAGCATTGAACTTCATTTTCTCAGCTCGTTGTAGTGTTGTACGTCACTGCGTTCTTGACGGTCGAAAGTTCAACAAACTTTTGTGTGACCGTGTGCATGCAAGCCAAGCTTGAGCGGAATTCCGTCGGAAAAAACCATCCAAGATTTTTCAGACGGAAAATCCGCTCTTAGGAACATTAGCGTGTATGTAGCTCTCTGTATTTGTCATTTACTGAACTGGCTTGGCTGGGAATAGATGGAGAGGTGGTTTACCAAAAATCACTAAGCAGCCCATTCAGGGACCAGCCGATTTTTGGTCCATCTATGGCTGTTCCTGCTTGACAAAAGTTGATCTAATAACAATGGATTACAATTTCAGGTAAGTACAAAGAGATTTTTTTTTTTTTTTTTTAAAGGATTAATGTTTTGCCTGGAGATCAGCTGTAAACCAGCTCTGTACTTTGCACATACACACTCTCTTATCAATACTTGCAGCACTCTTGCTCTATAAAGCTGGAGAAAAACCTGTTACTTATGGGAAAGTAGCTTCTATGCCTGAACAGACATTTACCAGGCCAAGCACTATCATCTGGTAGTGCGGTCTTTAGCCCCCTCTAACCTTTGAACTGATATAGCACTTTTGTACGGGGGTTTTAGATAGAGTAACACTGCATGCAATGTGTAAGTATGTATTTCTTGTCCCTACTCTATAATAAAATTGCAGCTTTGATTTGAATGGGCAAAATACAAATTTCCTTTAAATACAAATGTTCATGTTTAACTAGAGTTTTTCTGTTTCCTTTTATTAAATTTAACCATGTGTCTCTTGATCCTGCCAGTTCTCCTTCTTCCTGGTTGTAAACTAAGCATGGAAGTCGATTTGTGCCAGTGTGGTCTGTTTGCATATCTTCAAGCTTGCCTGTAGTTTCCGTAATCTGTTTGGAGCCATGCCTCCTGCCCATCCCTCCTCTCTTGATTGACAGTGATGTTAAGTCAGAGCCTCAGAGCCGGTTCACACAGGGGCGACATGACTTCCAGCACGACTTTTGGAGGCAACTTGGACACGACTTGAGGAGCTACTTCAACATGACTTGGGACGACTTACAACACGACTTTAAGTCGCCCCAGGCCAGGCGACTTTGGCCATGGCCAATCATAGAATAATCAGCTCTGGAGGGAGAAATCCACGCCAAAGTTTAAATAAAAAACCGGCATGGGTTCCCCCTCCAGGTGCATACCAGGCCCTTAGGTCTGGTATGGCTTTTGAGGGCAACCCCCTATGCCGAAAAAACGGCATGGGGGTCCCCCCAAAATCCATACCAGACCCTTATCCGAGCACGCAGCCTGGCCGGTCAGGAAAGGGGGTGGGGACGAGCGAGGGCCCCCCTCCCTCCTGAACCGTACCAGGTCGCGTGCCCTCAACATGGGGGGGTGGGTGCTTTGGGAAAGGGGGCACCCTGCGGCCCCCCCCACCCCAAAGCACCTTGCCCCCATGTTGATGAGGACAAGGGCCTCTTCCCGACAACCCTGGCCGTTGGTTGTCGGGGTCTGCGGGCGGGGGGCTTATCGGAATCCGGGAGCCCCCTTTAATAAGGGGGCCCCCAGATCCCGGCCCCCCACCCTATGTGAATGAGTATGGGGTACAATGTACCCCTACCCATTCACCCAAGGTGTAAAAGTGTAAATAAAAAAAACACACATTTTTTTTTAAATATTTTATTGCACTGCTCCGGGGTCTTCTTCCGTCTTGGGGGGTCTTCTCGCCGGACTCCTCCGCTCTCTTCTGCTCTTTTACCTAGCTCTTTCACGAGCGGAGGAGCCCGGCTTTCTTCTTCGTCGTCGCCGCTGTCGTCTGGGGGTCTCTTTCCGCCTTCGGGGGTCTTCCGGTGTCTCTTCTGTTCTTGCCGATGTCGCCGCTTTCTGCGCCGTCGTCTTCTTCTTCTTCTTCTTCTTCTTCTTCTTCTTCTTTTTCTTCAGACCCGGAGGATGCTGGGACTGTGACATCATATGGGGGCGGGGTCACCATGTGACATGAGCATGTGACTCCGCCTCCATGTCCCTATATAAGTCCCAACACAGCGCGGCTCAACATCGGAAGAAGAAGAAGACGGCGCAGAAAGCGGCGACATCGGCAAGAACAGAAGAGACCCCGGAAGACCCCGGAAGACCCCCGAAGGCGGAAAGAGACCCCCAGACGACAGCGGCGATGACGAAGAAGAAAGCCGGGCTCCTCCGCTCGTGAAAGAGCTAAGTAAAAGAGCAGAAGAGAGCGGAGGAGTCCGGCGAGAAGACCCCCCCAAGACGGAAGAAGACCCCGGAGCAGTGCAATAAAATATTTTTAAAAAAATGTGTGTTTTTTTTTATTTACACTTTAACACCTTGGGTGAATGGGTAGGGGTACATCGTACCCCATACTCATTCACATAGGGTGACGGGCAGGGATCTGGGGGCCCCCTTATTAAAGGGGGCTCCCGGATTCCGATAAGCCCCCCGCCCGCAGACCCCGACAACCAACGGCCAGGGTTGTCGGGAAGAGGCCCTTGTCCTCATCAACATGGGGGCAAGGTGCTTTGGGGTGGGGGGCCGCAGGGCGCCCCCTTCCCCAAAGCACCCACCCCCCCCATGTTGAGGGCATGCGACCTGGTACGGTTCAGGAGGGAGGGGGGCGCTCGCTCGTCCCCACCCCCTTTCCTGACCGGCCAGGCTGCGTGCTCGGATAAGGGTCTGGTATGGATTTTGGGGGGACCCCCACGCCGTTTTTTCGGCGTAGGGGGTTTCCCTCAAAAGCCATACCAGACCTAAGGGCCTGGTATGCTCCTGGCGGAGGAACCCATGCCGGTTTTTTATTTGAAATTTGGCGTGGAGTTCCTCCTCAAGGAGACACTGTCGCGTCCATATAGATGGAGATCCAACTTGGAGGCGACTTCCATTGAAATCAATGGGTACAAGTCGCCTAGAAGTCGGATTGAAGTAGTACAGGAACCTTTTCTGAAGTCGGAGCGACTTCAGTAGTGTTCATTAAGACGGCTCTCATTCACTTGCATGTAATTTCTGATGTCAAGTGACTTGGGGCGACTTGCAGTCTGACAAGTCGCCCCCCAAGTCACGGTAGTGTGAACGGGCTCTCACTGTCAAACTGCAGTATCTCCGCGTCATTAGAGCTGCATCAGTCACAGATGGTCACGCCGACTGGCCAACAGTCGTCACGTGACTATAATCAAAACAAAGTAAAAAGGTATCCAAATGCCATTTTTTATATTTTTCAACTGTGAATTTGCACATTATATTCTTTGACAGGACTGTGTGTAATTTTAGGACAGTAACTTCACAATCACTCTAAAGTGATTGTAAACCTAGGATTTAATTTTTTTTAAATAACAAACATGCTATACTTACCTGCTCTGTCCCATTTTTTTCTCCTCCTCTTCTCGGGTCCCCTGCCGGTGCTCCTGGCTCCTCGCCTAGCTATTAGCTATGGGAGCACTCGTGCATGATCACTCCCGAGCCCCACTCTGTGTGTCCATTGACACGTGGGGCATGGCTCGTCCCGCCCCCTCTCTCTCCTCATTGGCTGCAATTGACAGCAGCAGGAGCCACTGGCTCCCGCTGCTCTCAGCTAATGAGGAGCGAGTGAGTCTCTGCTCTTGTACACATTGCTGGATCAAGTTTGGGCTCAGATAAGTATAAGGGGGCTTGGAGGAGAGCAGACCACAGAAGGTTTTTTTTACCTTAAAGTATAACTAAAGGCAAAACTTTTTTTTTAGTTTTTTGTACAGAGCGGAGAGGGATTAGAACACCTGCCATTTTTTTATTGCAGTCTATGTCCCCGGTAAGGAGATTCACCCTCTCTATTAGTCATGTTTACCATTATCATTGAAAGTGAAGTTATAAGGAAATCCTACATTTTGGGTTGTTCCCAGAAAATTTATAGAGGGGAATATACATATATTAAATTGTTGGGCCAGTTCTAGGGACAGTTAGTCATATCCACATCCCTAGAAAATATTTAAGAAGAAAAATTGGGAGGCCACTACTCTCCCATAGGGGATGGGACTTTAACGAATATGTCACTGTCATAGAGGTGAGCACATACACAGTTTATGATAAAAAATAGGAATTTATTACAAAAAGCATAAACTATTATTCACATTGAACATCAGGCCATCTAGAACATTGGCCACAATTGATACTCAATCCATAAAAACTTGAAAGATGCTTATGCATGCAGTAAGCTGACGCGTTTTGCAGAATAATAGACAGCTTCTTCTGGGCAGCAGCTTCATGCATCAAATTACTAAATATTGATTACTTGAAAGCCACAGCATCACAGAGAAAGGACGGACCATCATCGGGTGATGATCAATGATGTCAAAGTCATCGATCTGGTCTGGTGGGCATCGGATTACATCCCAGGCCATGCGGTCATCAACCAATAATTATCTGAATATGGCAACAGTGACCCGCCTATTAGTGCATGAATCTAGGGTTCAGATACCCCCCAAAAAAGAAAGTCCCTGGGACACATACCATGGCGGTGGAGAGGCAGAGTTTTCTTTTTATGGATTGAGTATCAATTGTGGCCAATGTTCTAGATGGCCTGATGTTCAATGTTAATATTTTATGCTTTTTGTAATACATGCATATTTTTTATGATAAACTGTGTATATGCTTACCTCTATGACAGTGACATATCCGATAAAGTCCCATCACCCCATGGGAGAATGGTGTCCTCCCAATTTTTCTTAAGTAATAGAGGGGAAATCTCGACACGTTTCGCTTCAAAAGCATCATCTGGGTCATATCATCATATCCCCAGATGATGCTTTTTTAAGTGAAACGCGTCGGGACCGTATGCTGATCCTCTAATTACCGCTGTATTGTCTTTGAAGCGCTTTTTTTTCTACTTGGAGTATGTAAGTGCAATTCTTATATTACTTTTTAATAAAACATTCCCTATGGAATTACACTATGTGCCCCTCTTTCCTTCTTCCATATCTTCCTGGTGGGGTTCATTCCTCCATGCATCCATAACTGTCCGTACCCTATGCCTATGAGAGCGATTGCCTGGAGGTTACATTTTTATTGAGAACCTGGATCCATAGGATCATCCTATAAAGCCTGTTTGACTCACCAGGTATACACCTGGGTGGGTCCATGCCCTCTGGTAAGCGGCTAGTGCTTTTGGTGGTGGATTCCTCTCGTCACTTGTTTATATGGACATTCACTCAATTATTTTTTTTGATCATCACTCACAATTTTTGGATGTCACTATTTGGACTTTTCGTTACTATTGTAAATTGTTTTCCATCCCTTTCCAGGGTTCACATTGGACTTCCTAATCATTATTATTATTATATGTCACTATATATGTTCATTTAATTTGAGTTATTCGTTCACTTTATATTTGAAGCAGATTTTTTAGCGCTGCACTTGTTTTCACATATATACGTTTATCCATTTATACCTTTTGTGCTGGCTGCTAATAACTGGACAGCGCGGTGTATATATATTTATTTTTCTTGCGATATGGCACTGCGTCGCTTTAACTGACAATTGGGTGGTCGTGCGACGTTGTACCCAAACAAAATTTATGTCCTTTTTTCCCACAAACAGAGCTTTCTTTTGGTGGTATTTGATCACCTCTGCAATTTTTTTTTTTGCGCTATAAACAAAAAAGCGACAATTTGAAAAAAAAACACAATATTTCTTACTTTTTGCTAAAATAAATATCCCAAAATGAAAAAAATAAAAACAAATTTCTTCATCACTTTAGGCCGATATATATTCTTCTACATACTTTTGGTAAAAAAAACGCAATAAGCGTAAATTGATTGGTTTGCGCAAAAGTTATAACGTCTACAAAATAGGGGATAGATTTATGGCATTTTTTTTATATATTATTATATATTATATATTTTTTCACTAGTAATGGTGGCGATCTGCGATTTTTATCAGGACTGCGACATTGCGGTGGACAGATCAGACACTTTTGACCCATTTTTGGGACCAGTGTCATTTATACAGCGATCAGTGCTATAAAAATGCACTGATTACTGTATAAATGACACTGGCAGGGAAGGGGTTAACACTATGGGGCGATCAAGGGGTTAAATGTGTTCCCTCACTGTGTGTTCTAACTGTGGGGGGATGGGACTGACTTGGGGAGGAGACCGATCGTTGTTCCTATATACTAGGAACACACAATCTGTCTCCTCTCCCCTGACAGGACGTGGATTTGTGTGTTTACACATACAAATCCCTGTTCTCGCTCTGTAAGAAGCGATTGCGGGTGCCCGACGGACATTGTGGCCGCCGGGCACGCTCATCGGTTTCTTAGGGACACGGCGGGAGCGTACGCACCCCTATACTCCTTAAAGCGCCCACCGTGCAGTTACGGCGATTTGCACAGGAGTGCCATTTTGCCGCCATCAATCGACAGGCAGGCAGTCGGCAAATGGTAAAGTGTTAGGCCCCTTTCACACGGGTGGATAGAATTCAGCTTTTAGCTGCAGATAGATGAAGTTATCTACCGCACCTAAACTCAGACAATGCTTTCCTATGGCCCCATTCACACACTCATTTAGCAACTGTTTCGTTACATGGGGTTTGGTGCTGTTAGAAAAAATAAATCTGACTGCATCCAGGACCGATTTATTGCAGCTATCTGCACATAACTGCAGGTAATCGCAGTGTACTATTTCTCCTGCAGATAGCAGCGGCAACAAGGACAGAAAAACAACAGGAAGCACATCAGAAATGGCAAGAATGTTCAAACGCAGCTAAACGCAGCCGCATGTAAACGCAGCTAATCGCAATGTACAACTGCAAGTGAATGCTGTGCCAGGATTTTCTGAATTTAAAAATAACAAAACATGCTTTTAACAGCGGCAGAACAGCCACCCGTGTGAAAAAGGCCTTACTAAACCCAGTATTCACTATATCTGGTCTCCCACAGTTCACAGAACATGGCGATTATTTTAGTAAATATAAACTGCTAAATACCTTTTCTCATCAGCAGTATATAGAAGTTTTGTAATTTCTATCAGTTCCTGGTGAAGCTTGTAGGAGGGGTTTTCAAACTGTACTGAGCTGTCCTATGATTCTGCAGGGCTCCTGGCCCTCTGTCTGGACAAAGCTGATTGGCCCTGTGCTGATCACATGCACTCTCCCAAGAACAAAAATAAACCTCCCTAGCAATACACACCAAACTGAGCATGTGCAGCCTGACACCAAAGGCTCATGTCTTATCTGGACATGTTTTCGAATCAGTGAAAGAAGAGGAGGATCAAGCAGCCTTTTTACACAATGCAGAGGATTAACCCCTTAGGTTCCGCAGTGAGTATAACAAGCATGCTTTACTGCTTATGCCACGTACACACGATCGGACAATCCGCCGGACTTTCCAGCAGAGGTCCGCCGGACTTTCTGAACGTGCGGACTTGCCCACACACGCCCAGACTTTTCCGGCGGATAATCCACCGGAGTTTTGGCGGAGGTCCGCCGTAGTTAACGGAGTAAAGTCCATTCATTTAGAACGTGACTCCAGGTAGACGGGACTAGCAAAGGAAGTCAATGCCGCCGCCTCGATCCGTAGCCCCGTCACCTGGTATGAATTTAAAGGGGAATCCCTACGCCGAAAAAACGGCGTGTGGGCCCCACCAAATCCATATCCGAGCCTTATCCGAGCACGCAGCCCGGCCGGTCAGGAAAGGGGGTGGAGACGAGCGTCAAAGTCGCCGGACTTACTAAGTCCGCCGGACTTTTGGGAAGAAAAAGTCCTCTGGAGCCCACACACGGTCGGATTGTCGGGCGGACTGTAGTCAGTCGGACAATCCCGTCGGATAGTCCGCTCGTGTGTACGTGGCATCATACAGACTGATTTTACTGTTGTGGGTTTAGTACCACTTTAAGTTCCTAGTTCAGTACAGAAGCAAAGTGAATTGTTTCACTTAAAAAATCATTACAAAATGTTCTGTTTTTTATTAAAACTTTTTTTTTTCTTTTTTACTTTAAAGTCAGTTTTTCCATTTGTAGTTGCAGTTATATATCATCATGTAAAAGACTGAGAATGGTTGCATTAGAATATTCCATACAATCATCATGTCCCATGTGGTTCTCCAGTTTCTCCATCTAGAAATGGATTTGATTAGTTATTTTTAGGATGTCTTTGAAAATGGATTTCACTTTCCGTACAAAAACAGAGCGGCAGGAAATGAGGCACCCCCAGCCACTGGAAAGAAGGATTAAACAGTTTGATTATTTATCTATTTTTTCCGGAGCCACATCCTGGGGTTTTCTGTGCTGCTTGGCTTACAGCTTCCTCAAGGTTACAGGACATGGGAAACATGTGAGATGTGAATGTTACGGGAGTTCAGTCACTCTCCCACTGCTGATTCTCCTCTGGGGACCCTGAACAAATATAGACTTCCTCTCTGCCTGTGTGGAACATCCTCTGCAGACGGGGAAAGTATCTGAAGAAGGAAACTGCTTCAGTCTGTGATGAGCACTATTGTACAATGTGCCACATCTTTTATTAAAACAATGTTTATCTACTGTACTTGTGCTATTTGTAAGCTTGCAGCTGCCTTAGTGATATAAAAATAGTAACCAATTATGTATTCATTAAAAATAATTCCATGTATTTTTAAATGCAGCTAATTAAAGTACTCGTAATTTGCAGAAATCAGACTTGGAGAGAGAGGGAAGCTGTTGAGACCCAGGAAACATGCTGATAGGAGTATAGAGATAACCTCTTCTATCTGCTGTTGCGCCTTCACTGTCTAGAGTAAGACCTCATCTGGAATATGCAGTTCAGTTTTGGGCACCAGTTCTCAAAAAGGATATCGGGGAACTGGAGAAAGTGCAGAGAAGGGCAATCAAACTGATAAGAGGCATGGAGGACTCAGCTATGAGGAACTGAATATATTCCCTTTTTCGAGAAGAGGAGATTAAGGGGAGATATGATCAACGTGTACAAATATATAAGGGGTCCATATCGTGAACTTGATGTTGAGTTATTCACTTTAAGGTCATCACAGAGGACAAGGGGGCAACTCTTTACATGTAGGAAAAAAGATTTACTCTCCAAAGATTTCTTCACAGTAAGAGCTGTGGAAATGTGGAATAGACTCCCTCCAGAGGTGGTTCTGGCAAGCTTAGTTGATTGCTTTAAGAAAGGCCTGGATTCTTTCCTAAATGTACATAATATAACTGGGTACTGACATTTATAGGTAAAGTTGATCCAGGGAAAATCTGACTGCCTCTCGGAGATCAGGAAGGATTTTTTCCCCCTGCTGTAGCAAATTGGAGCATGCTCTGCTGTTTTTTTTTTTTTTGCCTTCCTCTGGATCTACTGTGGGTGTAGGTTTGTGTATATGGGATTGTATTTTTTTTTTGGTTGAACTTGATGGACTTGTGTCTTTTTTCAACTTGACTAACTATGTCCAATCAGAGGCTGACAGCGGCTGACTGCAGTGAGGTGACCAAGCCATTTTTCCTAACTACAGTTAGGAAAAAAAGTGAGGTCACCAATCAGGATGTGCTGTGTAGAAAGGTCATCTAAATCTGAATACAGGTTGTTCCATTGGTAAAATTTCTCCCATATGTGCAAGGCTTTTTTTCTCAGAGAATAGGTGCCGGTCCTCCCCCTTTCTGAGTCAGCCCTACCCACCTCTGAGCTCCATCCCTTAGTTCCAACCCTACCCACCTCCCATTACCACTCCTTTTGGAAAATACAGAACCAAGTATCATTTTGTGGTGCTATGTACAGTGCGTTGCAAAAGTATTCACCCCCTTGGCTTTTTACCTATTTTCGTACATTACAGCCTTTAGTTCAATGTTTTTTTAATCTGAATTATATGTGATGGATCAGAACACAATAGTCTAAGTTGGTGAAGTAAAATTAGAAAAATATATACAGAAATAAAAAACTGATAATTGGCATGTGCGTATGTATTCACCCCCTTTGTTAATGATGTCCACCTGTGTGCAATCTAAGTGTCACATTATCTGTCATTACATATACACACCTTTTTGAAAGGCCCCAGAGGCTGCAACACCTAAGCAAGAGGCACCACTAACCAAACACTGCCACGGAGACCAAGGAACTCTTCAAACAAGTAAGGGACAATGTTGTTGAGAAGTACAAGTTAGGGTTAGGTTATAAAAAAATATCCAAATCTTTTAATGATCTCTAGGAGTACCATCAAATCTACCATAACCAAATGGAAAGAACATGGCACAATAGCAAACCTTCCAAGAGATGGCCGCACACCAAAACTCACGGACCGGGCAAGGAGGGCATTAATCAGAGAGGCAGCACAGAGACCTAAGGTAACCCTGGATGAGCTGCAGAGTTCCACAGCAGAGACTGGAGTATCTGTACATAGGATGACAATAAGCCGTACGCTCCATAGAGTTGGGCTTTATGGCAGAGTGGCCAGAAGAAAGCCATTACTTTTAGCAAAAAACAAAATGGCACATTTTGAGTTTGCGAAAAGGCATATGGGAGACTCCCAAAATGTATGGAGGAAGGTGCTCTTAATTTTGGCCATCAAAGAAAACGCTATGTCTGGCGCAAACCCAACACATCACATCACCCAAAAAACACCATATTTTTTAGCAGTCGGGACTGGAAAACTGGTCAGAGTTGAGGGAAAGATGGATGGTGCTAAATACAGGGATATTCTTGAGCAAAACCTGTACCACTCTTTGTGTGATTTGAGGCCAGGACGGAGGTTCACCTTCCAGCAGGACAATGACCCCAAAGTGGTTTAAGTGGAAACATGTAAATGCAAATCCTCAAAGAATCTATGTTAATTCCAGGTTGTGGAACAAAACACGAAAAATGCCAAGGGGGGTGAACACTTTTGCAAGGCACTGTAGTTAGGAGATACAGGAATATTACAAGACCTACAATTATGTTTTTAATAGCCACGCAATAGCCATAGGCCAATCACACTGACCACGTTTTTTTTTCTGATTTGGGGTTAAGTGCGTAAAGCTTAGACAATTCTGTTGGGTATTTTTTTCCAATGCACCACAATGCACAGATGATTCACATTGGTGCATGTTTGTGCACTGAAAAGCACATGTGTTGAGGTCCATTGAAGTGTTATTCTCTTGTTTCAGTAGTTGTGACAATGTATTGGTTGCAAATGCTTAGGGGTATATTTTTAAATCAGTAAAAGTGACTTTCACCAGATTAATCACTATCATTTGAACCACTTGCAAGAGAAACATTCACCTGCAGTAAATGTTATAAGCATTTCATGGGAACCACAGCATGCAGAGACGGGAGCTGGTATTTGACACACCTTAAATTGTTGGATGCCTGTAAGGGCTAGGGAGTAGCAGAGCTGAAGACACAGGTAAGTATAGATGTTCTTCTTTTACATGTTGGGGTCCATTTAGAAATCACCCAACAGGGTCACTTTAGGGGTGCCTATATGGCTGCTTCCTGGAGTTGGGAGGGTGTAATAAAATGTCTTTCTGCTCATGCTGCTTGTGTGCCCTCTAGGATGCACAGTGGCACGCTCTGTGACCACTGTGTTCTTTCAGACAACGGTGTACTTATAGTGCACTCCTACTGACTATCCCACTCATGCTGCTTGTTTGTGTGCACTCTAGGGCACACAGAGGCACACTCTACAACCACTGTGTCCTATGGAGAGCAATGCACTTGTACAGCACTCCTACTGACTAGGGGTGCACTAGTACTCAAGTGTATGCTAAAGGAAAAGTGTGGGAAGTAAAAAAACAAACAAACATGCATTTTCACCTATATGGCTGCAGCATCGATCTGATGCTGCAGCCGTCCCCCGCTAGCTCTAAGCCCAAGAACTGAGCAATGATGTGACTGCTGATCGCAAGTTCTTGGTCTGCTCTGAGCACAGAGCAGTGACTGTCAGTCACTGGTCTTCTGCTCTACCCCTCCAGCACTCACTGGAGCGCTGGGCTGTGGAGGGGTGGGAGCAGCTCAGCGGAGTGCTGAGAAAGCTGGCGGTCAGGCATCTGGTTGGATAACGACATTATTGTCAAGATACATCCAGAAACTGGAGTGTCTCTGAAACATCAGACAAGAGCAGACTTTGGCCTGCCAACGGCTGATTCTGGGGCACATAAGTGCAAACATAAGTGCACTCCCGTGGCCCATATGAGTAGTATGTCCAAAGCTTTGGCTATAATTCTCTTTTAACCCATATTAACCAATCAAAATTCATATTTTACTGATCCAGTGATGGACTAGGGCTCCACAGTTTGCATATCTGATACAAATGAAGCCCCTTGGCATCTGCAGACACAGCCCTGTTGCATTACATCCCCTTCAACAATGGACTAGCAGAAAGAAAGCTTTCTAATCTGGAAATTGAGTATGAAACATAAGACATCTGTATGAGATTTACACTATAGACAAGGGAACCAGACTCAGCAGTGCTTTAGTTTAGTCTTTAGTCTAATCCAGGGTAATTCTTCACTTAGCACTCACAGTCTTATGCTAACCAGCAAATATTGTGACCATACAGAGATTAATGGATCCAGAGCAAAACTGGATATATAGATTTCAACAGGCAAGTGCTTCCATTAAGATGTGCAATAACGGTGCTTCATATGATTAAATTACAGCTATATTGATTGTTCTAGCCATGTACACACCCTTTATTATTTAAAGGGGAAATCCAGTTTTGTTGAAGAAATAAATACTTTACTGTATTTAAATGAAAAATCTTGGTTTTCTGATAAGTTAAATTATATCCCTAGCATTATTGTAGTTGTAATTCTCTAAAGCTGAACTCATGATTACAGTGAACCTAAGGATATTGATGGGGATTACAAAAGACAAAAAGACAAAAAAATAAAAAAAATGTAGGGTTTACATCCACTTTAAGCTTTGACAATAAAACCTAGAAGCTGGTTGGTTACTATGCACAGCTGCACCAGATTCTGTGTGCACCAATTTTAGTAAATCTCCCCCTTCCGTTCTATAATTTTAACTCAAACTTTGTAGAGATTTCTGTGAGAGGTTATGCTAGAAGTGGATAAGAATTCTAGAAAATTCTACAAAGCAAAAAAAATGGCAGCCACTTATATCAAATGAAAACTAGCAGAGGTAAAGTGCACATGGGAGGGGCCAGATGCTAAACAATACAAACAATTTCCAGTACATAAATTAGCTAGTCAGCACAACCTAAATAAACCATTTAAATATTTGCAATTAAAAAATGAGATGTTTTTGTTGCATATATTTAAAAGTTTATATAAAAAGTAGTGCTAGGTGAAGGCCCTGCTGAATTGTCTCATATAAGTATGTGTATACTGTATATACTACTGTAAATGACCCAGGTTGGACCCATTGAGTTAGTAAATATGCTTTGCAAGGGTGATTTGATTCAGCTGTAAGTTTTTTTTTTTTTTTTTAAATGACTAGGTCAAATGCTGATGTATTTTGTTGTCTAACTACAAAGTGAGGTGTCTTGCCCTGATTTTAGGCAGAAGACGTTTAAGCAAAAAAACATGAAAAGCAAGATTCCAAAAATATTTTCAACCTTGTGCTGATTGGAGAACTCTGGCAGGAGACATAGCAGACCTCTGGAGAGAGACCACTGCTTCCCAACAGAAAATTAGGATCCTTCTCTATAGCATGCTGGCAGGGGGCAGGCTTCTCTACTCTATAAACTTGTAAGCCTTTGCACATCATTTGTTTTAATGCACTTTCTGTAGAATACACTTAACTGATGAAAGTTCTGTTAGGCATAATGTTAACATTCAAATCAAAGTTGGTTAAAGATTAAAATATTATTGTTAGTTGCTGACCATGATGAACTGAAAACAGCACATCACTTTGTAACTTTTTTGTAAGAAACTTTTTTGGAATGTCACGAAGGGTGACATTTCTTTCAGTTCTGTTCACCACATTGGCATTGCAATGCAGCCAACTGTGGTGAAAAATGTACGTCCTGCCGGGCTTCTTTTTTTTCAGTGCACACCTCAGCAGTGCAGTAGTGTGAACATCCCTAATTATAAAGCAAACAAATTGTATTTCCTATGCATTGAGACTGCTCTTGCAAAAGAGGCCTAGCACAGCCCAATGCAGCTGGTGTGAACTGGCATTTTTAAATGAGCATTTGGGAAATAAAGTCTTTTTTAAAACAAATAAAATGAATACATATATTGTCTTGTTCTCTAGAGCAGCTGAATATGCACTGGTGATCAGGGAAGATGATAAAGCAGTACAACCGTATCTGGTGTATGGGGCCCAGGCCTCGTCAGCTAAACAGGGGGGCCCGAGCCGCTTTTTTTTTAATTTAAATTTTTTTAAATTTTTTATTTATAACAAGGAACGGGACCCTGTCGGGCCGATACATTACAAAGTAGTATGGGTATCAAGACAAACAACTTATTCAAAACAGTCAGAATACATTACATTGCACAGTCTTAATGTAGAAAGGAAAAGAGAAACCGGGTTTAAACATATCTGAGTGTGGACAAATTGGTAGAGGTTATGCTCCATGGCGTATTGTCACTTAGTGTGACTGAGCTAATGTTAGTTTTATTTGTGCCCTCTGACGTCTTTAATTCTGTTTCAGTGACTTGTTCTGTCCCAGGTGTCTAGTTCTGGCTGCTGGTTCCCTTTACTCCATTAGGGCATTTGTGCTTGGGGTTGTCGTGTTGCGTAGTACCGGGGACATGGGCTCAGCCCCTCGGTTTTTCCTGTTTATGTTGGAAAAAAGGTAGAAAATATAGAGTAGAGTAGATCCCCCCGGTTGGGGTGGGATTGGTTAGAAGTAGAATATTAGAGTAGAGTATGGATAGAGGGGGGTATGGGGGTATTGGGACCCACGAACATGGGTCATTAGTAATTCAAACATGTGTGTCAGATGGGTTTTGCGGTGGCGGTGTGCAACTCCGTGTGTCTGTTGAGGTTCCCTTCAGCGCCTGGCCCTCCGCCGAGTAGATGAAGATGATCCACAACTGCCAGGTGTTAGAGAATGTTTCTTGTCTATGCTGGGCTGTGAGGATGAGCGGGCAGCTTTATTGTTCATTTCTGCCTAAATGAATAAACTGGTTTTACTAGGCCACACCCATACCTCCCAACTTTCTGAGATTGGAATGAGGGAAACCTATTAGTAAAAGTATGTAGGCAAATGACACACCCCTGCCACACCCCCCTTAAAGGAGAATTATACAAAAAAAAAAATGATTGGGTAAACCTACAAGTGCTTTTTTTTTTTACCACTACTATTCCCTTTTAATGGTTTTTAGAATTTACAAATGCAGAAATTTGAAATTGGATGAAAGGTTTAGCACTGGGAAACAATTTTTGATAGATAAATAGTGCATTTTATATACAACTATATAGATCAGACCAAAATAAGGGACAAATGAGGAGGAAAGAGGGGCAGAGGGACTTTGTTTCCCAAAAGAGGGACGGTCCCTTGAAATAAGGGACAGTTAAGAGGTATGCACACCCCTGCTCCCACTTTTTTTACCAGGGCTTATAAAACCTTTACCTTGGCCCCATCATGTCAACAGCAGGACCCAGGAGGTAGGAGCAGGCAGATAAAGTCAGTGCCGCTGTGTCGCTGCACACTGGGTGGATGGGGGTGTAGGCGGAGTTGAGGGGGCCCCATCAGTAAGACTATATGGGGCCCCATGATTTCTAACAGCAGCCCTGCTGGTGGTGATAGGAAGCTAAACAAAAATATAGGAGATCAGACATTACACAAGATATGGGGAAAAAAAACAATATTATTGGTAAAAACCTACTATTTTTATTATCAGAGTTACATTTTTGTTAACCAATAATTCCTTATTATACGATTAGCAAATCATCATATATATCCTTGCTGTTTGAGATGCGGAGTGAGGTCTCAAACATGAGAAAGTCTGTGTCTCGGCTGAAACCACAATTAACGAGCAGAACAGCAAGCAAATTTAAAGTGTCAATAAGGAGGTTATTATCACAAATGGAGGCAGTGAAGTCCATCACATGTACACGCTAATGCACCTAGGTTTTGAAAACAGCATTTGTCTTACGACTGTCCTCTCCAATTAAAACAATTATATTATGCATTAACCAAAGTAAAAATGGATTCACTATCCACAGTTAGGTCCTCAAAAATGGTGTCTAACTGTTGGATGGCACATAATATTCCTGTTTTTTTTGCAGACAGTGTGTTAAATGGAAAAAAAAAATAATCAAAAAGCTGTTTCCTGTCGCATCATGGCAGCATACACTCTGGGTTGTGGCTCCGCCTCCACGACCTGATAGGACCACATAGCTATAAGATGACGATACGGCCCCCGCCCCGGTATTCTCTAATTTTTCCTCACCTGTTGGGACCGCACGGATCATCACCCTCTTACCGCTTCGCCCCAGCCAGGTTCTAGCCTCTCCTGGTTTGGAAGTCCTTACCGGTACAGCCTCTAAACGAAGCTAAATGGAAGGAACCCCACTCTGGTGATCTCAGGGGTACTGCGCACCTGCCTGCTGTAATAAGCCTTAAACAGGTCTTTAAAGCACTGCACTGCCAATACTGCCTTAAGAAGATAAGCCTTAAACAGGCTTAGAGGTATGTGGCCATCTTTACTACAGTATAAGCCTTAAACAGGCTTTCTTACCTTGCAGTGGTCCTCCATCTTTCCTTCTCTCCCATCTCTGCAAAATGGGGTAAGTTAGCCTTTTTCTTCCTGCTGAGGTGCTTATTAATGTACAATTAATGCTGTTACGGCTGATGCCTCCTGGGCCCTGTAGTCCCACTGCCCTCTGTGTGTACTAGCAGCGCCGAGCGTTCTGGCACTTCCGCGCATGCGCACTGCGGTCTATGGGCATCCTGTGTTCTCCTTTCCAGGTTCCAAGATGGCGCCGACGGCCGTACGGCGCTACTGCGCATGCGCGAGCGGCACGGCGCTCCCGGCGCCAAATTTAAAAGTGAAAATTCCCCTTTTCCTTTCCCCTGAGAGTTTTGAAGCAGGAAGAGCTACAGATCATCCCAGGAACATCCCAGCACATCCTCAATAGGTAAGTTAGCCTTTTGCTTCCTCCTTCTCTCCTTCCCTGTGCACTCTGCACACTGCTCTCATTTTTCTCCCTTTCTTTTCTCTCTGCTCCCTCTGCCTTCTTTCCTCTTACTATGCCTATCTTTGTATTGTTGCTAGGCTGCCTTCTTCTCTATCCCTATGGAGACCACTGCCCCAGCAGATCACCTTCAACATGATAGGTAAGAGGGACGGCAATGGGTAAGTAGAGAAGATCGAAAAAGAGTGCAGGACCAACTAACGCTGCCTAAACGGTTAGCCCCGCCAGGTCCGCAAGATCATCAAAGTCCAGACGCAGGGAGACCTCTCGCGGAAGAAGCCGTTCGGGGCGCAGGCGAAGCCACTCGAGTCGCAGCAGGAGAAGGAGTCGCTCTGGCCATAGGAGAAGCCACAGGAGGAGTCGCAGCAGATCCTGCTCCCGCAGTCACTCCCACCGCAGAAGGTCTCCACGCAGACGTCGCTCGCCAGCCCCCCCCCCCCGGCCAGCCGCCAATGCCTGCTGGATATGCGGGGCCGCTGCTCTCCCGGACAAGCTTGCCTGTCGCAGGTGCTTCGAGGAGGCCACCAGGGAGAAAGTCCAGGAGCCCAAGGAACCTGCGGCCTCAGCCACGCAGACTGCCCCGGACACGGATATGTCCGTCAGAACCGCCTCTCCCACTCCCCCGAGTACGTCTAGAGAGCTAGACTCCCAGTCAGAGGAGGAGGAGCTAGAGGCCTCAGCCGGCTTCGATTTTTCTCTCATCGAGCCCTTCGTGAGGTCGGTCAAAGAGGCGATCAACTGGGAGGAACCCCAGGAAGCCCCTCAAAAACCGAGAAAGTACTTCCCCAATCTCAAAAAGGATCCGGAGGCCTTCCCCTTTATTGAGGAACTGGACGACATGATCAGGGAGGAGTGGCTGAAGCCGGACAGAAAGTCGGGCCTAAATAACAGGCTCACCAAACTGTACCCGCTCAGAGAACCGAAGGCAAAACCCCTGGTCACCCCGCCGGTGGTGGATGCCTCCCTCATGCGCCTAGCCCGCCACGTCACACTTCCTATTGAAGACGCGGTAACCTTCCGGGACGTCTTGGATAGGAAGATAGACACCGATCTTAAGAGGGCCTACCTGGCTGCAGGAGGCGCATGTAGGCCAGCTGTGGCGCAGGGGATTTCGTGGCGGAAGCCTCGGTAGACGCCATTAGGTCCTCATCCAGGGCCATGCTGGCTTCGGTTGTGGCCAGACGTGCCCTCTGGCTGAAACCCTGGGCAGCAGATCCCGCCTCAAAGTCGAATTGGTGCCGCATCCCCTTCGACGGTGAAAACCTCTTTGGGGCCAAGTTAGACTCGGCCATATCGAAGGTGACCGGCGGCAAATCAGGGCTCATCCCCTCCGACAGAAAACCAAGGCAGCAGAGGCCTCCTCCCTTTAAGCGCAACCTGCCGGATAAATATAAGGACGCCAAGGCCTATAGGCCAGGCAGAGAGTATAGGAGAAACTGGAGGAACCCCCAGGCGACCTTCTCTAGGTTTCAGAAGCCCAAGACTTCTGCGTCCGCGGACCAGAAGTCCTTTTGAAGGCGCGTCCGTCCAGCCGGTGGTAGTGGGGGCCAGGCTCCTAAAGTTCCTGCCGGCTTGGACGGATGCCATCAAGGATCTCTGGACGGTGGCCACCGTCCGTTTCGGGCACAGGTGGTCCTTCAAAGGGCGGCCCCCGGGGGATCACTTTTGCCCAACCAAACTCCCGTCATCCCGGGAGAAAAGGGTGCTACTGATGGACTACGTCCAGGAACTGCTCCTCAAGGAGGCAATAGTAGAAGTACCCCCCTCCCAAAGGGGTCGGGGATTCTACTCCCCTCTATTCCTGGTCAGGAAAAAGTCAGGAGACCTGCGCCCTGTATTGGACCTGAAGAGGCTCAACCTCTCCATCCGGGTGGAGCCATTCAAAATGGAAAGCCTCCAATCTATCCTCCGGGCCATAAATCGAGAGGATTGGATGCTATCCGTGGACCTACAGGACGCTTACCTTCACGTCCCTATCCACCTCCTATTCCAAAGGTTCCTCCGTTTTTCCATAGACCAGAGGCACTTCCAGTTCCGATGCCTCCCGTTCGGGATCTCCACGGCTCCCAGAACCTTCACCAAGGTCCTTCTCCCGGTTATAGCCTCCCTGAGAGAGAGAGGCCTCAGGGTACACCATTACCTAGACGATATCCTCCTCCTCTCAGACAGCCTAGCATCCCTTACCCAGCACCGGGAGATACTAGTTTCCACGCTCCAAGGGCTGGGTTGGCTCATAAATTGGGGGAAGAGCAACGCTCAGCCCTCTCAAAGGATGGTTTTCCTGGGGGCTGTACTAGACACCCGGTTAAACTCTATAGAACTACCTCCAGAGAAAGTCCCTCCGCTGACCCAGAAAGTAAGGAGAGCGATCCATGCTGCATCCCTCCCAGCCAGGGGGTGCCTCAGCCTCCTAGGCTCTCTATCAGCTACCATCCCAATGGTCCAGTGGGCTCAGTGGAACTCAAGGCCCCTTCAACTTTCGTTCCTGAGTCAATGGAACGGATGGTCTATGTCACAACCTATCCACATCTCGCAGGAGGCCAGGCAGTCTCTGGGATGGTGGACCCGACCCGGCAACCTGGACAGGTGCAGGCATATTGTCACCCCCCCTCAGGAGATAGTTACCACGGATGCCAGTCTGGAGGGGTGGGGGGCCCACTACCTACACCATGCAGTCCAGGGCCGCTGGCCATTCGAGGCACGAGCCGCTGTGTCCAATATTCTGGAGATGAGGGCGGCCTTCCAAGCCCTTCTGGCCCTCGGTCCTCTCCTAAGGGGCAAATATGTTCTCCTGAGGATGGACAACAAGGTTGCTGTTGCCTACATCAACAGGCAGGGGGGTACCAGGAGCTCGTCCATGATGCGGGAGGTTCTCCCCGTCATGGAGTGGGCACAGCAGAATCTCCGGGACCTAAGAGCAGCTTACATCCCCGGTGTCGAGAACCTCCTGGCCGATTCCCTCAGCAGGAGGTTCCTCTCGAACAACGAGTGGTCCCTGAGTCCGCAGGCCTTCGACCTTATCTCCAGAACCTGGAGTCCTCCGGACATAGATCTGGCAGCGACTCCGGAGAACACGAAATGCCAGAGGTTCCTGTCCCGAGTCCCCTTCCCCTCTGCCGAGGGGACGGACTGTCTCCAGCACCCCTGGGACTTTCACCTCGGGTACATCTTCCCTCCGACCCCGCTGATAGCGAGGTTCCTGCTGAGGCTCAAGAGGTCATCGGCACTGGTAGTGGCCGTGATCCCCTTTTGGCCCAGGAGGCCGTGGTTTACCACCCTCCTTCAGCTAAACACAGCAGACCCTCTCCCTCTCCCGCAGTCAGCCGACTTGCTCTCCCAGAGCCAGATGCTCCATCCGAGTCCGGAGAAACTGCACCTGACGGCTTGGAGACTGAGAGGGCTAGATATCTAGAGCAGGGCTGCTCCGATAGGGTGGCGGATACACTCCTCCAGGCCAGGAAGCCTACCACAAACTCCACCTACCGGCGAGTCTGGGATAGGTTCTCTTGCTTCGCCCATCAGCAGGGGTGGAACCTGTCCTCTATATCAACCCCGCAGATCTTGGAATTCCTGCAGGCAGGCCTGGACAGAGGCCTCGGCTCCAGTACCCTGAAGGTACAGGTGTCAGCCCTGTCCGCCCTGACCGGAACCAGGTGGGCGCTAGACCCCCTCATTGTCCAATTTCAGAAAGCATGTCTTAAACTGAGACCTCCCAGAAGACCTTCCTTCCCGACCTGGGACCTGTCGGTCGTCTTGGAGGCCCTATCCAGGGAGCCCTTCTTCCCGTTAGAGAACATCTCCCTCTGGGACCTAACACTGAAGGTGACATTCCTGATTGCCATAGCCTCAGCGAAGAGGGTCTCAGAAATGCAAGCTTTACTGGCCAGGGACCCCTACCTGGTCGTTTTTCCCGGACAGGGTTGTCCTAAGACCCTCAGACCGCTTCATCCCTAAGGTCTCTTCTTCATTCCACTTTAACCAGGAGATCAACCTGCCAGCACTCACTACCGACCAGGGTGTTCCGCACCCCCTGGATGTCAGAGGCAATATCCTCAAATATCTTGCAGCCTCAGAACCCATCAGAAAGTCGGAAAATCTCCTAGTAATCCCTCATGGGTTCAGGAAGGGTCAGCCAGCATCGGCCCGCACCATCGCCTCATGGCTGGTAAAGACCATTAAGAAGGCCTACTCGCTAGGCTCCACACAGATTCCAGAGGGCCTGAAGGCGCATTCCACCAGGGCAGTGGCAACCTCATGGGCAGCCTATTGTAGGGTGTCAGCGGAAACTATCTGCAAAGCGGCCACCTGGTCCTCCAGGAACACCTTTATTGACCATTACAAAGTTGATTTTGCATGTTTGTCAACCGTAAATTTCGGAAAATCGGTTATTCAAGCCAACTCTGCCATTCCTTGCGAATAAATTTTTGCTTATTGATGCACTACCCACCCTGTCTGCGAGTTACTCCCCAGAGTGTATGCTGCCATGATGCGACAGGAAAACGGAAAATTGTATACTTACCTTTCCGTAATTTTCCTTTCCTGTCGCATCTTCATGGCAGCATACAACGACCCACCCTTTGTTTCTTGAGGTGACTCATATATACGGAGAATACCGGGGCGGGGGCCGTATCGTCATCTTATAGCTATGTGGTCCTATCAGGTCGTGGAGGCGGAGCCACAACCCAGAGTGTATGCTGCCATGAAGATGCGACAGGAAAGGAAAATTACGGAAAGGTAAGTATACAATTTTCCGTTTTTGTGCCCTGTTATTTAATTCCATCTACATTGGCTGCTTATTTAGATTTCTGTGGAATTCAACTAAAGCTGGCCATACAGTGCTCTTTTTTTTTTTTTGTTCAACCTGCAGGCTGAATAAAATTAATTGAACAGATTCTTCTGTCCATAGAGCATGGATGAATTAATGTCTCGACAGCTGGGCACGGTTGTTCAGTCGTCAGCTTTCCACCCGTCCCCTTCAGTTTTTCTATTGAAAGATGTCAGGATGGAGGGCGCTGACAGGGTCACCCACAAAGTTCATTTTCGACCCGTTCATCAGGAACAACCCAAAATCCACCTAGTGTATGGCCAGCTTTTGAGTCACAGGAGTATGATTACTTTCGTTCTCCAGTGACCAAGAGTTAGGTGATAGGGGGCTATTGCTCACTATTACCTGAGATGGCACAGCCAAAGTAAACCCCAGAACTGGCGGTCAGTTTATGGTTTGAACTATAATCCCCCCCAGCACTGATGGAGGCTTTGCGAAGGTTTCTGACAATAACCTGACAGCTATCTCCACTTTTCAGCACATGGCTGAGAGCCAGAGCAAGTTGCTTCTCCCCCCTCCACAGCCCAGTGCTACAGTGAGAGCTGGAGGAGCAGGGTAAGGAGTGGTGACTGACAGTCACTGCTCTCCACTTTAAGCAAACCAAGTACTAAGTGATAAATGGTCATGAGAAAAATATAATATTAATTAATTAAAACAATAAAGATGTATTCAAGTAGTGTTCAGCACCATACCAATCTATTTGTAACTTTCATTTAAGGTGGAAAAACTCACCTTACCATATAAAACTATTCATTATCCCAGACTATAGTGATTTTTTTTGTCGCCCCCCTCACTGAGATGATGTTTGTCTCATAAAAAGGTATGGACAAAACTGACTTGGACTTTAAAAAGAGCCTTTTTACCAAAAGCAGACAAAAGAAGTAACAACCTCCAAAGCCATCAGTTATTGCTATGGATCCTACGGACAGCAAAATCATTGCAAAGGTGTAAGAGAGACATTTCATTTTTCCCACTTGTCAGTCTAGCTGTTACATCTTTAAGATAAAGGTGTGTCAAAGAGTTACTGACAATACAAGTCCCCTGGGAATGAAACTGTTAACACCTGTGGTAATGGTATTAGTTACACTCCCTGGTTAAACTAGTGTAGGAGGCCAGTTTTCTAAGAAGGGATTACAATAACATGAGCACAAGAAGAAAGCTTCCTTCGGCTGCTGCAAATCCAGGCTTAGAAAAGATCTCAGCTTCTCCCCAGGTCAAGATTTTACTTGTTGACTCATATTAGAGACTTACAAATGTGAACCAGGAAAGCTGCTACATCATGCTTTTTCTGAATGTTTCTGGACGATTGTATGGTTTTACCAATGAACATTGGATGGCCAACCAGCCTGAAACAACTGTATGCAGTTTGGAAAAAATACTGTTTCTGTACTATGAATGTACAGTTGGCTCCAAGTAATGAGTTGTGCCATTGCCCCCACCCACTATCCTAAAAGGAGAAATACATCTCCAATTTTTTAATCTTTTTATCAATAAAGTGTTTAAATTCTGTCTGTGCGTAAACACATATAAATGTATGCGTTGATGTGCATTGCATCAGCTTCGAGTGGGCAAGTGCCATTTTTGGCCAAAGCAGCTTACGACGATGCATACATCTTGCTTTGTAGTGCCCTGAAGGGGAAATGTGTTTGTTTATACTATACTGGTTTTGGGTGTCATTAGGAATGAATGTCAACTCACCACAGTACTTTTGTTCTCAATGCTCCCCAGTTCCTATCCACTATAAAGAAGGGACTACTCTGTTTCTTCCTTCTTGCAATAGGAGCAATCATTCCTAGACATTGGAAGACAACCCTCTCCTTATCCACAAAGGAATGGATTGACAAACTTAACTTCCCAATACAATTGGAGTTACTTACTTACATACATTTGTATGATAGATACCCTCAATTTTGCACTACATGCAGTTCCTGGATCCTCCTCCGAGATTGAGCACTGAACTTACACTTTTTTGTTTCTTTGACTTCCCAATAAACTCTTTTGTTTGAAGCACAAGACCTTTGTGACAACCTAAGCAACTCCCATTATCCCTTCCCCATATTTTTCTTTTTTCCACTTTGTCCCCTCTTGCCTCTCTCTTTCTTTCTTAATTCTATTGTATCATTTTCCCTCTTTTCATTTCTTACCTGGTTCAGACTGGTGGACTACCTTACCCTATGGGACCTTATCCTTCTACCTTGCAACAGTGCGGTTCAATATCTCAGTTTTCTTCTCTGGAATGGTTCATTCAGGGAGGGTCTACCCATTTTTTAGTTGCCTAGCCTGCCCATCTAAATTGAATAGTGGCCTACTGGACCACTGGTATTAGGCTAGTTCATTGCAGTTATTCTGAGATTACTTTATACTCCCTGGTTTGAAGCCAGAGCAATCTGTTGGCTGAATGAGAGAAATCTAATAGATTCTTCCATCCACACTAAACAGCATGGATGGATGAATTACCTCTGCCAGCTATTGTTTTCCGACAGCCAGCACCTGCTGGCATTGCATTAAGGCAGCCCTGAGCTACCATTACACCAAAGCAGACAGGAAAACGCATTAGCTGTATTTTTTCCTATTGCAGCACACCACATGGCACGGTCAAAATGAATGCCACCATAGCACACCAATGCACAAAAGGTGCATAACTGCATTGCATGGGTGTGAAACCAGTCTAATAGGGTCCCTTCACATTTATATGTAGTATTAATGCTTTACAGTGCCATTCATTTTCACCTGTGTTACAGTGAACCACAAGGCATGGTAATGCAGTACTGTGCATTGTGGTGCACTATGTTGGAAAAAAGGTACAGGTGCAGTTTTGCCTTAATGCAACACACGGTTGTGTGCATGTGCTAAACCAATGCATCAGAATAAAAGGTGTAAGGGTCTATATAGGTACATGTGCATCATGTCTATTTGATAAGCTGACATCCTGCATGCAAGTATATCCTTGGGAAGAACTGAAAATGCTTTGGAAGATACAACAGGGCCAACAGACTTCTCCAAGATAGATCAACTGAGGGTATCTTGTCACATCTTTACAACTGTTACATAATATGTTTGGATTGGAAAATGATCATCTAATGTTTATAAGTATTTACAGAACCCTTTTTTTCTTGCACTTATAGTGAAGGACAGAGCTGGCAGATGTTTCCAAAAAAAAAAGCAACCGGCTGCTCCCATCTGAAAGAGATATCCTACCTGGCAAATCTTGTGACAGGCAAGCGGTTTATCATGTACTAGAGTGAAATAAAACATTATAAAAAGATAAATGTAATTTGTTGAGTAAACAGTGAATGGCATATGTGCTTTAAATCTTGAAGGAGGCCTCTTCATATGCACTCTAAACAGTGAAGTGCAAGTTTATTTAACAAATGTTAAAAGATTAAAGGAGACCTCTAGTTGGCACATAATATGGAGCCATAAGCTGATAGCCAAGACCTGAGATGGTTACACTGCAGCGGCGTACCCCCCAAAACCCTCTGATGTCTCTGATTCATTTAATTGTAGAATGAAATTTCACTTTGTGTGATGGTAGGTTGTTATCCATCTAGTCTAACTATGTTCGCCTTTATTTTCAATAGATCAAAAAGTTTATATATATATATATATATATATATATATATATATATATATATATATATATATATATATATATATTCATATTCATATCTCTTCCAAGCAGAACATAACCATTTATTATTTATCTTTTTTTTTTTTTCACAATCAAAATTTATTGAAAGTTTATAATAGATGACAATATGACATCATAGCAATTATAAAATACAGGTTGAGTATATACCGGTATGTCAGTTTACATGGATTTAAAAGAGACAAATAAAAAGAAAAGAGGTATATACTTAAAATAATGAATTAAGGGGAGCATAGTGTTATTTATCTTATAATTTGTAATAACAGTATGTTGTAACCCTTACTTTTCTAGATGGAATTGCAAGATACATCAGATTCTTCAGCTGATTATTCATCCTGCAATATAGTTAAGTAATTGGAAAATGTGTCATGGGTATCCTGTAATTATGCCTTCACAGGGCACTGCAGAGTGGTTTTTCATTTCAATAATTGGATATGTAGTTCTGTCTCAGTTAATGTTTTTAATAGGTAACTTATGATACTCTTTGCAAAGCCTAAGTACACAAGCACAGCACTAGTGCTATGTGGAATGTGAGGGGTAATTTCTAACTGAGTCACTTCCTCCCTATTAATTATCTCAATACACAGAATGCATTATTGACCGCATTCTTCTCCTTTTCAAATGGCCATATAACAATTAGACACAAATGCAAACAATGCAAATTGGAATTTTTATGCAATGATGTCATTTTTGTTTTAGGCTGGGTTTACACTAAAGCACGGAGCCTGGTGCATCCCTGTTCACTGTTTCAGGTCCGGTTTCAGCCTGAATTTTTGGCTGAATTCGGACCTAAAACAGACCAGAAGACGCACTGTGCAATTCGCATTGGAGCCGCCCAGGAGATGTGAGAACTGGCTCCATAGAGAGCCGGTCGCAATCTCCTGACATGCAAATTGGATGCACCGAAACCCGCATCCAATTCGTAATAGTGTGAACCCAGCCTCAGACTGAAAACATTATTATTAGTATGCATAATCATTAGACATGAAAATGTAAACATATGCATATTTATATTTCCCCATAAATGTTATATGCATCTGTTTTGTTTGTTGGTCTATTTGATAAGGGGTTTCAAAATAAAATAAAAATGTTAAGGTGGTTTATCATCCTAGGAAATGAGGGATGGTTTTCACATCGCTTGTTTCCTAAGTACCCCTACTATTGCTGTTTGTCAAACAGACCTTAAGCCGACCATAGCCAGGCCACCAGGTTCAGCAGAAACCGGCCAAGATTCGAAACATGTATGGGCAGGCTGAATGTACCCAAGTTGATCGATAAACTTGGCTACAACCAGCCTGCAGGATTATACAAGCGATTATCGCTAGCGGCTGTTATAGCTGCTAGCTGTAATCACTGCGTTCCCCGCGCCAGGGATGGTTTCCCCCATTAGGAACACAATGGCTCAGTGGGAGGGATTCCCCTGTCAACACTGTCTGTGTTAATAACTGAATTGAGCAAATTTCTTTCCTGCAACCCGGGGCCGTCTATGGCCGGCCTTAGACCATCCATGGTAATAATATCTGATTTTAGAAAGAAAATTTGTTCAGAATTCGACCCATGTATGGCCTGCATTAGTTAGTAGAAAGCTCCCAAAGAAAGATAAATCCCCCTCAGTTGTCTCTGATTGGAAGATTTCCCCTTATCTCTTGTTCAGGGACAACTCTAAAATGTTATATTTCCCTGCAATTTCTTTCTTCAATGATGGCACAAATAAAGCTATAAATCTCCCCATTGAGTACAAAGACAACAGTAAAAATTTGACAAAAAGGTAAAACGCTTTCCCACTCTATTCAAAACAAAAAAAAAAGGGTTTGCCTATAAACACATTTTAGGTGGAAACGCCCTTAAATTTCCCTTGTCCAGTACAAGGTAACATTTCATAAGGAGACAATTTAGAAATGCAGGAGAAGGTGCTATACGTTAATTTTGGCAAAATAGTAGGTCACTTTGTAATAGTCTGTACTACATACAGTAAGCTGTGCTGTCCTCCTGCACGGCTATGGTACAATTCCCTTCCATGTCTTGTATTTTTATTAAAGAATTTGAATATAAGGCACTCTCTGATTGCCCGAGATGAAGAGGCAGGTGGATGATGTCACAATCTCTACCTCAGCTAATTAAAGAATGCCTTGTATTCATTGACGACAATGCGGGGCTGTTTTGAATGTCGGAGATGCTGTATAACAGACGTCATATGGTATGAAAGACAGCACAGGTAAGCTGACCATACAGGAATCTTTTTTTTTTTTTTCAATCACAGCATCCAGAACTATTCTGCGGCGGTAAAAAATCAATCTAATCCAAGCTGGCCCAAAAAACGATTTAAAGTGAAAATAAACTTGGAGTTCTTCTGCTTAAAGCAAAAGCCTTTGAAGTGACTGCTGCTGTGTCTTATTGCAAGCTACCTAAGAACTGAAAGCACCGAAATACTTACCTGCCAGCTGCCTGTTTTGTTGCCAACCTGGATTGACCTGACTACTCTCTTGCCTGCCGTGACTCCTGCCAGGACCTGACTACTCTTTCACCTGCCTTCTGACTTGAGACATGCCTTCCTCTTTCTTCCACCCCCTGGTGGGTCAACTCTGAGGGCCACAACCTAGTGCTGCAGCAAAGAAAACCAGGGCCACTAGCGTTCTTTGTCCTGTTCACCATCAGGAGCTCTGGTGAAGACCAACTGAAAGTTAAAGTGGTTGTAAACCCACAATAAAAAAACAAAACAAAAAACAAACCTGCAAGACAAAGGCATAATGAGCTAGTATGCATAGCATACTAGCTCATTATGAAATACTCACCTTAGATCGAAGCCCCCATAGCGGTCCCCGTACACCGCTCCGGTCGGCAACACCGCTCCTGGAGTTACTTCTGGGTATTGCGGGCTCCGATGATGTGATTGACCAGAGCCGCAATGACGTCACTTTTGCGCATGCTTCTGTGCGCATGTGCCAAAGACGTCCGCACATGCTGATACTGGGGATATCTCCTAAACCGCGCAGGTTTAGGAGATATCCGGGGTAGCTACAGGTAAGCCTTATTATAGGCTTACCTGTAGTAAAAAGTGATCTGTAAGGGTTTACAACCACTTTAAACTTCATGCCTTGGGGGAGAACACGTCAACTGCCAGGGGGCTCCATAGCATCAATATTCTGGATTTACCCTCTTTTTTATTCCCAGTGACATTGGTGATTAGGACAATTAAAGAGAATACATTTCCATAACAGGGACACAGGTAGCAATAAAGACCTTATCTAATGTACCCCTGAACCAAGCCTGGACTGGAACAAAAAATAGGCCGGGGTATTTTAGACTGAGCAGTCAATTTTTCCAGGGACCGGTGGAGGGAGGCAGGCATTTGCAGGGGCGGTTAGTGACAGGATATTCATGGTGTCGGTCCTCCGCACTGTAATGTAAAGGGGTACTGTAATATAAGGGGAAATGCACTGTAAAGGGGCATTGTGATTATTCAGTGTTCCTTTACAGTGCAGTACCTTTTCTTTTAAATTCCCCTTTACATTACAGTGCCCCTATCAATCACAGCCCCCATAACAGTGCCCCTTTTTACTCTCTGCCTCCCCTACACAGTCCTACCTTCCGCAGGGCAGAGACAGTATTCAGCCTGTGTGTCCTCTCCAGGGTCTCCCGCCCTGCTGACAATGTCATCCTATTAGCACGCCAGGGGGCGAGAGGAACTGCAGATCTGGATCATTTTTACAAGCTGGTATGAAAAGATATATGAAAAGACTCCTGCTCTCTGTGCAGATCTCCCGCCCCCTGCTCTGCTGATAGGATGAGATTGTTGGCGGGGTGGGAGAGCTGGGAGAAGAGACAAAGGCATAGCAGGAGGGGAGCAGTGACTATGGTTTGTGCTAACACTATCAGGACCGCAGTCACCGCTTACCTCCAGCTGTGTGGTTCTGTCATCAACAGGCCACGGACTGGCCCTGGGGTTGGGGACCCCTGCATTACCCAGCTCTTGCAAGGGCATGCGGCCTGGCCTCCGACCCATTGGGCAAATACCTGGTGTGCCCTTTTGCCAGTCCGGGCCTGCCCTGAACTTATAAAGTTCACTAAAAGTTTAAATTCTCTTTTTAGTCTATGTTGTAGATATACATGTGAAAGAGGCCAGGCTACCGGAAACCATCTTATTAATGTGTTTACGCAGGCATTAAAACCGTGTTTCTCTCTATTGAGGTACATATACACCAACACGGTCACTTGTGCATTTAGAAGGGATTCGATTTTCTTTTCTATTATCAGAGTCATGAGCACAGTTGGTGACAAAAGGAAAAGAATCTTATAAAAGGATGTCATCAATCTCATATACTCAGGAGTCTCGTGACTCCTAAATAGAGCACTGAACAGCGATCTTTCCTTTTTTATCATGACACACAACAGTTTTTTTTTTTTACCCAGTCATATCATCAATGAAATATTACCTATATATTTAAAATGAAATTTCCCTGTATATTTTATGTTGGTCAATTGATCTATATTACTTATTTTACATTTGTGCAGCTGCTGGATGCCACATTTGTATACCTCTTAAAGGCAACAGTGATGAGATATCAACACCAGAATTGCCATGGCCAATAGCCCAGATAGCAAGAATAACGTGCCACACATTTGTGGCAGTATTGATTTGTAAGTCTTGTGAACTTGCTGCACATCTTTCCTGGCAAGTTGTACACTCGCAGAGCAATTGAAGCACAAGTTCTAGTTGACACTTTTCCAATTTGTAGCAAATTTGCATGGCAAGTCTCTAGCACAGAGGTCTCAAACTGGCGGCCCTCCAGCTGTTGCAAAACTACAAGTCCCATCATGCCTCTGCCTGTGGGAGTCATGCTTGTAATAGTCAGCCTTGCAGTGCCTCATGGGACTTGTAGTTTTGCAACAGCTGGAGGGCCGCCAGTTTGAGACCTCTGCTCTAGCAAGAGCAAAGTTGCTGTGGTAAGTCTACAGCAAGAGCCCCGCAAGTCTATAGCCAGAGTTATGCAAGTCTATAGCCAGAGCCCTGCAAGTCTATAGCCAGAGTTATGCAAGTCTCCATTTTTGGCAAGAAAAAAAAGAAGCAAGCAGCGCAAATCTATAATCCCACAATCTGGTGATAGTGAACCCACGGCTATTAGCCTAATCCCTTACCATACACATGTGAAATACATTCAACAATCATATAATGATAATCCTTTGTCATTGCATAAAATAATTAATCATACAAAATTATTTGTTTCTATGAAACAAACCAAGTGCAAATGCTGTTAAAAAAAAAAATGCAAAAGAAAAAAAACTGTGCTGACACAATGAACAAAAAGTGCTTAGTGCAAGAAAATATTATTCATTAGTAAAGTGCATGCATCAAAAATTCATATGTGTTCAAAATATTAGAGCCTGGGCACACCCTAATCACCCCAAGAGCATTAGCATTATCGCTCTGTGTGCAGGCAGGGAGATGGGAAATATCTCCTCTGACCAGTTCTGCCATTTATGAAGTGCTACTGTACTTCTTTCACTGTACGGGATAAGAGTGTGTGTGTCTGTATGTATATGTAATATATCACACACACACGTGTTTGATTGGGGTGTGCATCCTAATGCAATAGGCTACACACACCTATGCTGGTGATTCACTGGTACTTAGGTGGCAGCAATCTTATTTAATCCCTCAATACCACAAATCCTTAATGGCAGTTCAAGTTCCACTCTCCTCTCCTCGCCTGCATCGAAATTTACATCTGGTCTGACAAGGCTTTAATATATGGATCCTTTATGGAAAATCACACTCCACTCTCCTCTCCTAAAAGTGCCACTAGACCCATTGTGGTCTTTGTTTAAGGTGAGCTGATAGCATAAAAACAAGAAAAAATAAAACATTCCAGAGTGTGCTCCACCAATGGGATAGAGTATTAGGGTTAGTCACCTCTCTGACAGTGTTACCAACCATTAGTATTTTTACTGGCAGCCAGTAAAAAACAGGCACTTTTCTCCTGCCAGTAAATGCCAGTAAGAGAAAAAAGCTGGCAGTAAAAAATATGGCTGTGACGCTTGGCTCGGAACTGGGCATGCGCAGCTCGGGTCCGGAGCCAGCCAGGACCATCCAAGTGCCAGCTACAGTGTGTTCAGGTGGTACCGGCGGGGGGCGGGTCTGGCGGAGATGGTGCCTGAGCGTGTCGTGTGATGTCATGGTGCAAGGGAGCCATACGGAGTGAACAGAGCCTTGTGTGCAGGTCTGTGGGACAGGAGCAGGGCAAGCCGGGAGCGGGACTGTCAGTGCTGTTTGGACTGAAGGGGACTGAGAGGAATACCTGGCATGGAGAGAGACTAGCATGTGTCAGTGATCTGTGCTGCTGCACATTGCTGTGAGTGACACTGTGAGAGTCTATTTCATGTGCGTGTGTCGCCCATTCTAATTTCCTGCCCTGAGCCACTTACTTACTATATTGAGAATAAAATAAGAAATATGCTTTTTTCCTTAATATCTACCTTAAATCACATTGCTAATTGCATATTGTACTTATTTGTAGCCTAAATGCTGAAATTACATCTGTAATTTTGTAACTTTTGGAAATGCCAGTAAAAACTTGGCTTTGGCCGTAAATTTTGGGTGTCATGTCAGTAAATTTCAATCTGGTAGGTTGGCAACACTGCTCTCTGAACTCCATATCAGATCTCACGGATACCACTCACCTCTCTGCACACCACATCCCAGCATCAATTAAAGATAAGCCTTACACACAGCAGGGAGGAATGATGAAAATTCAACCACAGTGCCCCCTGTGGTGGGATGACTATTTCACAACATAATTGAACCAGAACTTGCAACAGACTTGCAGAATGTTTGCAAAGAAAGTTGATCTGGAGTCATGCAGTGCGGGACTTACTGCAATTGTGCAACAAACTTGTGAAGCCTGGCAAGTTTAGCAATAGCTTAGCAAGTCATTTTCAAACTTGCAGCACAATTACTTGCTCTATGGGACAATGGCCTTAAAGTAGTATTACTGTATGCCCTCAGCATTCTTTAGCTTAAGACATTGAGCACAATAAAATAAAAATGTTTGGGTAAACCTTGGTTAAAATTCTTACCCCAGCATATGCAGTTTACAAATTTCAATGCTGCTGGCTCCTGTGCTCTTAGTGAGCTTTCCAGAACTTCCAGTCTTCCCAGGAAAGAGTTAACAGTGGGCAGTGCAGTCTCAAGTCACTTTGTTATGGTGGATAAGGTAGGAGGGAGGAGAAGGAGAGTGCCTTGTTATCCTAAGCTATGGGCTGTGGCTCCACAGGACATTGCAATAGAAATGAGTTACCCTAAAACAGGAAACCTGGGGGAGCAACCATGGCACCAGCTTAAACTGGAATATAGGCAAGGATTAAAAGATGCTGCATACTCAGTAACCCTAGGTTCACACCTTTGCGTTTTTTAGTGTGTTTTGCAGTTTGCAGAAATGCACTTCAGTCCATTTAACATGGTTTTCTATGGTACACATTCACATCTATGCGTTTTGCAGGTGGTGCGTTTTTGGAAAGGGTCGGGGACCTTTTTACGCGTTTTGCGTGTAATAGACTAGACTAATATAATCCCACCAGAAATGCTGTGTTTATGTTTGTGATGTGATTTTTGATGTGTTTTGCGTTTTTTATTTTTCTGTTTAAAACACTGTATATGGCTGGTTGCTAAGGAGGGGACCAGGAAGCTGGCTGCCATGTCCTTAACAACTGATGAGTCATCAGCTGTCAGCGGGTCTCCCCACTGACAGCTGAATGTAAAAAAAAAAAAAGAAAATTGCTGGCAAAAACAATTGTGTAAAAAAACGGTGTGGGGTCCCCTCTGCTACACCCCCCCCCCCAAAGCACCTTGCCCCAATGTTGATAAATATAAGGGCCTCTTCCCGACAACCCTGGGCTGTGGTTGTCGGGGTCTAGGGCCCCCCTCTATTTAAATGGGTGTCGGGTACATTGTACCCCTACCCATTCACCCCAAAAAACTGTGTTTTTTGTTTTTTTTAAACGTAAAATTAAAAGTACATGCAAAAATGCATATAAAAATGAGGGTTTAAAAATGCAAAACGCATCAAAAAACGTGCCTGAAAAACGCATCAAGCGCAGCCGCATAGATGTGAATCTGCTGTTGAAAGTGCTTAAAAAACAAATTAAAAAGGGTTCAAAATTACTTTAATTATGGATTTTTAGGAGAGGGTCTGAAATACAGACTATTGTAGGTGAGATCTCATCAATGGAGCCCCTAATACATAGTAGGTTTATGTCGGTAATTCCACCTACTCTCCAACATTTAGAGTGGAGTTGTCCTTTTGGTTTATAAAAATGAAAGAAGCAGATAAAACATTGAAGTCTTGTAGAATTGCAACATATGGTTGTCCTGAAGCCACTAATGATTTGTCATCTGTATAGTCACCTTGATTCGTTTAGTGGGTTAATTACTGAAGGTTAAAGGAATGGATATACTCATACGTTCTCTTGGCAGCATTCCTGGATAAATTAAGTACAAGCCAAACAGTCAGTGGTATTAGTAACCGTTTGCTCATCACTCTAATAGATTTTGCAGGCTTATAAATGCTGTTTGTTTATTCCTTTTGTGTTTAATGTATGCATGTTTTATACACACCATATGTGAGTACAACCCCCCTTAGTGTCTCAGTCTACTTTCTGTATTCGCTTAGTGAATGGGGTGCTCTATTGACTTCCATCATCCAATCATGTGCATGCAAAAATACTTTATTTTTTTCATTGCATTGGGCATTTTTTGCAGCAATTCTCACCACATTCACTTATCTAAGGGAAAATTTCCCCTGCAAAGCAAAAATTCCCTTGCAAAGTGGACAGCCTATTTGTCTTTAGTAAATCAACCACTATGAGTCCAGTGGCGGGATACCAAGATGTCACCTCTTACCTGGCACATGATCACGCCTTGCCAGCTATGTTCTTCCAATTACTGTGCCGCGTGGTAGCCATGTCTTTACTGGAATCATTAGTTTCTACCTATTCATTTTAAAGTGATTATACAGGTTACTTGCTATGGGGGCCCATGTGCGGGCTCGCTCCCAAGCTGGGTTGTGTGCATTCATAGCTACTCCCCCGCGCCTCGCTCCTCCTCACTGGATTTGATTGACAGCAGCAGGAGCCATTGGCTCCCGCTATCAATCTGCTCTGTAATGCCTTGTACACATAATAAGAATATCGGACAAAGGCTTGTTCGTTTTTTTTGCATGCTAGTCTCATTTTGAAAACCAATAGGATACTAAAATTGCGAAAATTCTCATACAACAGAATAGAACTTTGGAAGTGATTTATTGTATTGTATGCTTTCATTTCTGAGCATGCGTGGTCTTGGTCACGCAATTTTTTTCGTATAAATACTATACTAATTACACGAAGCATTAGTTCTGTTATTGTGCAAGAAAAATCTTCGTGCTCGTCCCTTCAGATAATTTTGCATGAACTGTCATGATCGGCTTTCAAAAGCTGTAAACTAATGATCAGATTATCAGACAATCGCTCTGAAAGCGTTATTTTTCATCTGATTTTCTCATCGGGTGTACTAGGCATTAGAGCTGGAAAAAGAGACCAGTGCTGCTGCATATGGCCACAGCGCTGGATTGATACAAGGCTCAGGTAAGTAGCCTCAGGTGTCAAACATAAGGCCCGCGGGCCAAATCCGGCCCTCCAGGCCATTTCATGTGGCCCTCACACCTCTCCTGCAGCTGCAGGAGAGCTCCGACCCTTCTTTGGTCCTCCTCCAGACCCCTACTTTCTGATTTCAAGCAATGCATCCAGCTTCTTCCCAGCAGCAACATAAGAAAAGGGGGTGCACTGTGATGTTAGGGAGAGTAGGGAACTCAACTTCTGATGGTGGGGTGGCTCTTGACATCTAATGTAAGCAGAGGGGATGCGCTGTTCATCTAATCTTTTGAGGACAATCATAATGCTGATGTGGCCCACAATGAAATTGAGTTTGACACCTCTGTTCTAGAACAATTAAAGTGGAATTGAACTGTGCTAATTTTTTTTATGGGCCCCCAGGAGGTTTATGCTTTAATGTGCTAGTATATTATGGGAGATTATCTGTCAAACAAAGCCCTCCAGTGCTGCAGTGTGAGTGCTCCAGCTGGTCCCAGGTGCTTCCATCTTCTCCTGGTCTTCCTTCTGGGTTCAGTCTGTTTGACCGCTTGAATAGCTGGGCCGCGATTGCGTTAATCCTATGCATGTGCCAAGTAGTCACTTTATCATGGCACAGAGCAGCTCAGTGTACATTACCACTGACAGGCAGGAAAAAGCATTTATGACAAAAGAGACATGAAGGTCTCTTCTGTTATAAAAAACCATGCCTGTATTTCAAAAATTTGGAGTTTAACCATTTCAGCCCCCGGAAGAATTTGCCCCCTTAATGACCAGAGCATTTTTTGCGATACGGCACTTGCGTCACTTTAACTGACAATTGCGCGGTGGTGCGGCGCTGTACCCAAACAAAATTTACGTATTTTTTTCCCAGAAATAGAGCTTTCTTTTGGTGGTATTTGATCACCTCTGCAGTTTTTATTTTTTGTCGCTATAAACAAAAAGAAGTCAAGAATAGTTTTTCCGAAGAAAAAAGGGGGAATGGACTTTATAGGCACATATTTGAATTTTTACACAGTATTTATTGAAAATATATCCAAAAAATTTTTTTTTGCATACAAAAAACAAAAATATTAACAAAACAATACTCGAAAAAGACACAAAAAAAAGACAGACAACTTTGAAAAAAAAACAAAATTTTTTTTACTTTCTGCTATAATACATGTAAAATGTATCCATCAGATTAGGCCGATATATATTCTTCTACATATTCTTCGTAAAAAAAAAAGCAATAGGCGTATATTGATTGGTTTGCGCAAAATTTTTTGCGTCTACAAACTACAGTAACGCTTTAGGGACTTCTATTTTTTTTTTTATTGTTTTTACTAGTAATGGCGGGGATGTGCGATTTTTAGCGGGACCGCAACATTGCGGCAGACAAATCTGACCCCAAATTACACTTCTTGGGGACCAGTGACATTATTACATTGATCAGTGCTATAAAAATGCACAGATCAATATAAAAATGACACTGGCAGGGAAGGGGTTAACACTAGGAGGCGATCAAGGTGTTAAGTGTGTTTCCTCAGCGTGTTCTAACTGTAACGGGGATGGGCTTACTGAAACATGACAGAGATCACTGTTCTCAATCACTGGGAGCAGTAGATCCCTGTCATGTCACTAGGCAGAAAGGGGAAATGCCTTGTTTACATAGGCAGCTCCCCGTTCTGCCTCTCCTCGCCACAATCGCGGGCCACCAGCAGACATCAAGTCAATGGGACCCGCGGGTATGCTTGTGCGCATGCTATCCTGCTTTTTTGGACTGACATACAGGAACATCCTGTTTGCACAGGATAGTCATTATGCCAAGGTTTATTGGCGTGAGCCAGTCGGCAAGTGGTTAATGCACTTTAAACATCTCAATAGCATATACAGCTATGCTTCCAAATGCACATGCCCTCCTGTACACCAGTGGTTCTCAACCTCAGTCCTCAAGTACCCTCAACAGGCCATGTTTGCATGTGTTCCTTTATCTTGCACAGGTGCTTTAAATCAGAGTCAATGGATTGGTATTTTGGACAGCTATTTTATCTAAGAGAAATTCCCCAAACATGGCCTGTTGGCGGTGCTTGAGGACAGGGTTGAGAATCACTGCTGTACACCATTATCATGACACTGACTGGCACATGAATCTCCTGCCCTCCTCAATTCTCAATATCCAGGTCTGACCATCTTGAACATTTACAGTATTTACATTCTTTCTCTAAGTTTCTTCCACATGCTATGGGGAACTATTATCAACATCCTGCACACCCTCATTGTTCTACATCTTGCCAGCATTGTGCCTGAGCTTCCCACCCTCAGAGCAGGACCTCTGACTTACCACTCACAATGACCTGCAAGCAAATGCATTCACATACAGTGCCTTGAAAAAGTATTCACACCCCTTGAAATTGTCCATATTTTGTCATGTTACTACCAAAAACTTAAATTTATTTTATTGGGATTTTATGTGATAGACCAACACAAAGTGGCACATAATTGTGAAGCGGAAGGAAAATGATAAATGGTTTTCAACTTTTTTAACAAATAAATATCTGAAATGTTTGCCGTGCATTTATATTCAGCCCTCTTTACTCTGATACCCCTAACTAAAATCTAGTGGAACCAATTTCCTTCAGAAGTCACCTAATTAGTCCACCTGTGTGTAATTTAATTTCAGTATAAATACAGCTGTTCTCTGAAGCCCTCAGGGGTTTGTTAGGCTACTTTCACACTGAAGCGTTGCGGGCGTTGGCAGTAAAGTGGCGCTATATTTAGCGGCGCTTTACCGTCGTTTTAGCGGCGCTATTCGGCCGCTAGTGGGGCAGTTTTTACCCCCGCTGGCGGCTGAAAAAGGGTTAAAACCGCTCGCAAAGTGACGGCGCTTTGCAGGCGGGTTTGCAGCGCTGCCCCATTGTTTTCAATGGGAGGGGGCGCTTCAGGAGCGGTAAATACTCTCCTACATACCGCTCCTACAGTGCTCCAAAGATGTGGCTTGCAGGACTTTTTTGATCGTCCTGCAAGCGCACCGATCCAGTGTGAAAGTCAGGCTTTCACATTGGAGATAAAGGAGCGGCTTTTTCAATGCGCTTTGCAGTCGCTATTTTTAGCGCTGTAGCGCCTGCAAAGCGCCCCAGTATGAAAGGGGCCTTAGAGAACCTTAGTGAACAAACAGCATCATAAAGGCCAAGGAACACACCAGACAGGTTAGGGATAAAGTTGTGGAGAAGTTTAAAGCAGGGTTAGGTTATAAAAAAATATCCCAAGTTTTGAACATCTCACGGAGCACTGTTCAATCCATCATCTAAAAATGGAAAGAGTATGGTACAACTGCAACTCTACCAAGACATGGCCGTCCACCTAAACTGACACGCCGGGCAAGGAGAACATTAATCAGAAAAGTAGCCAAGAGGCCCATGGCAACTCTGGAGGAGCTGCAGAGATCCACAGCTCAGGTGGGAGAATCTGTCCACAGGACAACTATTAGTTGTGCACTCCACAAATCTGACCTTTATAGAAGAGTGGCAAGAAGAAAGCCAATGTTGAAAGAAAGCCATAAGAAGTCCCGTTTGCAGTTAGCGAGAAGCCATGTGGGGGACACAGCAAACATGTGGAAGAAGGTGCTCTGGTCAGGTGAGACTAAAATTGAACTTTTTAAACTAAAAGCAAAACACTATGTGTGACAGAAAACTAACACTGCACATCACTCTGAGCACACCATCCCCACTGTGAAACATGGTGGTGGCAGCATCACGTTGTGGGGATGCTTTTCTTCAGTAGGGACAGGGAAGCTGGCCAGAGTTGATGGGAAGATGGATGGAGCCAAATACAGGCAATCTTAGAAGAAACCCTTTTAGAGTCTGCAAAAGACTTGAGACTGGGGCAAAGGTTCAACTTCCAGCAGCAAAACGACCCTAAAAATACAGCCAGAGCTACAATGAAATGGTTTAGATCAGGGTTCTCAAACTGATGGCCCTCCCTCTTTTGCGGAACTACAAGTCCCATAATTCCTCTGCCTATGGGAGTCATGCTTGTAAGTGCAACAGCTGGAGGGCCGCCATTTTGAGACCTCTGGTTTAGATCAAAGCATATTCATGTGTTAAAATGGCCCACTCAAAGTCCAGACCTAAATCCAATTAAGAATATGTGGCAAGACTTGAAAATTGCTGTTCACAGACGCTCTCCGTCCAATCTGACAGAGCTTGAGCTATTTTGCAAAGAAGAATGGGCAAAAATGTGACTCTCTAGATGTGCAAAGCTGGTAGAGACATCCCCAAAAAGACTTGCAGCTGTAATTGCACCGGCAGGGGGTTCTCCAAAGTATTGACTCAGGAGTGAATACAAATGCATGCCACACTTTTCACACATTTAGACCCCTTTCACACTGAGGGCATTTTGCAGGCGCTACAGCGTTAAAAATAGCGCCTGCAAAACGCCCTAAATAACGGTAAAGCGGCGCTAAAGATAGCGCCGCTTTACTGCTGATGTCCTAGGTGGCGCAGTGTGAAAGGGCTCTTATTTGTAAAAAAATGGGAAAAACATTTTCCTTCCACTTCACAATTACAGTGTATGTGTCACTTTGTGTTGGTCTATCACATAAAATCCCAATAAAATACAGTAAAGTTTTTTGGCTGTAACATGACAAAATGTAGAAAATTTTAAGGGGTATGACTACTTTTTCAAGGCACTTTTGGTATTTGATCACGCCTGCGTTTTTTATTTTTTGCGCTATAAACAAAAAAAGAGCGACAATTTTGAAAAAAAAAAACAATATTTTTAACTTTTTGCTATAATAAATATCCCCAAAAATAATAACAATTAAAAAAATGTCTTCATCAGTTTAGGCCAGTATGTATTCTTCTACATATTTTTGGTAAAAAAATCACACAAAGCGTATATTGATTGGTTTGCGAAAAAGTTATAGCGTCTACAAAATAGAGGATAGATTTTTTACATTTTTTTTTTTTACTAGAAATGGCGGTGATCTGCGATTTTTAGCAGGACTGCAACATTGCGGTGGACAGATCGAATACTTTTTATACATTTTTGGGACCATTGACATTTATACAGAGCTAAAAATAGCCACTGATTACTGTATAAATGTCACTGGCATGAAAGGGGTTAACACTAGGGGGCAATCAAGAGGTTAAGTGTGTTCCCTGGGAGTGTTTCTAGCTGTATGGGGGCTGGGCTGACTGGAGGAGGAGAGAGATCGCTGTTCCTAATCACTAGGAACAGCAGATCTCTCTCTAACTCCCCTGTCAGAACAGGGATCTGTCTGTTTACATTGACAGATACTCATTCTGGCTCTCGTTGCTGCGATCGTGGGGGGACGGCGGACATCGTGGCCGCCGGCCGCGATCATCGAGTCTGCCCGCCTTACAGCGGGCGCATGCGTGCCTGCTACAGCTCCTTACAGGAGCCAATGTCTACCTACGGCGATTTGTTGGAACGTGCGGACCTGCGGCCGTATAGCGGTGGCGGCTGGTCGGCAACTGGTTAATTTGTATGCAATCAGGCAGGCCTTCATAGTTGAAGGTAAATCGAGGGAAATTGAATAAGAAAATTGTATTGTATATGGCCAGCTTAACAGGGAGACAGACAGCAGTAAAAAATTACAAGTGTTCTAATCCCTCTCCACTCAAAACATTAAAAAAAAGTTTTGTTATATTTTAAGTCTCAGTTCATGAATTGAATTACGTTTGGTGACTATGCAGTATATCGCTTTGTATGTGACTGAATTTACACTGCTAGTAACCAGTGATCGCTGCTTGTGGTTAGATCCACCCTACAAGCCTTTAATTACCTCTTTCCATCTCCGCCCTTGTAACACTCTCCTGCCTATGGGCACTCCTACCATCGGGAGGTTTTCACAATGGTACAAAGTAGGTGAGAGGCATGTGGTAGAGGAAATGAGTAAACGCATGTCATTTATGTCATATGTGGGTCATGTTATGTAAGCACAGTGATCATGGACTATAAACCACATAAAGCTTTATATAAAACTGAATCATCATGCTATTTCCAGCTCTATGGCAAGATAACTGGTAATTTTAAATTATATTTGTCACGGGAGAAACACAGAGGTGGCCATTACTGACCTACATGACTAAAAAATGCTGGCTTTATGCTGACCCCCGTCTTTATTTTTTCCTGATCCACTCACAGGGAACTAGTATGCTAATCCAGCGAGATGGAAAAAGTCCTCATCATCTGCAAAATTATTCCAGGTTAATGACCCACTTAAGAGGGCTAGTATGGCAGCCAGGCAACTAGCATTTCCAGAATGACAGGTCAGCAATATGTGTGATGTAAAGTAAATCAGTGAGTAAAAAAAAAAAACAAAAAAATGCTTTATTTAGTTACAAAGTTACAAAGATACATTAGAGTGGAAGGGTCACCAAGTGAAAATAAAGGAATACAGTCTGAAAAAATAAAACGTATGCAGTCGCCATATCAAAAAAATGGTAAGCTGCAAAAGATTTAATTATGTTTTGTTGCGTTTAGATATATTTTATCAATGACTTTATTTGTAACAATGATTTCAGTATAGTACAGGTGAGGGCTTGTTTAGACTTACGGTTGGGAGGAATTAAAAATGCATGGTTGAACCCAACCGCCCCCCTAAGGGCTCTTTCACACGGGGCGGATCAGTGCTGATCCGCCCCGTGGATATCCACTTGCTCAGCGGGGATCGCCGGAGCGATCTCCGCTGAGCAGGAAGATGACAGGTCCGTCTCTGCACACAGCGCAGGGACAGACCTGTCACAGCCCCGCTCTCCCCTATGGGAGATCGGGTGACGACGGACTGCAGAGTCCATCGTCATCCGATCCGCTCTGCAAACGGATGAAAAAATAGGATTTTCCTCCGTCTGCAGAAACGGAGCATAGCGGACACGGACGAGATCGGGTGTCAGCGGATGCTCATCCGCTGACACCCGCTATCCCATAGGGATACATGTATGTCCGTGTCCGTTTTTCATCCATCCGTTTTCGGATGAAAAACGGACATACATGTATCCCTATGGGATAGCGGGTGTCAGCGGATGAGCATCCGCTGACACCCGCTCTCGTCCGTGCCCACTATGGTCCGTTTCTGCCTATTTTTCCATCCGTCTGCAGAGCGGATCGGATGACGACGGACTCTACGGTCCATCGTCACCCGATCCCCCATATGGGAGAGCGGCGCTGTGACAGGTCCGTCCCTGCACGGAGTGCAGAGACGGACCTGTCATCTTCCTGCTCAGCGGAGACCGCTGAGCAAGCGGATATCCATGGGGTGGATCTGCACTGATCCGCCCTGTGTGAAAGAGCCCTAAAGCTGTAAAGGTAGAGAAGAGGGGTGTGCCCGTGCCATGGTCCCGATGCTTTGCTTCACACCTGCTGCAAAAATGATCACTCCTGCTGTGTTCGGTGGGTGGAAAACTCACTGCATGTAATTCAAGAAAATGGGGAAGTCTCACAAATAGGGATGAGGAGGCATCACATGGCCTCCTCTCCACCTGTCAAACGCATCTAAAAAGCGTTCCAAGCGCAGGTTGTTTTTCAAAAGTAGTAGTAGAGTAAGAGTAGTAGTAGTAGTAGATGCAAGTCTAAATTTAGTTTAAGTGGTTAAAAAAAGTTCCTACAAAATGGCTGCAAGTTTACTGTACAGCTGATTCCTTGGACTGCAGTAGACTACATAGACCGTTTTCTTTTCTCCATTTTTTTAAGGCTTTTTTGTCTACAGTTGTTTAACAGACTGGCCTCAAAATCAGCCCATGGAAAACTTGGAAGTAAAGAGCTCTTGTGCATATAGCAGTTTACTAATTAGATAAGTAACAATAAGTGAATAGTGCATTCATTGGCATATTACTTTGGAGAAGTGCTTGAGGACCTGACTAAACAGAGTTGGAAAGGTTGTGCTAGTTTTCCCAGGGAAATCAAACACATCAGCACATATATTCGAAATAAACTTCATAATGTGACATAGCCCACACAAATCACATTGACATCCTCAGCAGGTTCACGTTCTTCACATATTTGGCATTCGTGCATGTGGAAAATGTGTTTTGGCATTGCCTCCTATATACACGGGTCACTATGAGAGTAAAAGCCATTGTAAGGGTGCCCGGGTTTTTAGAACTGAAGATTTTCACACAGCTGCACCATTAATGAAGCAACACCATTCAGATGTGATGAGAGGTAGACAGGCTAAGGCCTAATTTCTAATTACAGAAACATTCTTGCCTTATCTCTTATAAACAGGAGTTAGGAAGTGACAAAGTAAGAGAGGAAATGAGAATTAGGATATAGAGGCAGTGGAGAGCGAATATGGTCCATGGCTGACAGGAAGAGCGAGGACTGGCCAAATTACTGATGTGAAACACAATCATGGCCACATCCCACAATGCACTGCAGCGGCCTCCTTTGACATCTTGACCACAATTCTTGGACTGCTTCATGGCATGTCTATTATCTTGGAGGAAACACTACTTGTGTGAAGTGGCATTCCTGATCCCCAAGAGCCATAATGTTATGTTCTTAATTCCCAGCTTATTAAATAAATGAGCTTGTGTTTTCAAGGGTTCTGCATACATTTGTAAAAGAAGGCTATTATAATCAATGAATGGCAAATTCTATCTCCTCACAAAATGGAAGAAACTGTTCATCGCAATCTAAATCAGTCTTTCTCAACCTCTTGAAGCATTTTTTTTGTCTCAGGGAACCCCTGTTGAATTAATACATCTACAGCTCACAGTACATTAGCCCGATCACAGTTAGCTGTAAATATTTAACGATTTCTTAAAGAATAATGTGGCTTTCCTAGACTTTTGACACCCAGTGCAGATAGTTCTGTAGCACTATACAACTCTATAAGACAAAAATGTTTTCTGCAATAATCATGATATTAAATGAATAGTTAAAATGGCTAGAAAACAAACACAGACAACAATTGTGCTAAGTGGAAAAATGCTCCCAGACATTCGTGGTCAATAAAAAAAGTGCCTTCTTACACTGGTGGTCAGGAGGGATGAGCTTGGGTTCAGTCTAAAACAGGTTCAGTCAAAATCCAGAAGTTAGCTGTCATTGCTGGGCCAATGGCCTGCAGGCAGGATGTTCCCGACATGACAGCTACATGTATACAGGCAGGGATACTTGTGACATCATTAACCTACTATGATCAAATGGTCCTATTGGGGGATATTTAATAAAACTGGTGCACTCAGAATCTGGTGCAGCTGTGTATGACAACCAAACAGCTTCTAAGTTTAGTTAGTGCATTGAAGCTTTTACTTTATCTGCACCAGATATTGCTTGCTCCAGTTTTAGTAAATAACCCCCATTAGATCAATGATATCATGTGCATGACCATTACTTTGCATTAGTCAACTGCGGGGCAGGGAATCTCCCATCTGCAGTTCATTGTTCCAGCAATGTCAACTAACAATTTTGGGTTCAGACCGAAACCCAAGCCCTAAGTTCAAGACTAGTGGTCAGTGTAGGGTTCCCTTACATTAGTTGTTAGTGTAAGAATTCTTGATCAGCTTGAAGATTACCCACCCTACAGACAGCTAAAACAATCTTTGATATCAGTAGTCATTGAGAGACAGAAATTGTTTATTGCTCAAGGAACACCTCGCAATGATGTTGAGGCTGTCCATTGCTGGCCACATTGTGAAAATGCATGCTGATTACTTGTCTCTAACGGATATGTAAACCTTACCACCAATTATGGGTACACACGGACAAATTTGATCTTTGTGTATCCCTCCCTGTTCAACAGAAGCCGATCTTTAGAACGGCTTCTGCCGCTGTTTTTGATTAGCGGCTTGTAGCCAATCTGCTGCAGTGCTGAAATTCCGACCACAAAATCCGTCTGATTTTTTCCAACGGATTTTGTCTGACACTGGTGTTGCATACACACGGTCGGACAAAGTTGTCAGAAAATCCGATCATTCTGAACGTGGTGACGTTCGTTGCGTACGATGGAACTACGTAGAGGCTAGTAGCCAAAAGCTTTGGTCTCGTAATTTGATCTGAGCATGCGTGGCACTTTGTCCGTCGGAATTCTCTACACATGATCGGAAAAAGTCTGATCGGATTTTGTTGTCGGAAAATTTGAGAGCAGGATCTCAAATTTTTTCCGACGGAAATTCAGACGGAAAAAGTCAGATGGAGCCCACACATGGGCGGATTTTCTGACAACATGGTCCGATCGGACGAATTTCTGACCGTGTGTACGGGGCATAACAGTAGCCAACTTTATTTGTGCCCTTTTGGTCTGTTAAATATACCATTGAATTAATTTTTTTGTTTGTCTGTTTGTTAAAGCGGAGTTCCGAAAAATTAAAAGTCAGCAGCTACAAATACTACAGCTGCTGACTTACACAGCTGCTGACACTTACCTGTCCCAGGGTCAAGCGATGCGGGGGAAACGAAGCCCCTCTCATCTCCCCCTCCTCTCTGCGGCGCCGTCATTGTCACTGTGGGCGCCCAGCTGTGGCTTCACAGCCGGGTACGCACTGTGCATGTGCGAGCCGCGCTGCGCACTGTGACTGACCGGGCAATCATCTGGGACCTGTGACGTGCCCCAGATCATTGCAGAGAGGGAGGGGGGAGAGGTGAACTTACTTCCGGCACCGCCGTGCCCCGGGAGGAAGTGAGAGCTGGAACCCTCTAAAAAGAGCGTATCCGCTCCCCCCCACAAAAAAATGACATGCCGGATGTGGCATGTCAGGGGGTCACCTTCCCTTAAAGCGGAAGTTCCATTTTTGGGTGGAACTCCGCTTTAAGTGCAAAAAATCTGTTGATTTTGCCAGCAATCTTGTTAGTATGCTACATTCTAATCAATGACATTGTTGTGAGGACTACAGAACCTTATCCAATTATGTTATAGAGAAGGGGAGGCTGAGGTTTACATAGTCCTGTCCTATTATGCTGATATAATAGGGTGAGTGATCATTGTACCCCTGCAACATGAATATTTTTTTCGCAGTGTCAACAGATAACATTTTAAATAAAAAAGCCTGAAAAAAGAAAACGAATGCAACCACCACATCTAAGGACCGGTAAATTGCAACATATAATTTTTTGGTTTTGGGATTTAGATGTGCTAAAAATATTGATGTGGAACAAGTATGAAGCAAGTAATCCAGAATTCCTGTTTCTCATACTACTGGTTACTTTTAATACCTGTAAAAATAGCACTGGTTATTTATGATTTCTGGTACAGTATATTGAAATATTGTGGATAACATTTCTAATCTAAGGAGTATAAAATAATCCAGTAATGTCTTTCATTTTTCCATATAGAAAATAAGAAAAAAAAATCCTTTGGTTGTTCTGGCAAACCCCATAATACAGTATGTGTTTTGTTTAATATGACAGAACCAATAGACACTGATCTTGTACATTTTTATTTTTCATCAGTTTATAGCAGTTAAATATGCCACAGTTTGCCACAAGTTTCTATACTTCATTTTACTAAAAAGTATTTGGGTTTTTGTCCTTGTAGCTTTTATGTCACAGACTTTGGCCTAGCCTAAGCTGAAAAGGTACCATTTATACTAAAGTTTAAGCTTTTGTGGACCTGACCTGCAAAGGCTATTTTATAGCCGCTTCCCGACCACCTCATGTAGATATACGTCAACAGAATGGCACGGGCAGGCAAAAGCACGTACCTGTACGTCCCCTTTAATTTGCCTGCCCGGGGGGCGCGCGCGCGACCCGGTCGGGAGCTCCGTGACCACGGCCGCGGGACCAGCGGACCCGATCGCCGCTGGTATCCCGCGATCGGGTTAGGCCCCTTTCACACTGGGGCGGTTTTCAGGCGGTACAGCGCTAAAAATAGCGCCTGTATACCGCCTGAAAAAACCGGCCCCATTCACTCCAGTGTGAAAGCCGGCGGGCTTTCACACTGGAGCGGTGCGCTAGCAGGACCGCAACAAAAGTCCTGCTAGCAGCATCTTTGGAGCGGTGAAGGAGCGGTGTATTTACCGCTCCTATACCGCTCCTTCCCATTGAAATCAATGGGAAACCGCGGGGATACCGCCCGCAAACCGCCGCTGCAGCGGCGCTTTGCGGCGCTTTGCGGAGGTTTTTTAACCCTTTTGCGGCCGCTAGCGGGGGTTAAAACCACCCCGCTAGCGGCCGCATACCGCGGGTAAAACGATGGTAAAGCAGCGCTAAATATAGCGCTGCTTTACCGTCGCCGCCCCGCACCGCCCCAGTGTGAAAGGGGCCTTACGGAGCTGAAGAACGGGGAGAGGTTTGTGTAAACAAACCTCTCCCTGCGCTTCCTACACTGACTGTCAGTGATCGGCGGTTCCCTGTCATCGGGAACGCCGATCAATGACGTCAGACGTACAGCCACGCCCCCCTACTGTAAAAAAAAAACACAACACGTCACACTGACTCCTCCCCGCCCCCTAGTGGTTAACCCCTTCACTACAACTGTCATTTACATAGGAATCAGTGCTATTTAAATAGCAGTGATTGCTGTATAAATGACAAATGTCCCAAAAATGTGTCAAAAATGTCCGATGTGTCCGCCAAAATGTCGCAGTCACAATAAAAATCGCTGATCGCCGCCATTACTAATAAAAAAAAAATATTAATAAAAATGCTATAAAACTATCCCCTATTTTGTAAACGCTATAACTTTTGCGCAAACTAATCAATAATCGCTAATTGCGATTTTTTTTTACCAAAAATATGTAGAAGAATACGTATCGGCCTAAACTGAGAAAAAAAAAAATGTTTTTTTATATATTTTTTTGGGGATATTTATTCTAGCAAAAAGTAAAAAATATTGAATTTTTTTCAAAATTGTCGCTCTATTTTTGTTTATAGCGCAAAAAATAAAAACCGCAGGGGCGATCAAATACCACCAAAAGAAAGCTCTATTTGTGGGAAAAAAGGACGCCAATTTTGTTTTGGAGCCACGTCGCATGACCGCGCAATTGTTAGTTAAAGCGACGCAGTGCCGAATTGCAAAAAGGGGCCTGGTCCTTTGGCTGCCAATTGGTCCGGGGCTGAAGTGGATAGGTAACATCCTGAAATATAAATTAAAATTTTTCCGATTTACCTGAAAAATCTACCTTTTGCTTGAATGCCTCCTGAAAAATACTGTAGCAGTGAATTTCTTCTGCTTAGAGCCTAATAGCGGTATATTTTGTGGTGTGAAATCATCTATGGCTCTGCTGCCACTAACTGCTATTCTGATCAGATATGGAGTGAGATTTATGATGTTACTACTGTGCTGTGCTCTATGTTCTCCTTGCTGGAGAGGAGGTTGTACCTGTTGACTTGCAGTATAAGGATCTCCCCGCTTCTGCTTTATTCATTGTCTGGATTTATGATTACTGCTGCTTCTTGTTAGGTATTTTGTCAACAAATTAATGTTGGAGAATGATGGACTTTCTAGGCGTAAGATAGATATAACAAGTTTTTTATTAAAAACATATAAAAAGAAAGAATATAAGAATAAATTATAAATTTAAAACAGATTGTTTGGAAATAAACAACCTGGCACACTATAGAAATATTTAACAGGCTGATGTATAGGTACGCTCAGGTAGTAACAAAGTGGTTCCAATGAGGTCACTATACTTAAATATAATCATTCAAGTTTCCTTAGAAAGATTGTGACATTAAAATAAACAAAAACACGAAACCATCAGTGAGCGATACAATCATACAGAAAAACAGCTTGTTTGCAGTTGCTATACATACTGCTGCTTCTTGATTATTACCCCACGATCACCAGTCATTGGGGGGGCAGCTCTGATATAAGGAAGCAAAGTCCAACACCCCTACCAAGATGACAACACACAGAGGCACAGTGTGGAACAAAGCATGGTAGGCCAGTACTGGGAATAACCACCGACCACAGATAATACTGCTGACTAGTCTTTTGCTCTTGCTTTTTGACACACTGCTTACATGGTTCTAGTACAGCAGCTTTTTTTTTTTTTTTTTTTTTTTAATTATATATTTAGTAAGGCTGCATCAGAAATAAATTATTAATTTGTAATTTTTTTTGTTAGGCATAGGTCTGGGGCACTACTAACAGAGCTTCCCCAACAGCAGGCTAAGGACCAAGACAGCTACGCCCTGTGTAAGTGCAGTGGTCTGAAACCCCCCCCAAAAAAAGAATAGTTTATTTTTATTTTATGACTAAAACTGGGCTTTAAAGTGATATTAAACTCCTCCTTTTTATTTTACATTTGTGTTCCTTATAAATAACTGCAACCAATAAGCCTTACCTGATGTTTTAAAGCTCTGCCTTTAAAGTTTTCTTGGTGTCTCTGAAGACCTTCCACCAGTTTCCTATGATAAGTGCCTTATATACCGTACCGATCCAATGGGGGCACTTGTGCGTGTACGCTCAAAGGGTTAGGACTACATCCTCACCTCCTAAGGCCTCTTGCACATTATATTGCTATATGGGCATCAGACAATCCTGGCAGAAAAACCAAGAGGATGGGTTGTATATCACTTTTGCGTACTTGCGCTTTTTTGAAGTATGGACACACAAGCAGGAAGCGTAGCATTTTGTGTGCATTTGTGTGCAATTTGCACATATTTTTTAATATACAAGCAAAAATACTGACTGGCAACTCAGATTTTTGTATTTGTTTTACTGATGCATGTTTACAGGCCTGTATGTACAGGCACATTGAAAACATTAGGCTGAATTAAGATCAGTAAAAAAAAGCAAAAAATGGCTGTATGCCTCCCCACAGAAGGTCATTGGCAGAGGCTCCGGGTACACTGCAACAGAAGCCTCACCTCTGTCCCTCCTCCTGTGCACAGTGATTGACAGCGGGCTCCAGCGATCATAACACAAGCTATATGTGAATGGGGAATGCATGCTCGGTAGCACAAAAATGGTGGAACATGTCGTTCCAGCTCCCCGGCTGGAAGTTCTCTCAATGCAGAGGCAGGATTGCAGTGGATGCAGCATATAAGGGGCAGTAATTTATGATGTATATCTGCATATAAGGGGCCGGCAGACTTTTTTTTTTTTAATAATCGCTGATGTATGCATATGCGGCGTACACATGCTCGGACTTTCCGGCGGGATTGTCCGCCGGACCTAGTCCAGCGGACAAACCGCCGAACTTTCCAGCGGAGGTCCGCCGGACTTTCCGAACGCATGGACTTGCCCACACACGCCCGGACTTTTCCAGCAGACAATCCGCCGGAGTTTTGGCTAAAGTCCCGGGGACTTTTGAAATGAACAGACTTGCCCACACACGGAGGAAAGTCCGTTCATTTAGAACGTGACTCCAGGTAGACGGGACTAGTGAAGGCAGTGAATGCTGCCGCGCTAGCCCCGTCACCTGGTATGGATTTAAAGGGGAATCCCTACACCGAAAAAAACGGCGTGGGGGTCCCCCCCAGATCCATATCAGACCCTTATTCGAGCATGCAGCCCGGCCGGTCAGGAAAGGGGGTGGGGACGGGGTTAGCGCGGCGGCATTCACTGCCTTCGCTAGTCCCGTCTACCTGGAGTCACGTTCTAAATGAACGGACTTTCCTCCTTGTGTGAGGCAAGTCCATTCATTTCAAATGTCCCGCGGACTAGCACACAGACGGCGGGATTGTCCGCCGGACTGCCGAGTCCAGCGGACAATTTTAAGTCTAAACTTAAAACTTAGTCCGCCGGACTTTTGGGAGGAAAAAGTCCGCCGGAGCCCACACACGGTCGGAATGTCTGGCGGACTCTAGTCCGGTGGACAATCCCGCGGGAAAGTCCGCTCGAGTGTACGCGGCCTTAGAGTAACTAATAGACATCATTATATAATGTACATTAATATGGTGGTATAGAACCACTTTAAGAGCTAACTATCCTTCTGGCAATATTATCCTGAAAAGAATTAGAGGTAGAACCGAAGGCAACATTTTTATTTTTATTTTAGATAAGTAAGAGAGGGTTATAATCCCTGTCAGTTTTTTGCTTTTTAGTTTGCTCTTAGGGAGATCTTCCTCCACTCCTTGTCCCCTAGTCATAACAGGAAGTGAGCCAAATTCCTGGTGGTCACCATAACTAGTGTTCACATTGGAAGGTTTTCCCTATATTCCTGTTCTGGTGAACTTGGGATTTTCTTTCACTTTTTTTGCTAATGTTCACCAGAAGAAATAGAGGTGAATCTCCTTTAAAGGGGGCATAGCGAACAGTAAAAATCTGACAGGTGTTCTAACCCCTCTCCACTCCATGTACATGGAAAAAAAAAAAGTTTTGCCTTCAGTTATATTTTAAGGGAAATGTCAGGTCAGGTGTAGTTTCCTACTAATTTCCCTTTTCGTGAAGCACATTAGCAAGAAATATTAAAATCAATTAGATGTGACAGATCAAAGCTGTTTGATAGTGTGAAGTGCGTGCTGAGAAGTTTAGACCAAAGAAGCTCCAGAGAATTAAGAAGTGACTTGAGCATACTTTGTATGACTAAGGTGATAATGGAGCCCTGACAGAAATGAGTCACAAACACCAGTGGATCTCAGGACATGTCGAGAGCAGAGGAAAAAGCATTCCTCATTAGCCTCTTGTAAGAACTTACCTAAACGACAGTAATTAGTATTTCTTCACACAGAATATGCAGTACATTAAAGTGGTATTAAATGGTTCAAGTTTTTAATTAATTAATATTTGCAAAGCATTGTTGTTGGGTGTCCATTGATGGTCCACAGTTTTAACTATGTATACAGAAGATTTCCAGGTATAAATCTTTTATACATAGTTACATTGGTCCAGCTTGGACCAACGTAGCGATGTACATACCGTACCTGGTCAATGGCCCTGGAAACTGGAAGACACTGCTCCTCCAGTGATCTCTACTTGCTTCCGGTTCCCTTCGCCAAGCAGCTTCCCTGCTCTATTCTGAACACAGGATGTTGGCTGCTTACAATGGGTACCATTCATAGAATGCTTTGCAACCTCTGAATGAATGCAAAGCATTTTCTGATTGGACGAGGTGGAAAGTGTGACATCACCACCCCGCCTCTCCACCACATCCAATCAGAGAATGCTTTGCAAATCATGAATGGTGCCTGTACCAATCGTCCAATCTTCTATGTTTAGAATGCAGCACGGCAGCCACTCGGAGCAGGACCCGGAAGCAAGTGGAGTAGCAGTGTATATTTCCAGCTTCCATGGGGCATTAGCCAAGTATGATATATACATAGTTACATTGCTGATGTTAACCATTGATATTTGGGTGAATGTGTAATAATTACTGGTAGTTGTTGTTACATGAGTTCTTCGTGCCCTGTGTTCAGGGAGGTGGCAGGAGTTTGTCTTTTCTCAAATGTTTCTATTCTTCTTTTCAATCTCAAACAGTGCATCACTCTTCAGCCACAGATTTATTGGAGGAATTCAATAAAGCTGCTAAACCACTTTTCTGGCATTAATTGCTCTTGTTAAAAAACTTTGTACTACCACTTGTACCTACAGGTAGGCCTATAAAGAGACTTACCTGTAGGTACTGTGAATATCTCCTAAACTTGCACAGTTTAGGAGATATTTAGAGTGCATGCAGCCGATGACATAATCAGCGCATACTGTGCTAGACCTTCAGAGCCCATGCTAGAAACGGCAGCTCCATGCATGGGAGTGGCATCATTGCGGCTCCGGCCAATCACATAGCTGGAGCTTACGAACCTGGAAGACAGACAAGGGGAACATGTCAGCCCTCTCAGCGGTGACTTTACAGCACTGGAGGGCTTTGTTCCAACGTGAGCATTTCATTATGTGCTAGCATGCAATGCGTACTAGCACATTATACCATTGCCTTGCAGGTTTATTTTTATTTTGTTGAAAATCAGTGGTTTATAACTGCTTTAACCACTTAAGCCCTGGACCATTTGGCTGGCCAAAGACCAGAATACTTTTTGTGGTTCGGCACCTTGTCTCTATAACTGACAATTGCGCGGTCGTGCAACGTGGCTCCCAAACAAAATTGACATCCTTTTTTTCCCCACAAATAGAGCTTTCCTTTGGTGGTATTTGATTACCTCTAAGGTTTTCATTTTTTGCGGTATAAACAACAAAATAGGGACAATTTTGAAGAAAACTGATCATTTTTTACTTTTGCTATAACAAATATACCCCAAAAATATATATAAAAAAGTATTTTTTCCTCAGTTTAGGCCGATACGTATTCTTCTACATATTTTTGGTAAAAAATCGCAATAAGCGTTTATTGATTGGGTTGCGCAAAAGTTATAGCGTCTACAAAACAGGGGATAGTTTTATGGCATTTTTATTAATAATTTATTTTTTACTAGTAATGGCGGCGATCAGCGATTTTTATTGTGACATTATGGCGGACACATCGGACAATTTTGACAAATTTTTGGGACCAATACAGCGATCAATGCTAAAAAATTGCAATGGATACTGTAAAAATGTCACTGGCAGTGAAGGGGTTAACCACTAGGTGGCGCTGTAGGGGTTAAGTGTGTCCTAGGGAGTGATTCTAACTGTGGGGGGAGGGGCTGTGTGTGACACATCATTGACACAACATTGATCACCGCTCCCGATTACAGGGAGTGGTGATCAGTGAGTGTGTCATTAGGCAGAACGGGGAGATGCTTGTTTACATTAGCATCTCCCCGTTCTTCAGCTCTGTGAGACGATCGCGGGTATCCCCGCGGACATTGAGTCTGCGGGACCCACGATCCCTCTCACGGAGCTCCTGGCGGGCGCACGCGTGCCCGCAACCTGCCTCTTAAAGGGCAATGTACAGGTACGTTAATCTTGTACGTGCCTTTCTGCCGTAGTATATATGCGTGAGGCAGTTGGAAAGCGGTTAATGTATTGAACCTAATTCAAAAAACATCTGTGATCGTTTTGGCTCTGACAGCGACTCATGTGCCGAATTCAGGTGGTTCTAGATTGCTCCACTTTTTCTTGTGGCGCAACATCTGCTCCAAAGTCAAAATAAAATACTGACAGTTGTATCTTACAAAAGCGGAGCAATTTAAGACCAACTTTCTTTTGGCGTACAGAGACAGATTTTGTATCTGACGTGTGTTCTAAAAGAGGCACAGCATGCACCAAATTAAAGTACAAGTTCTAGACAGGTACATAAATTTGGCGCACGCTGTGTCACTTTTAGAATGCATGTTAGAGACTTTGGAAAAATCTCTCTGAATTTCTCTTATGAATTTCAGGGATTGTGTTTTGTTTGTGGGTCATAGATTTGCTTTATTCTGCAATGTGTAATCTTTTATTTATCATCTTCCCAGTGTCCTATATTTCTTATATTCAGTACTGGATGGAGTCATTTCAACTGTCACACTGACCACAGGATACTCTCCACAATGTGTTAGCATTCAAAACAAGAGGAAATTGACTGTTTATGTGTGTCCAGACGCAAGCGTGTAGAGCTTATTTCATATCCATTTCAAATTATGCGAGCCTGAGATAGCCGTTGACGCTCTAAGAAGGGAGATGTTTTTCCTTGAAATCCCTCCAGCAAGTTCCAATTAGTGCATTTGAAAATAAACTTGTCAGCTTGGTCTAGCGCTGTGTACGCCCCGCAGTCAGTAGAGCGATTTAAACACGGGCTTCCCTCTGGGACATGTAATTCTCCTCCCTCATGTCGTCACCAACCTTGTTCTCCTTGTAAATGTGATCGTTTCAATCCTCACATTCTGTGCGGCGGAGCTACATGGGCATATCACATTAACTCATTCATTGACAAGAAGCCTACCATCTATCCCATGACACACAGTGCACAAAGATACTTATTTATGAAGCAGACGACTAGACAAAGTGGAGCAAGGAAAAGCATCTGTATTTCTTATTACAGCCAAACCTTTTTCTTCTCTTTTTTTCCACGTGTATAATTGCTGATTATATCTGATTTCCAGGGATGATCTTTGGATCTGAAGATTTGACCCTTAAAGTGGAACTTCAAGCACAACACAAAATTTCCTTAAAGGCTAAGTTCACTTTTTTCAGAAAATAGCCTATGCAGTCAAGTGGTGTTAAAAAACTATACATGTAGGCTATTTGGGCCCAGAGAAAGCCTGGTTTAAAAAACAGTTAACAATCCACTAATCCTGCCTTGCTGCTAGGACAGGAAAACTGTTAGATGCTCGCTCCCAGCATTACAGGAGCGAAAAACAACAGTTTCCACATCCTAGCAACAATGCAAGATGCATGGAGATTGCTAACTAGGAGTTTTTCGGACAGGTTTCCAAGGGTGGGGTAGTCCAAATGGCCTACAGGTATTACAAAGCTGCACGTTTTTTTAGTCTGTATTGGGTTCTCCTAATCGCATAGGCTATTTTGTGGAAAAGGTGAGTTTTGCCTTTAAGAAAATACTGAAAATACTGAAGTTCTACTTTAAGGGTCAAATCCACCGAACCATAGACCATTCCCAGAAATCAGGTATAGTGAGTAACCGTACAAAGGTAGAAAAATAAAAACAGGAGAAGAAAAAATGTTGGCTGTCGTAGGCAATACTAACACTTTTCCTTGCCTTTGTGCACTACGTGTCACGGAATGGATGGTAGATTTGTTGCCAATTAATAAATTAAAGTGGTCCTAAAAGGTTTTTTTTACCTTAATGGATTTTCAGCAGGGTGAAAAGCCTTCAAATACTTATATAGTTATATAGCTGCCCACTGCCTGTACAGGAACAAGAGTTTGTAATTGATTGGCGGTCCTGTGATCAAAAATAGTATTACATACTAATATGAACGTATTGACTTGTGAATTTCACGAAGGTGTATTGGATCACTGAATTATGCTAATGGTGAGGGAGCTTTTTATATGTTCATTTTTGGAAGCTTGTCCTTTTACTTTCAATTCTTATCTTTGACTAATAATACCAACTGCTACATAGCATTTTCTTCTTCTGTATGTTACATTCCATTTTCATTATTTCAACTTACAGTTACATTTTTTATTAAGAAACCATTCATACCTTTACGCATAATAACTTGCAATACTTTGGACGTTATTTTGCAGTCCAATTAGAATAGACTGCCTACATATCACTTAGAAACTTCAGCCGGGTCTGCAAAAAGTAAAAGACAATTTCCGTAGCTGTTGACTTTGACAAAACAGGTACTTAAGTCTAGTACACACGATCAGAAAATCGGACGAAAAATACTGCTTTCAAATTGATTGTACGATAATCTGATCGTCAGTACACAGCTTTTGAGAGTTCATCTGAAATTATCCAAAGAGATAAACATGAAAATTTTTCTCGTACATTGTCAGATTGTAGGATTTTCATTTAATTGGGAGAGTATTAGTCTGAAAAAAAAAAACGGAAGACAGAACAACTACTGTGTAGCGCTGCAAAGCAGGAAGCAGAGCCTAAGTATATAATGAGCAAATATGGCTGACTCCATTTAAAAACATGAATGCAAATTACATATAAATAATAGTCCAAAAACATAAATTCATATTATTTACATCAATTAGATCTGTTTTACTTGTTATTCTAAAGATTTAGCATCAATACAAAAATGTAAGCTGACGTGCATACAGTATGTAAAGCCACCATATCCTTAAAGCCTTTGAAGCAAGGTACACTTTACATATCAGTGATACAAGGCAGTGAATATCAAACAAAACTGAATAGAAAGGTTTTCTTGATAGAGCAACCCTATCAATATGATTAGCCTTTATGGCAATTTAGTTTTATTATATTGATATGATTTTTGTCCTTGTTTCATCAAATTAATAGCACTCAATGAGATTATTCTCAGAATCATTTAAGCAGGCAGTGCTCGCAGTAGATTGAAAGGTCAAAGTATCGACAGGTTAAATCACTCATTGTCTTCTTATAGCCCTGTACAACACTATCAGTAGGACCTCTGCACTTGAATTCTAAGGGCTTGTCCTCATCCAGTAATTGCAAGGGCGCTCACATTCCCTGTTGGTTTTGCAGAATCCAAGACAAGGGAGGAAGCAGATCAATTATGAATATGTGAGGCTGGGATGCTCTATCTGTACTATGCTGCCTATTAAGCACCACAGGTGTTTTCCCTACTGACACACATAAAACACTCCTTATCCACTATATATTGGCCAGAGATTATTCCATTTACAAGCCATAATTGGAAAGGCAGGAGCCATTAATAACTGTTCTGCTTCATAAACCACTTTTAACTGACATCCATTTGATGATAATATAAACTTCCCACTACCAAATTAGAAGGTGTTCCTCGACAGGATATGGTTAGGTGGACTCAACGCCTTCCACTAAACCTAGAAGCCTTTGTTTAACAGGCAGAAAGTATATGCATGGGCTCCATCCACTATTCTAAAATGTGGTATAAACCTCTTATGTTTGATCGGATTATGTCCGATCGGATTATGTTGTCGGAAAATTCCGATTGTGTGTGGGCTCCAGCGGGCTTTTTTCCCTGCTCTCAAAAATTTGAGAGCAGGATCTAAAATTTTCCGACAACAAAATCCGATCAGACTTTTTCCGATCATGTGTAGAGAATTCCGACCCACAAAGTGCCACGCATGCTCAGAAGAAATTTGGAGACGAAAGCTATTGGCTACTGGCTTCTACGTAGTCCCGTCATACGTTTTGCGCGTCACCTCGCTCGGAACGATCGGATTTTCCGACAACTTTGTCCGACCGTGTGTGTGCAACACAAGTTTCGGACAAAATCCGTCGTAAAAAATCTGACGGATTTTGTGGTCGGAATGTCCGACCGTGTGTACAAGGCATTATTTTTGGGATTAATGGTGGAAATTACACATGAAGATCTCTAATATTTCACGAAGTCTCTACTGCAGAGGTTCTTTTTTTTTAATTTTTACGATTACAGACTGCCAAATGGATATGCCAAGAACAAAAATGAAAACAGGACACTAAAATTGAGTACTAGTAGTCAGCGATGTAGGATAATGTTGTCCAAGAAGATGTTAAAAAACAATGCAATGCTGTCCAATATTAAAGAATAAAAGTAAATCTTTAATAGGTACAAAAGTGTGTAACAATATATAAAACAACCACGATATAGTGGTATAGGTTCGTGGGTATATCAATACTTTTTCACCAAACCCGTGGTAATATCTCCTGGTGGGATTTGGAGAACATGACAGTAAACACGACTGTTTAGACGTGGATATTTAGCAATGAAGGGGTTGAATTTATCAATAATGTGGTTCCATCCACCCCCCCTTTCCCCAAACAAACATTAGGATTAAGAATCAATTTTCCCTTATACCACATCGGGATTAATAAAAATCCATTCCCATTTTGACAGGCAGGATTGCTGGTGTGATGTAGAGAATATTCACCTCCCAGGGCCTCCCATTTCCGCCCCACGGTTGTCTATATAATAGTCTTCCTTTTTCATTGTTTGGACTTTATAAAGAAGCTTTTGCTTTGAAACGCGTTATCCATCAGGTATATATGGTCCATATGGTATTTGTTTTATATATTTTTACACACCTTAGTTACTAATAAAGATGTACTTTTTTTCTTCAATATTGGACAGCATTGCATTGTTTTTTTAGCCTCTTTTTGGACAAGATTTTCCTATATCATTGGCTACTAACTATTGCTCAATTTTAGTGTGCTGTTTTCATTTTTGTTCTTTGTTTGTATTACTTTGCTTCCACTCCCAGGAGGTTTATACAGCTGCCTCTGATACTAGTTGGTCCACCCGGCTCCTTAGTCCTACTCTGTTTTTTACAAATTGATATGCCCCATATTCTCTTTACCAGACTCTCAAAATAACCATTATCACCTGTCCTATTAGGTACCAGTATAAGTTTACAAAATTACAGTAGTTTGAAACAGAAGCCACCGCCTCCTCAAATTCATACATCTTCACCTATGGGTATTCTAGATGCCAGCCAAGGAGCCCATGTTCACTCCATGTGCTGAAGCCCAAGAGTAAAATTGGACGCACACGAAGAGGTCACTTCTTCAATACAACTTTGTTGAATCAGCTAAAGAACACGCTGACCTCCCCAACCTGGTGACCACCCTCTTGTGTGTTTTTCCTGGCTGGAACAATACAATTTTATATGAAGAAATTACCTCATCGGTGTGTGTTTGTTTGTCTTCCTGGGCTTAATGTCAGTAGTTTGGTTTTACTTTACATATGAATAGCTGGAAACAGAACGGCTGATATGTAGAACCAGATGTCTGTGGCCAGTGGCTACAATTTTTTATCATTGTGTCGTTAGCCCACCCAGTGAAGCACATGAAACAAAAGAAGTAAAGTTCCTGATGGTTTTATTGAAGCAGACCGTCTTGTGTACCTGATCCAAATGTTTGTGACCAGAAGTGACACTGTGACCAGCAATGTACAGAAAAGGTTGCTGTTTTCCTGAAACTGAACTAGGGTTACAGGAGCTGATGAGACTAGAGGGTGTCTCATTTATTACATTAAAATAAAGGATAAAAAAAAAAAACTGCTGCAAGTAGGAGGCAGAAAAGATTTAGAGCTATCAGAAAGTGGCAAAGCTTTGTCTATCAGAACAGCCTAATATGCAGCCAGGACTGGGAGGTTTCAGAGTCTGTTGCAGATCCATGTAGTTACCTCTTAGTTCTTTTTTTTTCTTTTTAAACCAGATTCTCCTAAAACTTCCAACTCACAGCTTGTCTCCCACACACCCCAACCATTGGTAGTGCTCCCTCTTGATCACATGCAGTTGGCCAATAAAGGGCCTCTGTGTGAGACAAAGATCTGAGCCCCCATGCAACTAATGGTCAAGTCCAAACCCTATAATGTGTATCTACTGGACAATGGCCATGTTCAAGTCTGCTGGGCATAGGGAGGGCTCCCAGTAACCATTTGACCAACATCCAAGATAAAATGATCACTAAATACTAGAAAGTCCTTGAGCGCCGCGTGCATAAATTATATGTTTGCTTGCATTGTTATGGAGCAAGCAGGGTGAATACAATTTTTACATACCTTGGAGAGCAAGTTTACAGAGAATCATTTACTGCGACTGGTAACCAGAAATGATCTGCACTATTAAAGCGGTTCTGCACTCTGAAAAAAAATTTTTTTTTTTTAGGATGTAATATAAAGTGTGCTTACCTTTATTAGGGGACTCACCTGTTCCATCTTCCATCTCGATCGCCGCCGGTTTTCGTCCGATGAAGTTCCTCGTCTTCTTCTTTAGTGCTGGGGGCCATCTTGCCTGTGGGCATGTGAAACACCCACAGGGACTTTAGATGGCCCAGCATGCACTGCCGTTACTCGCGCGTGCGCAGTAACGGCTCATCTGCCGAGATCTCACGAGATTTCGGCAGATGCGGCCGAAATCTCGGGAGATTTCGGAAGATGTGGCCGAAATCTCGCGAGATTTCGGAAGATGCCCGCACTGACTCCTGGGATCAATGACACCAGATCCCAGGAGACAGTGCGCCGTGACGACGATCGACGCAAGACCCCGCCCGCCGCCGCAGAGGGAGAAGACCGGAAGTCTTCAATTACAAGGTAAAAAAAAAAAAAAAAAAAAAAAAAACATTTCATTTAGTACTCTTTGCCTGATTTGGAAGGCAAAGAGATTTACTAAATGAAAAGGGTGCAGAACCGCTTTAAAGCTGAATTCCAGCCTTCCCTTCAGTCTTACACAGATGTACTGGCTCCTCTCCTGCTAAGATTGCTTACCCTGACTTCACTGTACACTGTAAGCTTTTCGTAGTGTGCACTAGAAGCTGCAGCAAGTTTGATAGAACCCACCTCATTTCCTAACTGGAGGATGTCCCCAGATGTAATGTCCCTGACCTCCCCATTTAATTAATTGGATTTCAGTTCTTTCAATCATGAAGACTCAGCATTTAATGTGGGCATTGCCTAGAGTGGCCGGCCAATGCAGTCTGCCTAGGACTGACCACTCTTCCAGATTGGCATCCACTATTAAGCCATTTAAATACTTGCATACCCTCCCAAAAGCCAGCCCATTGCTTGCATCAGTGCTGAGGGCTCTTGCCTCAGTACATAGTAAAACACAGATATCTAGTGAAGATGATTATGCAGTGAAAACAGAAAGGTAGGTTTAAACATTTCACTAGCATGTTGATGAGGGGGGAAAGGGAGGAACCGAGGAAGAGAAAAAATAAGAAGAAGATTCAATTTCAGCTTAAAGAACTTTGGTGGTATTATTATTACTATTATTATAAAGGATTGATTTAGCACCAACATTTTGTACGGTGCTTTACAAAATAAAGGGAGACCCAGTACAGTTAAAACACAATTCAATACAAAAGAATTTTGATCAGTTGCAGTATGGATAAGTTGCATTAATATTATTTTTCTTGAAACCAGTTGAAATAATACATCATTATTTATTATTATTATTATTATTATTATTATTAATAATAATAAATACAATCATATTGATTATTTGGAAGAATCAGATAATCTGTAAAGTATTTTAGCTATTAGCAAAGGTAGGCTTTTTAATTTTATTAATTTTGTATTTTTCAGTCCTGTGAACTGTATCAGTGCTAGTCACATGGTGGTCACATGGTATCCAAGTGACTGGCCAGAAGCTTTCAGATGCGAAAGAGCAATTATGGATGGGAGACAAAAAGTCTAATTATTGACCCGGAAAGGTTAGCGTAGAGGTTAATTTGCCTTTTTTTACGCAGTAATAAAAAATGTTTGCATTTGCGCGCTAAATTTGGCATATGACTGTGTTAACCTTCAGTTTCTATGAAAGGCACTGATCTGTCCATGTCCGGGTAGGTCCTCCATTAATATGGGAACTGTTTGCCTCCAGGGTTCCTCATCATGAGGAAGCTTGTGCATTCATAACGACATAACCATATATGCATGAAAAAAATGGTCTTGGCTTTGTGCCTTCACATTTCCTCTGGTCAGAAATAGATTTTATTTTTCTATATTGTTCACTGAGTTCTCAGGCACAGAAGCTATCATTTTGCTTCACAGGGCTTGTTCTCTGTAAGTACCTAATAGAAGTAGAGTGATTTCTGCTAACCATGTTCATTGCCTGGGGCTGTTGGCTCTAGTAATGACCTACATTCTGCTGTTTCACATGTATATCTGACAGTCCCATGACATACCCTCTAAGGACAGTTCGGCCTTTCGGTGAGCACAGCTCAGTCACTACGCTGCCTTCTGATGGGGTGCAGTGGCCTGGAATATGCATTTTATTACGTATTACTGGCTGTGATGTGATTTATCGCTCTTCTGTCTTTTACTTTAGCTCTGTTAAAGCTGGTCATTTGTGGCAAGATCTTAAGAAAGCTGGCCATACACAAGCAGATTGGACTGGCTGACACTAAGGCCCCTTTCACACTGGGGCGGTTTGCAGGCGCTATTGCGCTAAGAATAGCGCCTGCAAACCGACCCGAAACAGCTGTTGCTGTTCCTTCAGTGTGAAAGCCCGAGGGCTTTCACACTGAAGCGGTGCGCTTGCAGGACGCTCAAAAATGTCCTGCAAGCCGCATCTTTGGCTCGCTATAGGAGCGGTATATTTACCGCTCCTATAGCGCCCGGTCCCATTGAAAACAATGGGGGAGCGCGCCGAACCCGCCCGCAAAACGCCACTACAGCGGCGGTTTGCGGGCGGTATTGACCCTTTTTCGGCCGCTCGCGGGGGGTAAAAACACCCCGCGAGCGGCCGCAATGCGCCGCTAAAACGCCGGTAAAGCGGCGCTAAATATAGCGCCGCTTTACCGCCAGCGCCCCCACCGCTCCAGTGTGAAAGTAGCCTTAGTCTCAACTTCTGGAGGCCTAAACTGCAACAGGTGGGGCGTCAATGTGATGGCAAGATTGACAAATATAAATGTGGCACCCATGCCTGTATATACAGAGGACAAAGGATTTCTTAAAACAGATGCCAAAGGATGCCTATTATCAGATACCTTATATCAGTGATGGTGAACCATGGCACCCCAGATGTTTTGGAACTACATTTCCCATGATGCTCAACTATACTGCAGAGTGCATGAGCATCATTGGAAATGTAGTTCCAAAACATCTGGGGTGCCAAGGTTCGCCTCCACTGCCTTATATCATTCTATGAGGAAAAGAGTGAGGTCACTCAACCATTGTAGATTTTACACATTTCTGTAAGAAATAACTAACACTTAGGACAGACATACACTTGTCATTTCATTCAAGCAGTTTTGGCAGCTCTGCACATGCTCAGTTTTCAGTGTATTTTCTACCCTATGTATTTCCCCCTTATCACGTCTGAGCAGCCCATGTGACTGTAGAGTTACGCAAATATATGCGTAAGTTATAGAGCCCCATCAAGGCACCCCATTATTGGGTGCAAATGTGTGCAAACTAAACCTCTGTTTTTAACGCATACTGTTAGACAGGAAAATTCAGGTGGTTGCATGCTGGTCGGTAAGTTGAGCTGGGAATTTCTTTGATTTTGTTTTGCATGCGTTGCCCTTCCATGTGCTCCTTTCTGCAAAGGCCACTTATAGGTGAGAGAAGTGGCCAGTTGTTTATACTGTTGAAATATTGGTGAGGGACACCTTTGCTGCGATGGTGCTATATTCTGGGTGTCCAGTGCACCCCTGTGCCTTTAAGGAGGGGTGGGCTCCCTCCAGGCTTACCTGCCTTCTGCCTATTCATTATAATGCATGTGCTTCCACCGTGGAGGCTCTTAAAATTTAGAATTAGGACTACAGAAAATACTGGGGTGCCTTGAAGGGGCCTGTAGCTTAGACATGTATCTGCAAATGTGTGCAAACTAAACCCCAGTTATTAACGCATACTGTTAGGATAATTTGGTTGGTTGCAGGCTGGTTGCACCCTGTTTTTAAAGCATTCTGTTAGACAGGATAATTTGGTTAGAAAAAAGAAGATTGCGCAAACCTAAAAACACATTATTAAATAATCATAGAAAAACATATAACATGTGAGTGAATCAGTTCATGTGAATCAATTGTTAATGTGTTTAAAAAGTCCCAAAAAAACACAAAAAATGGTTTTAAAAATGTGAATAATGAAAGCAACTTCTGATTATTTTGTTACAAAAGTCCCAAATCACACAAAAAAAATGAAGTAACAATGACGGCAACTTCTGGTGCAGCACCTAGAAATCTGCAATGGCAACTGGTCAGTACTTTATATCCAAGAGGAGAAGTAAGCTAAAAAGCCAGATGGCCTCTTACCGGACACAGTGGACCCCAACTTATAGGGATCAAGCTTGCCTGATATGCAGAGTAATCAGCTGTGATGTTCCATCTGGTCCGCTTCAAACACTAGCCACTCTCCTCCGTAAAGGACAACAAGACGTTTTAGTAAATTTCCCACCTTCCAGTCACTCTGCCCGATGCTCATCCAGTAGGTATAAAAGATTTACAAGAAAGGGAACTTCATGGTGCAGTAAATAATGGTAGTTTATTCCATAAAATAATTTCTTAAGCACAGCGAAGAAATAAGATACAAAGACACAGACACAGGTTTTCAGACTGCTAGCTGGTGCGTGGTGACATTACAAGATTCTCTCTAACCGACGCGTTTCCCTGTAACAAGCATCAACTGTTCCCAGTCGATGCTTGTTACAGGGAAACGTGTAAAAGCTTACTTCTCTGCTTGGATATAAAGTACTGGCCAGTTGCCATTGCAGATTTCCAAATGCTGCACCAGAAGTTGCCTTCATTGTTACTTAATTTTTTCGTGTTATTTGGGACTTTTGTAACAAAATAATCAGAAGTTGCTTTTATTTGTCACATTTTTTAAAACCATTTTTTGTGTTTTTTGTTTTTTTTGGGGGACTTTTTAACACATTAACAATTGATTCACATGGACTGATTCACTCACATGTTATGTGTTTTTTGTTTTTTTTGGGGGACTTTTTAACACATTAACAATTGATTCACATGGACTGATTCACTCACATGTTATGTGTTTTTCTATGATTATTTAATAATGTGTTTTTAGGTTTGCGCAATCTTCTTTTTTCTATCTATATATGTTGAATTAAGTATTTAATTCTTGGAGATAGCAGCATACATATACACATATTTTTTCAATTATTTTTTCACTTATAATATTGTATATTATACAATATTGATCACATTATTAGGTTTGGTGAGCTCAGAATAATTAAACTATATACCCTTGACAGGATAATTTGGTTGGTTTCAGGCTGATCAGTAAGTTGAGCTGGGAATTTCTTTGGTTTTGATTTGCAGGCATAAGTATGGGGTCTATAATTATAATAAATAAAAAAGTGAAAGGGGGAGGGGGTTTGTAAAAAAATAAATAAGAAAAAGCTAAAATTCAGCGTTAGATATTCAGGAAGAAGTGAGTGCGGAACTCAAATGAAAGCAAATTGAATGAACTTTCTGATTTTCGAGCAAGAGTATTAGTAGTTTACTGATAGAATTGGGCCGAACACCAACCGATTCGGTTCACGCCAGAACTCTCAAACATCGCAAAAGTTCGGACCCGAACCATGAACCCTTCTAAAGTCTATAGGACCTGAACTTGAATAATCAAAAGAGCCAATTTTGAGGCTTATATGTAAGTTATTGCCAATAAAAAGGGTATGGGGGCCTGGGTACTGCCCTGGGGGACATGTATCAATGCAAATTTTTTTCTTTAAAAGATAGTTTTACATCGTTTTAATGAAGCTTAAAGTGAAACAATAAAAATGAAATAATACTTTAAATTATAGTGCCTGGGGGTCCCCTTAGTCTGCCTGTTAAGTGGTGCATATGTATTGTGTATAAAACCCGCTGCAGCAAAACTGACATATATAAAGAAAAAAAAATGACATTTAAATTTCCGGCAATACAATTCCATTGCTGGAAATACAAAAATATAAAAAAAATAGCGTGGAGGTCCCCCAATCCATACCAGACCCTTATCAAAGCATGCAGCCCGGGAAATCAGGAAAGAGGGGGGACGGGCAAGTGCCCCCCTCCTGAACCATACCACAATCCACATGCCTTTAACATTGGGACTCAGTGTACTCTCCTCCAATGATCAGACTTATCCTGACACGTTCCCCCACCCCCTCTGCACAGCCATTCACTGGGAAACTCTGTGTACTGTTGCTTCTCCTCCCCCAGCTCTTCTGCAGCTGGGAAACAGAGGGAATGTGATCACTTCTAAAAAAAATCTGAAAAAAAGGTATGTATAATGTTTTTTTATCTATACACAAAGGTTTTGCTTTTCATTTCCATTTTAAACTGAATGGGCTTTTTTACAGTGTGATCGTTTACAATCACTTTGAGTAATTTGTATGGAATTTGATAGACCCCACCCCAGCAACAGTAGATCCCCCCAGCAACAATGGACCCCCCAGAACAAAATACCACCCCAGCAACAATAGACCTCCAGCAGCCAGCAGCAATAGACCTCTCTCTCCTCAACAGTAGATCCCTCCTAACAACAATTGACCACCCCCACCAACATTAGACCCCCTGCCAGCAACAATAAACCCCCACAAAAAAAATTAATCCCCACCAGAGTCAATAGATCCCCCAGCAAGCAGCAATAACAGACCATCCAGCACACCACAGCAATCCTTGCCATAAAATACATTCAGTGCTGGAGGTGCTGGAACGGCATTCCCCCGCGTTCCCGCTGAAAAAAAGCCCTGTGGGTACCAATAAATAAGTCTAACAATGGCCAAGCACCTGTGGCTGCTAATTGTTCTTCTTTACATTAATGTTAATTTTATGATTTTTGCGTATATGCCATTACAGACTTGCACAATTTTCTTGCTAGAGTTTCATTAAAAAAAAAAAATTTGTAAGCAGATTTCCAATTTTCTCCAACTCTTCCCTTTTTTTCTTTTTTTTTTCAGTTTGTTTTTTAGTTGTCCATTATCAATATAGTACTTTATTGTATAGTATGCAACCATGCACAAACTATCTTCATAGTGTTTGCTATTGTTATAGCTGTATTATTGGCAGATCCATACTTGTGTTTGCATACAATTTGCATGAAGGGTAAATTATGGTTGGTAGAGGGATTATTAGTAAGAATACTATGACTTTGTCATTGTAAAGTCTCTTATTGCGTTTCCTATAGGACAAAACACAGCATCCTCTTGTCCCTAAGTATGCAAACCATGCTGAGAGCTAGAGGCAGCAGAGAGGAAGGGGGAGGAGGGTAACATATGTTAGGCAACAATGGTGACTTTGTGCTATCGATAAAATGCTCAGGATTTCGTCATTACAAGAGGCAGTTTACCAAAGAAACCATCTTCAAAGACACACATTCAAATGTTCTTTTGTTTCTTGTTTTGAATTCTAAGCAACGATTGCATACATTTACACTAAGCCTGTTTTTATTTTCATCCTTTAAAGGAATACTCTACTTTGACAAAAATAAATGCTATAATGACCTTTGTATAGCAAGCTGTTGCTGTCTGTGATTCCCCATAACAGACAAAAATTGAAAGTGTCATCTCTTAGCAAACCTGGCAACTAGAGGAAATCTGTCCAATTTGGGAATGTATAGCTATTTTACCTCCTTAGCTTCTTGGTTTACTACTGCAGAGCTTGAAGTCAAATTACAGTTTCTGCAATAGAATGGGAACAATTTTTAAATGCTAAGCCATATGTTTAGTGTTAAATAAGGCCATATGATTTCTTAATATTATGCTGACCAGTGGCGGCCCGTCCATAGGGGGCGCACGGGTGCTGCCCCCCAGGCAGTCACAAAAAAAAATTAAATTAAGAAAAAAAAAAAAAAGGAAAGGGCCATTTAAAAAAAAAATTGAAAAAAAGGTCCTTTAGGTGCACTGTGGGAAGCATGATGTCTATGCAATCACAAGATTGAAGACGAGACACTTCATTTGCAGGGTTTTGAACTGCCCTGTTGCGCCAGAATACTTCCACCCGTAGTATCACTACGGTGCTTTGTTCTAGCTTGGCATCACCCTAGGACATTAGCAGTGCTTTCCCTCCAAGTTACGACGTCACTTCCGGTTTCCCTGTGCCAGTGATAAATTGAAAGTGACGTCAGCAGCTCCGTGGAACGCCCTGCTCGAGCGGAACTATTTTAGTAAGCAATGTGTCTGCAGTGCGCTCTCAGTGTGTAGTATGTGTAGGCACCGGTACCTACGCTCTATAGTATAATTGTGTTACCAGAACCTCAGTCCTATAGTATTACTCTGTGACCAGTGCAACAAGCTTATAGAATTAATGTGAGACCAGTACCTCAGTCCTATAGGATAAGTGGGTGATGGGCACAGCAGCCCCATGGCATCAGTCTGACCAGCACAATAGCCTGCGGCCCTATAGGATGAGTCTGTGACCAGTGCAGAAGCCCTATATCATGTGTCTATGACCAGTTCAGCCGCCCCATATGAGAGCCATACACCCAGCAGGCAGGAATGTCAGTAGCAGAGCATAGCTATGCTCTATAGGTTAGAAGACTTGCTGTATGCAGATAACATTTCCCATAGAATAGTGTGAGCTCTCCCTTGGCATCTCATGTTCAGAGGTTTGCTGTACATGCTGGAACTAATTGCCTTTCATGAAGTGTGACTGTAGATTTTTTCTGGGGTTGTAATGTGGTTAATGCTGATGTGTGTGCAGGTATGGGTACAGTACTGCAGTTTTTAAAAAGGCTTTGTGTATGTTCTGTTTGTGTGTGTATGTATAGATGTGTGTGCATGTATGTATATGTGAGTTTATATATATGTGAGCTTATGTGTGTATGCGTGTGTATATGTATGTAAATATGTGTATGTGAGTCTATGTGCGTATATGAAAGTTTGTGTGTTTATGTATGTGCCTATGTATGTATATGTATGTATGTTGCTTTTGACTGATATGCCCTGTCACATTCAACGACACTATTTCCTTCTGTGACTGAAGCATGTGTACGATCTCAGCCGCTGCTTCTGCAGCTAAAGGAGGTGCAGCTGGGGGTGGTACTCTCTAACCCACATCTTCAACCTCTCCCTCTCCTCCAGCACCTTTCCTTCCCTGCTCAAACATGCACTGGTTACCCCCATACTTATAAAACCCTCACTAGACCCCACCTGTTTGAATAACTTATGACCCATCTCCCTGCTCCCATTTGCCTCCAAGCTCATCGAACGCCTTGTCCATGACCGAATGAGTCACTACCTCATGGACAACAACCTTCTCTATCCCCTACTCCCTTCTGTCCACAACATTCCACTGAAACTGCCCTACTAAAACTCACCAATGACCTACTAACTGCTAAAACCAATGGCCATTACTCCATACTCATACTCTTAGACCTCTCTGCTGCCTTCAACACAGTTGACCACCTGCTCTTCCTCAGCAAACTACACTCCCTTGGCCTCTGTGATTGTGCTTTATCCTGGTTCTCCTCCTACCTATATCAGTGCACTTTCAGTGTCACAACTCCATCTCCTCCGCGCCTCTTCCTCTCTCTGTTGGGGTACCCCAAGGCTCGGTCCTTGTACCCCTCCTATTCTCGCTCTATACCTCTTCCCTGGGCCAGTTGATAACCTCCCATGGCTTCCAATACCACCTCTACGCCGATGACACCCAGATCTATCTCTCCAATCCTCAACTCACCCCTCGATCTCCTCACAGATCTCAAACTTACTGAATGACATCTCGGTATGGATGTCACATCACTTTCTCAAACTTAATCTTTCTAAAACTGAGCTTGTTATATTTCCTCCTTCCCAGGTCCCGCCCCCCCCCCCCCCCCCCATGACTTTAACATTAAGATCAACAGCACAACCATTGGTCCCTCCACACATTTCAGGGTGCTGGGTGTAATCCTTGACTCTGACCTCTCCTTCAGCCCCCACATCCAATTACTAGCTAAATCCTGCCACCTTAACCACTTGCCGACCGCCCCATGTATATATACGTCGGCAGAATGGCACGTACAGGCAGAACCACGTACCTGTACGTGCCATTCTTCAGGCGCGTGGGGGGTCCGATCGGCCCCCCCCCCCGGCCGGCGGGGAGGGTCGGGATCGCTTCAGGAGCGATCCGGGATGAGGGGACGGCCAGTGGTTTCTGGCCACCCCCTCGCGATCGCTCCTGGCGAATCAGATGCTTCCTCTGTCTGTGTCAATCAAAACACAGGCAGAGGAAGTGATGTCACGCTCGGTGCGCCGGTCTATGTGACCGGAACGCCGAGGAGACAAGATGTAAAGGTTAGTGCACCAACAGTACACTGACACCAGTACACATAGGCACATATTCCACCCCCCTGTCACCCCCAGATCACCCCCCAGATCACCCCCTCCCCCCCCAGTCACAGTGTCACTAATTGCAGTGATCATTTATTTACTGATCACTGCATTTAGTGTCAGTGTGACTGTAATAACTGTCAGGGCAGTTAGTTTTAGGTCCTAGGTAGCCCCCTACCCCCCCTAATAAAGGTTTAACCCCCTGATTGCCCCTAGTTAACCCCTTCACCCCCTTTTGCCAGTGTCACTAAGCGATCGTTTTTCTGATCGCTGCATTGTGTCGCTAGGTAACCATTTTTTTTTTATTTTAACCGCCATGTTTATATAGGTTCATAAATAGGTTTATAGGTCAGGTACCCCCATATTACAACCTAAATAAAGGTTTTAACCCCCTGATTGCCCCTAGAGTTAACCCTTTCACCAGTGATCACCGTATAACTGTCACTGGTGACGCTGGTTAGCCAGTTAGTTATTTCGTTATTTAGGTTCCCCGTCAGGTTTTTATATAGTGTCAGGTACCCCCATATATTACCTAATAAAGGTTTAACCCCCTGATTGCCCCTAGTTAACCCTTTCACCCCCTTTTGCCAGTGTCACTAAGCGATTGTTTTTCTGATCGCTGCATTAGTGTCACTGGTGCCGCTAAGTAGCCAGTTTTTTTTTGTATTACTGTTACGGGTGACGCTGGTTAGTTAGCTTGTTTTTTATACTGTCAGGGCACCCGCCATTTATTACCCAATAACGGTTTAACCCCCTGATCGCCCGGCGGGTGATATCAATTAGGTTTTAGGGTCAAATAAGGTCTGCGTCGCCCCAGGTTAGTGCCAGTACCGCAAACACCCACGCGCAAAGCATACACCTCCCTTAGTGGTATAGTATCTGAACAGATCAATATCTGATCTGATCAGATCTATACTAGCGTCCCAGCAGTTTAGGGTTCCAAAAAAATGCATTGTTAGCGGGATCAGCCCAGATACCTGCTAGCACCTGCGTTTTTCCCCCTCCGCCCAGCCCACCCAAGTGCAGTATCGATCGATCACTGTCACTTACAAAACACTAAGCACACATAACTGCAGCGTTCGCAGAGTCAGGCCTGATCCCTGCGATCGCTAACATTTTTTTTGTGGTAGCGTTTTGATTCAGTCGCTAACAGTCAGGAGCTTTTTTACCTGTGAATCTCAAAAAAATAAAAAAAACAAAAATAGTTGTCGTTTTATTGTTCTCTCTCTCTCTCTATTCTCGCTCTTTTTTTACTCCATTCTATTCTGCAATGTTTTATTATGTTTTATCATGCTTGCTTTTCAGGTATGTAATTTTGTTTACTGTGTTTTAGTGTTAAGCATTTTTTTGTTTTCAGGTGCGCCATTCAGTTGCAGCGCGGATTTATTTATCTTGACAGCAACAGCGTTTGCTCATACGATACATAAAGCCGCGACTCCAACGCTGTAGGAGGTGATTTCACCACCACAGTTAAAAAAAAGAGCATATGTGCCGAAGCATGGGGGCACCAGGGGGGGGCGGAGGAGCGATTGGCTCCTAATGCCACGTACATACGGTCGAAATTCCGACCGTGTGTACACGGCATAACTTTTGCGGGAGGATGCCCCCATGCATCGGCATATATAAATGGTGCATGTATGCCCATCATTAGAAGTGGGTGGATGAAGGGAGGTATTCTAATGGTGGGCATACCCACCAATCAATCTCTTTTTTTCGTTCAGCCAAGAGGCTGCATGAAAAAAAAAAGATTACAATATATGTCCAGTATGTTGCTGGACTTTGAATGGTTATACCAGAATGATGCCTGCAGGTTTAGGTATCATCTTGGTATCATTCTTTTCAGCCAGTGATCGGCTTTCATGTAAAAGCAATTCTAGCGGGTAATTAGCCTCTAGACTGCTTTTACAAGCAGTGGGAGGGAATGTCCCCCCTCCCGGATATAAACCGCGCCATTGGGAAATTGGGAAAGCATTTTATCACACCAATCTTGGTGTGGTCAGATGCTTTGAGGGCAGAGGAAAGATCTAGGGTCTAATAGACCCCAATTTTTTCAAAAAAAGAGTACCTGTCACTGCCTATTGCTATCATAGGGGATATTTACATTCCCTGAGATAACAATAAAAATCATAACAAAGAAAAAAAATGGAAGGAACAGTTTAAAAATAGAATAAAAAAGCTAAATAAATAAAAAAAAAAACTAAAAAAAAAAAAAAAAAGCACCCCTGCCCCCCCCTTCTCTTGCGCAAAGGCGTACACAAGTGTTGGTCTGGCGTCATATGTAAACAGCAATTGCACCATGCATGTGAGGTATCACCGCGAAGGTCAGATCGAGGGCAGTAATTTTAGCAGTAGACCTCCTCCGTGAATCTAATGTGGTATCATGTAAAGGCTTTTAAAGGCTTTTAAAAATGTATGTAGTTTGTCGCCACTGCGTGTTTGTGCGCAATTTTAAAGCATGTCGTGTTTGGTATCCATGTACTCGGCCTAAGATCATATTTTTTATTTCATCAAAAATTTGAGCAATATAGTGTGTTTTAGTGTATTAAAATAAAAAAAAGTGTATTTTTTCCACAAAAAATGCGTTTGAAAAATCGCTGCGCAAATACTGTGTGGAAAAAAAAAATGCAACACCCACCATTTTAATCTGTAGGGCCTTTGCTTTAACAATATATATAGTGTTTGGGGGTTCAACGTAATTTTCTTGCAAAAAAAAAAAAATATGTTTTCATGTAAACAAAAAGTGTCAGAAAGGGCTTTGTCTTCAAGTGGTTAGAAGAGTGGGTGACGTGTGACATAAGCTTCTAAATGTTGTGCATAAAATGCCAGGACAGTTCAAACCCCCCCCCCCAAATGACCCCATTTTGGAAAGTAGACACCCCAAGCTATTTGCTGAGAGCAATGTTGAGCCCATTAAATATTTTTTTTTTTTTTTTGTCCCAAGAGATTGAATAATGAAAAAAAAAAAAAATATTTTTTTTTTTACAAAAAGTTGTCACTAAATGATATATTGCTCAAACATGTCATGGGCATATGTGGAAATACACCCCAAAATACATTCTGTTGCTGCTCCTGAGTACGGGGATACCACATGTGTGGGACTTTTTGGGAGCCTAGCTGCGTACGGAACCCCAAAAACCAAGCACCGCCTTCAGGCTTTCTAAGGGAGTAATTTTTTTTATTTCACTTCTCACTGCCAATCACAGTTTCGGAGGCCATGGAATGCCCAGATGGCATAAAACCCCCCAAAATGACCCCATTTTGGAAAGTAGACACCCCAAGCTATTTGCTGAGAGGTATTGTGAGTATTTTGCAGATGTCGCTTTTTGTCACAAAGTTTTGAAAATTGAAAAAAGAAAAAAAAAATTTTTTTTTCTTTACTTTCTTCATTTTCAAAAACAAATGAGAGCTGTAAAATACTCACCATGCCTCTCAACAAATAGCTTGGGGTGTCTACTTTCCAAAATGGGGTCATTTGGGGGGGTTTTGTGCTATTTTGGCATTTTATGGCCTTCGAAACTGTGATAGGTAGTGAGGAGTGAAATCAAAAATTTGCACCCTTAGAAATCCTGAAGGCGGTGCTTGGGTTTCGGGGCCCCGTACGCGGCTAGGCTCCCAAAAAGTCCCACACATGTGGTATCCCCATACTCAGGAGAAGCAGCAAAATGTATTTTGGGGTGCAATTCCACATATAACTATGGCATGTGTGAGCAATATATCATTTAGTGACAACTTTTTGAAGAAAAAAAAAAATTATTTTTTTATTTTTGTCTTTATTCAATCACTTGGGACTAAAAAAAAAATATTCAATGGGCTCAACATGCCTCTCAGCAAATAGCTTGGGGTGTCTACTTTCCAAAATGGGGTCATTTGGGGGGGTTTTGTACTTCTCTGCCATTTTAGCACCTCAAGAAATGAAATAGGCAGTCATAAATTAAAAGCGGTGTAAATTCCAGAAAATGTACTCTAGTTTGTAGACGCTATAACTTTTGCGCAAACCAATAAATATACGCTTATTGGCATTTTTTTTACTAAAGACATGTGGCTGAATACATTTTGGCCCAAATGTTTGACTAAAATTGAGTTTATTAGATTTTTCTTATAACAAAAAGTAGAAAATCTCTTTTTTTTTCAAAATTTTCGCTCTTTTTCCGTTTATATCGCAAAAAATAAAAATCACAGAGGCAATCAAATACCATCAAAAGAAAGCTCTATTTGTGGGAAGAAAAGGACGCAAATTTCGTTTCGTTACAAAATTGCATGACCGCGCAATTACCAGTTAAAGTAGTGCAGTGCGAAATTGAAAAAAGACCTCTGGTCCTTAAGCTGACAATTGGTCCGGGGCTGAAGTGGTTAACCTCCGCAACATCTCCAGAATTCGACCCTTCCTGACTAATAACACCACAAAGTAACTTATTCACTCCTTGATTATTTCCCACCTTGACTATTGCAACTCTCTCCTTAATAGCCTACCCTTAAGCAGGCTATCCCCCCTTCAGTCTATTATGGATGCTGCTGCTAGACTAATACACCTTACTAGTACATCCGTGACTGCTACCCCTCCCTGCCAATCCCTTCACTGGTTTCCCCTACTTCACCATATAAAATTCTAAATGCTAACCACAACATATAAGGCCATCCACAACATTGCCCCCAGCTACATCACCAACCTCATCTGCAGATATCGCCCAAATCATCCCCTCTGCTCCTCCCAGGACCTCCTGCTCTCTAGCTCCCTTGTTACCTCCTCTCATGCTTGCCTTCAGGACTTCTCCAGAGCCTCTTCCATCCTCTGGAACTCCCTGCCCCATTATATCCGATCAGCCCCTAACCTGTCCACCTTTAGGAGATCCCTGAAAACCCACTTATTCAAAGAAGCCTATCCCACACCCACCTAACAACTGTCCCTGAGCCACCCCCATCAAATCATTCCCCACATCTATTACCTTTTGTACTACTACCCCCTCCCTTTAGAATGTAAGCATATGCAAGCAAAAAAAGCCTGCATTTTTGCTTGCATATGATTGGATAATAGAAGTAACAGAGCTTGATCCCATTCACTAGGTTAAGGTAAAATTTGAATCCTATTTGCTTTTATGTAATAAACATCAAAGTGCATATAGTTTTTTCTTTCAACGAATGTTTACTTTAAGGATTTATTCATGTTATAGTTTATATCTTATTTTTGAGTTTTTGGCTAAGACTACTTGATTCTTTTTATACTTTTCCTATAGGAAAATAAACAAATATATATGCTACATCTTCATAAATTTAAAATTGTGTTCCAATAAAATGGATCAAAATGTATGTGTTAAACCAGGGGTAGGCAACCTTTTGAGCACAGTGTGCCGAAAAATGTTTGAAATTGAGAGTGACGATTTTATAACAGAAAAATCTCAACTTTACACTCTCAATCACGAAAATAATTTTTTATAAAGTAAATGCTGTAAACTACTTTAGTAGTGAGAAACTAACATCCTGCACTCTCACACCTCAGATCAGCCCTCCTGCTCATCTGCCCCACCACTGTACTCCCCTGCACATCTTCCCCATCACTGTAACCCTCTGCACATCTGCCCCACCACTGTAACACCCTGCACATCCGCCCCACCACTGTACTACCCTGCTCATCTGCCCCACCACTGTACTACCGTGCTCATCTGCCACACCACTGTACTACCCTGCTCATCTGCCCCACCACTGTACTACCCTGCTCATCTCCCCCCCCACTGTACTACCCTGCTCATCTGCCCCACCACTATAACTCCCTGCTAATCTGCCCCACCACTGTACCACCCTGCTCATCTGGCCCACCAATGTACCCCCTTCCTCATCTGCCCCACCACTCTTCTGCACCCAATCTCTTCCCCCATCACAAAAGCTGACGATCGCAGCTACAGCTACGTTAGAGAACAAAACAATGTTTCCCATCTTTTATAATGTGTGGGGGCACAGTGCCTCCCCCTCAGTGCAGGTGCGGTGTGGGGAATTCTGAAATTGGAATGCATTATTGTCTCACAGACACTTCCCTGCACTTGTGATGGGGAGGGAGTCGAGTGCTGGCAAAAGAGGCTTTGTGTGCCGCTTGCGGCACCAGTGCCAGGGGTTGCCTACCTCTGTGTTAAACTATAATTAGGCAATCCAGCATCAAAACACATGTTCAAAGAAGAAAATTTTATTGGTGTAATGTATGGACATGAGCCATTCTACTACTAAAATAAATAACATTTCTGCTGAATCAGTAAATGTCTGGTTTAATGTTACAATGTAATCTTAGGTTCATCCTGGGGACAGACATTTTCAATGCTTAACTGCCGTTTCCAGGCTTAGAATGGTTTTGAGATTTCCCAACTCCAATTTTCTACCATACAGATGGAGATATAAAAATAGGTTGTTAAGCTGCATATTTTTCACTATCAGTGTGAATTTAAGAAGTAAATTTAATTTTATGCCTCTCACCCGTCTCAGATTCCACAGGATTTCAGTACAATCCCGGATCCCATTGTCTAGCATATGCTGCTGCTGGAACACTTGTAAATAAAGTAACCCATTGAACACCAATGTCCCCTCTATCCCCCACGGAGCACTAGTGGCCCTTTTCTACTTTGTTGAGTATTTCGTTTTAAAATTCTGGTGTTAGCATAGAAAAAAAGTATCAATTTTATTTTTTATGACACTAAATATACTTATCTGGTGCAAAGGAATTGAAAAGCCTGTTACAAATGAAAGCAAGACTTTTTCAATTTTTTTATGCAACACACAAAAATATTAATAAACAAAAAGAATGACAATGGAAACATAGTAAATGTTAAAAGAATTCCAAGGTAGCGATTGGGACTTTATTGTGCTCAATTTCCCAGGATTGAACATAAAGCATTGATTTATGCTGGGAGTAAATACCCAATAGGATATACAGTATCTCACAAAAGTGAGTACACCCCTCACATTTTTGTAAATATTTTATTATATCTTTTCATGTTACAACACTGACTAAATTACACTTTGCTGCAATGTAAAGTAGTGAGTGTACAGCTTGTATAACAGTGTAAATTAGCTGTCCCCTCAATATAACTCAACACACAGCCATGAATGTCTAATGGCAACTAAAGTGAGTACACCCCCCTAAGTGAAAATGTCCAAATTTGGCCCAATTAGACATTTTTCCTCCCCGGTGTTATGTGACTTGTTTATTTAACAAAGTCTCAGGTGTGAATGGGGAGCAGGTGTGTTAAGTTGTGTGTTATCGCTCTCACTCTCTCATACTGGTCACTGGAAGTTCAACATGGCACCTCATGGCAAAGAACTCTCTGAGGATCTGAAAAAAGAATTGTTGCTCTACATAAAGATGGCCTAGGCTATAAGAAGATTGCCAAGACCCTGAAACTGAGCTGCAGCACATTGGCCAAGACCATACAGCGGTTTACCAGGACAGGTTCCACTCAGAACAGGCCTCGCCATGGTCGACCAAAGAAGTTGAGTGCACGTGCTCAGCGTCATATCCAGAGGTTGTCTTTGGGAAAGAGACATATGATTGCTGCCAGCATTGCTGTAGAGGTGGAAAGGGTGAGGGGTCAACCTGTCAGTGCTCAGACCATACGCAGCACCATGCATCAAATTGGTCTGCATGGCTATCGTCGATCCTTTAGTTTAACCATAAGGGCTTATTATTACTATTTAAGGGTTAATACAGATTTAGGGAGACCTAACAATTATATTTTTTCCATTGTGTTTCTCAGTGAAGCTCCTTAAAGTGGTAGTAAACTCTGTTATACCACTTGTACCTACAGGTAAGCCTATAATGAGGCTTACCTGTAGGTACTGTGAATATCTCCTAAACTTGCACTGTTTAGGAGATATTCAGAGTGAATGCAGTCGATGACATCACCGGCGCATGCGCTCTGAAGGTCCGGCTTACAGTGCCAGACCTTCAGAGCCGTGCTGGAAATGGTGGCTCCCGCGTGCATGTAGCCGGGGGCAACGAACCCCCGTTGGCAGAGCTTTCGTTATTACAGGTGTCAATATTCTGTGCTTTTAGCTGGGGACTCTGTGACTGCTGGAGCCATCCCAGAAACCTTTGGACACCACAGGACAACCCAGGATGCTCCCAATATCCACACTGCTATCCCGCATGAGCAACGTCTTCCAAAAACTTCATACAAAATGCTCCTATGAGTGAGGAGGACAAAAAAGGAACACGGCCTCTGGCTTAGCCTGAAAATTTATGGGGGTGGGGTCCTATGGGGTAGGAGTGAGGGCGGGACTACCCAAACGTATGGTGTCCGTCAGGAAAGTGATTTATCAGCAAAATGAAGCATGGAGACATGGATGGATAGATGAGTTGGCTTTGAATATTAAAAATGAATTAAACTGCATTTTTGCTTTGTGGTACTCAGATGCAGTGTAGTTCTGCTTTAAATACATCTTTCATGAAGGTATGCTCAAAGTGTTGGCTCAATGTCCCTTTCATTTTTAAAAATGATCCTTCGGGTTTATGTGTGTCTGTGAAACCCTTGATTGTGGCACAGTAATTAAGAAGTATGCTATGGGTACAAGCAAGGACTGCAGCATACTGTATATGTGCTGTGTATACTGTGAGTAGGCTCAGACTATATTTATCCATGTTCCTTCGGCCATGCTCAGTATTTAGCATAGTGTTGCCACATCCATTTTCAGCGTAGCGCTCTGCATTTGGCGCATTTTTTTTCCTTTCAAGGCTGTCCCTCTTTCTCAACATCTCATGTTTGGAGGTATGATGATTTTATTATTGTTAGCTTGCCAACACAGTTTTAGGGATGAAATAAAGCAGAACATCAGACCAACAGCTAAATACACATTTGATATTTATACTGTATGTGTTTTACTATTTTATTTACAAAAAATATTACTGAACACTACTGTTCTGTTAGTGTTTCCCAGTGCTAAACCTTTCATCCAATTTCTAAACTGATGCATTTGTAAATTTTAAAGGAATAGTAGTGGTAAAAAAAAAAAAGCCCTTGTGGATTTAATTTACCTTTTTCTTTGGTTAATTCTCCTTTAAGGGGGTGTGGCAGGGGGCAATGCCTACATACATTTGCTAGTAGGTGTCCCTTATTCCCATCTCAAAATGTTGGGAGGTATGGTGGTGTGATGCTTTCAGAAAGTTATGTACAGCACCCTACCGACCCCTCCCACCAGACATGATCTCATAGAGAAACACACATATTCAGGGATGACGTCACTGCCACTAAAATAAGATGTGTAAAGAAAACAGGTTTTAATTAAAATTGTGATTAGTATGTTGATAAGGAGGAACAAGAGAGGGTAAAATATAAAAAGATATCATTTCAGCTTTAAGCCCCATACACACGGTCGGACAATCCGCGGACCAGGTCGGTCGGATCCTGTCCGTCATACTTTGTCTGATGTTAGTTTTGCGTACACACGGTCGGACAAAGTTGTCGGAAGATCCGATCATTCTGAACGTGGTGACGTTTGTTGCCTACGACGGGACTACGTAGAGGCTAGTAGCCAATAGCTTTGGTCTTGTAATGTGATGTGAGCATGCGTAGCACTTTGTCCGGTCGGACAACCGTACACACGATCGGATTTGGTGTGATCGGACCGTGTTGTCGGCAAATCTTTCCTGCAGGAGATAAGACTTTGTCCGTCGGACAATCCGCTGGACACTGTCCGATGGTGCATACACATGGTCTGATTTTTCAACAACATTGTCCGATCGGACAGAATCCATGAAAAAGTCCGACCGTGTGTATGGGGCTTTAAAGTGTTCCTAAACCCAGGACCCTGCATTCACTATATCTGGTCTCCCACAGTACACAGAACATGGAAATACAATTATTTTAGTAAATATAAATTGCTAAATACCTTTACTCATCAGCAGTTAGAGAAGGCTTGTGACTTCTATCAGTGTCCAGCCAAACACTGGTTAAAGCTTGACTGGTTGGTCAGCAGACTGGTTGGTGAGTTGAGCTATGGAATTCTTTTTGTCTTATATGTATATGCCCTCCATGTGCTCCTTACTGTGAAGGCCAGTTATGGGTGTGGGCAGTGGCCAGTTTTTGTTACTGTTTGTATATATGGGTCGTGGACACACTGGACACCTTTGCTGCCATTGTGCTCTTGCTGGATGTCCAGTGTGCTCCTGTCTCTTTAAGGGGGCTAGGGAGCAGCCTCCAGGCTCACCTGTCCCACATCTATCCATTCCATGCATGTGCTTCCACTGTGGAGACACTTATAAATTTGTAGTGTTAGGACTGCAAGCAACACAGGGTGCCGTGACGAGGCCTTGCAGCTTTCACATGCGTTTGCAAATGTGTGCTAACTAAACCCCTGCTTTTAACAGACGGTTAGACAGGCTAATTTAGTTGGTCAGCAGACTGGTTGGTGAGTTGAGCTATGGAATTGTTTTTGTCGTATTTGTAGGAGGAGTTTTCTGAATATCCTATGAGACTGCAAGACCCCTGACCCTCTGTCTGAACAGTGCTGATTGGCCCTGTGCTGAACACATGCACTCTCCCAAGAAGAAAAAAAACCTCTCTAGCAATACAAACCAAACTGAGCATGTGCAGCCTGACTCCCCAACTCTGTGTTATCAGGAAATTATTAGAGACAGTGGAAGGAGGGGAGGATCAGAGAAGACAAAATAACACAGCCTTTTTATACAATGCGGAGGATGAACCCCTTAGGTTCAACAGTGAGTATAACCAGCATGCTTTACTGTATATACAGACTGGTTTTACTGGAGTGGGTAGAGTAATACTTTAACTCTGTACAGCCAATCTTGTAATTTACAAGATTCATAGAACCTTCATATCTGAGCAGTGGGCAGGGTGATAATGCAGAAGTAGCAGAGTGATCTGTGACAAAGGTGTGAGATTCACAAGAACAGCCAAACAGAATTGCTAATTCTTTGGCAGGAAAAACAGTAAACATGTGTAGTAACTTGTAAATGTGACAGTTTGTTCTGCATTCCACTTTACAGAAGGAGAAGGGGAGCATGATATGTGAAGACACTTTTAAGAGTTTGGCAGATGTTAACTGTATAAACATGTAGGAGATGTTAAAACAACGGCACGTAGATAAAACATTTTCACTTTCTGCACAAAAATGGAGCGAATCATAAAAAAGACACCAATAAAAATAATTGACGGCATGCTCTGGATTGCTCTCTTAACATTTTATTAGACAAAAAAGTATACACTGAGACGTTTTCTGTAGCAAATGCAATTTTTTTTACTGTACTTTACACTGCGGAGTCAATCACTAGCCCTATCCCCCCAGCCCTGAACACAGTGGATTATGTTACCCCAAAAAGACAATAAACACTCCTTTTCTTCTATACCTCTATTCTTCATCCAAGGGCCTTCAATGTGTAGAGCAGCCCTTCCCAAACGTTTTGGGTTAAATATCTTTTTATTTGAAGTTTTGAGAATTTAGTAAAAAGGCCATAATGTAGCCTGCTGCTTCTCAACCTTTTTAACATTGAGGAACCCTTAAAAAAAGAGAAGTCCTGCTAATTATTACTATATCTACAGCTCACAGTACTTTATTATGAAGCTCATTTGAAGGAAAGCTCCTTACATTTTTGGTCAATGGGAAGAGACTCAACCCTACATTCCTGATTCTTCTATAAAGTTATTTAGTGAGACCTAATTTAGAATACTGTATCCAGTTCTAGAGACTTCACTTACAAAAAGATATTAATAAGATAGAACGAGTCCAGAAATGGGCAACAAAAATGGTGACAGGTCAGAGCGATAAAACGCATCAGGAGAGACTTCAGGAAATTAAAGTGGAAGTAAACTTCCATCTCTTGCTTTTACCTATAGATAATCCTATTATAAGGTTTACCTATAAGTAGTGTAATATCTCCTAAACATTTACCGTTTAGGAGATATTTACTGTACATGCAGCCAGCGACATCACTGGCGCATGCGCTCTGAAGGAATGGCCATTCGTGCCAACGGTGGCTCCCGTGCACATGCCCGGGAGTGATATCATCGCAGCTCCAGCCAGTCACAGAGCTTGAGTCTGCAAACCCAGAAGCAAGACGGGTGAAGATGAGAGCACCTGCAGCACTGACATCTCGGCGCTGGAAGAACTTAATTTAAAGGTAAGTTTAACATAATGTGTTAGCACATTATGAAATTACCTTGCAGGTACAAAAAAAAAAAAAACAGCGGTTTACAAACGCTTCAATATGTACTGTCTGGAGAAAAGAAGGTAAAGGGGAGATATGACGGAAACCTTTAAATACAGCAAGTTCAGGAGGAAAGTATTTTCAATATGAAGCCAACATCAAGTACATGGGGACATGACCTCAAACTAGAAGGAAGTCCAAAACTAATCTTAGGAAGTATTATTTTAATATTATATAAAAGTGTGTAAACCCCTAAAAGTCTTATTTTAACCAAAGTAGTTAATGCTTGGAATAGACTTCCAGTAGAGGTAGTGAATCATTCAACAGTAAGTGGATTCAAACGTGCTTAAGACAAACAGATCTGTACTCATACAAAAAAGCCAAAAAAAAAACAAAAAAATAAAAACAAATGGGGCAGACTAGATGGACCACTTGGTCTTTTTTCTGCCATCATTCTTTTATGCTTCCATGTAACTCTTACAGATAGCTAAAAAAAAAAAAAAACATCGGTGTCAGTGGTTACTTGTCTGAGAGGCAAAAATTGCTCATTGCTCAAGGAACCTCCAGCAATCTCTGAAAGAAAAGAAGGCCAGGGTTCCACAGAACCCTGAATGAGAAAAGCCAGTGAAGTGGATAACCATGGTTTAGGAGCAGCTAACTGCTATATTAACACTGCTAACGCTATAGATCCCCACATTGTCAGGGTCTATAAAATCCCTCAGATCCAGATTTTGCAGTTGGATCCTAAATAATTAATTTTCTTCATATTATAGTCCATCAGGAGGTGCATAATTTACCATGTTTACCTGCTGGGTACAGCTGGTAATTTGTGATTCCATGATTTCACATTTCAGCAGCCAGTCTCTATACCTCAATTATAAAATTACCCAAAGGCAACCAATACAGAGAGAACAGTGTACACTGCCTGCTTCTAAAAGATCTAGTTACCTGGCTGTTTATGGCTTTGAGTTGCAAAGCTAAAAAAAAAAAAAAAAAATGTCATCAGAGCAAATGCAAAATGTCCAGATCAGTGATACAAAAAGTAATAACGATGGCCACAACCATAAACACTTCATTTGGAGAGGAGTCAACAAGGCCTATGATGAAAGGTACACCATTCCTACTGTGAAGCGCAGAGGTGCTTTGCTGATGTTTTGGGGATGTGTGAGCTACAAAGGCACAGGAAATTTGGTCAAAATTGATGGCAAGATGAATTCAGTATGTTATCAAAAAATACTGGAGGAACATTTTCATTCAACATCCAGGAAGCTGTGTATGGGACGTACTTGGACATTCCAACATGACAATGATCCAAAACACAAGGCCAAGTCGACCTGTCATTGGCTACAGCAGAATAAAGTGAAGGATCTGGAGTGGCTATCTCAGACTCCAGACCTCAATATCATTGAGCCACTCTGGGGAGATCTCTAACACGCAGTTCATGCAAGACAGCCCAAGAATTTACAGGAACTGGAGGCTTTTTGTCAAGAGGAATGAGGAAGAGGAAACTGATAGACTCACAGTGTTATCAGGCCTCGCATTTTTTACAAACAACGACTGGAACGTGGCCCTCACTGACTGAATTGACTTTATTGAATGACCGTTTTCGACTTGACTTTTGGAGTGGGGCCCAGTTGAGACATTTCCATTTCCTTAACACCCTACCACCCTCAGACAGGTATAGAAGAACATTGACACTTTTGGAGCAATTGTGTGAGGAGACGGGTCCTTGCTCCCACACACTCTCGCAAATGTAGGCATTACTGGTCTCCCCTCACGATGACTATGTCCCTCCCTACATAAGAAAGTGGGAAATGACACTAAATAGGACGTTTTCTCAGGCACAACATAGACAGATCATAAATCTAGCATTAAAATCTTCAATATCCACTAGGGTCCAATAAACTAATTTTAAAATTATGATAAGATGGTATCGTACACCTGCCATACTTAGCAAATACTACCCGGCAATTTCAGATAAATGTTGGACGTGCCAGGAACAAAGAGGGACGATACTTCACATTTTCTGGTCTTGCCCAAGACTGGAGTACTTCTGGAGGGAGGAACGGCGGATAACACAGAAATTTACTGAGTATAACCTTCCGGAAGACCCAGCTCTATTTTTGTTACATGTCTCATACTGTATATACCAGGGAAAATATATAGTAAATCAATTTTGCGCCATCTTATTAATGCCGCTATATCGTGCATTACACAGCAGTGGTTGGACATGAGACCTCCAACAATCTTTTCGTGGTTTACACGAATTGAAGCGGTGAATAGGATGGAAGATTTGCTATTATTGGCTCATAACCGACATAAGACTTATTTAGAAACTTGGGCCCAATGGAATACATTTAAATCTTTGGAGGAAGGGAAGCTCCTTTTCGTACCCTGAGGATATTAGAGAGGGAAGGGAAAGGGGGGTTGATTGGGGCCTCCACCTCCCCTGTCGATGGTTAGATTTGTCCGAGATCTTTCCTTCCTTTTATATATCCCCTACATTCTTATTTCTCTTTCTATTCTCTGCCCCCCTTTTTTTTTTACTCTCCCTTGTTTGGTTCTTTATTGTGTTTTGTTTTGTTTAGTTTTAGTTTGAGGTTACTTTATTTAAAAAGAAAAAGTGCTGTCTAGGTATAAAGGAAAAAATAGGACGAATGGAGGACAGAATATGGATTACTTCAATATAAATAGTTTTTGTTGTACTCAAGATAGGAGTAATGTTGTATTTTTTTGAATGGATCCGCCTGGTCCCTATTTGTTCGAAATATCTGATTAATGAATCGTTAATTTATCTGTATACTGGACAACTTTAAAATAAAGAAATTGAAAAAAAAAAAAAAAAAAAGTTTTTGTGTCATCATTCATATTCTCTGAAAAATGGCCAAGAAATCATAAATTTTGCCAAGGTATGTAAGCCTATGAGCACAACTGTACGCAAATGTATTCATAATATTGGATGAGAGTGTAGTACACAGTGATTGGATATATTGAAGATGTTAAAGCTGGCATATGTGTCATCATCTGAGTTACAATTTGTCAATTTAATTTGCATAATATTTTCTTTTGTATACCATTACACCTAAAACTAATAGATTGTACAGTCAGGCTAGGACAAGTGGGACATTTTTTTCTATACCATGTATAACACTAGACATTAAATGGTAGAAAAAAATTCTCAAAAAATATAAAACACTGATTAAAAAATAATAATCTATGGTAATCGAATAGTATATATCTGCAATAAACGTATTTTATATGTAATCCTTTTACCTAAATATTCAGCATAATTGCTTGCCTGATTTGTGCGATTTTTTTTCTTTTTCTTCTCATGTCTGCAATAGAAACGTGTTTTGAAAGAAAAATAGAATTCACTGGATTAACTTCACCTTTGTTAATATATGATGATGATGAGTGCAAAATAATTAAATAAATCTGCCCCAGAGTGTGATTTTCTGTAACTAGTCTTTGATCATCTGATTTTGTACAGAAAACAAGTACAGTCCTTTCACTGCATACCCGCAAACAAGTTAGAAGTGATGTCACTTAGAGGAATGGCAGATCTTGAAGTCCCCTTTGGGATCTGCCAGCCTTTAGGCATCCTAGGGGGCCTCTCGTTTATCTAGGACACCTAGGAGCTGAATTATATGGTCTTTTTATCCGGGTTCCATTTCTAAAGCCCCATACACACGGTCGGACTTTTTCATGGATTCTGTCCGATCGGACAATGTTGTTGAAAAATCAGACCGTGTGTATGCACCATCGGACAGTGTTCGTCGGTTAGTCCGACGGACAAAGTCTTATCTCCTGCTGGAAAGATTTGCCGTCAACCCGGTCCGATCACACCAAACCCGATCGTGTGTACGGTTGTCCGACCGGACAAAGTGCTACGCATGCTCAGATCACATTACAAGACCAAAGCTATTGGCTACTAGCCTCTACGTAGTCCCGTCGTAGGCAACAAACGTCACCACGTTCAGAATGATCGGATTTTCCGACAACTTTGTCCGACCGTGTGTACGCAAAACCAACATCGGACAAAGTACGACGGACATGATCCGACGGACCTGGTCCGCGGATTGTCCGACCGTGTGTATGGGGCTTAACAGGCCTAATGATGGGCTTCAAGTTTTGGTTAGCTCGGGGCAAATGCCTCCTGATTAAAGGATTAGTGCACCTGCATACAGCTACCTGCACCAGCCCTTATAATTAGATACACTCTTATCATGTAAATGTGTAATTGCTTTTTTCTCTTAAACAGTCAGTTGTTACACAACTATGAGTGACTCATCACATGAGTAATAACAGTTCTATCAGTGATCATTGATGTCTCAGTGATATGCAACAAGATGATTAATACAGAAAGTTACTTCGTACAGGGTTTGTCCCTGACAGCTCTTACATAACTTCTGAGTTATTACCGATTCCATCTATTTGTTTGTTTCCTTACTGATAATACCTATCTAACCTTTGATAATGGGTTCAGAAATGGCATCTTTGGGGTTTTATCAGCATTGACATATTATATCATTATTAATATTATGATCACGTGGTCTCACAAAGCAATGTAAACGACTAGAAAGGAATTCTGGAGATGCTTATAGAGGAGCTTCACCCACCCTTCAGATCACAATGCCCAACCAGGGCTAAATAGATATTCTCTTTATTACTTATAAATACATTTTCCTCATGTAATTTGGTGGCACTTTCGGTCCCAGCCACCTAGACGATTATGTCATTAGGCGATTACCTTGGACTCCTGTGATATCGGTATCATTCATCCTCGGAGAGTTTGGGAAGGCTAATAGTGTAATCTTGTGGTATTTCACCACCATTGCTATAGCAATCTGTGTGCCAGGCACTGTCACTAGTGCACATGTGCAAGATCGGGAGGTGCATGCTGGGTAAACCAGCTTCACTACATCCTGTAACTCACTGGTGCCGGTGTCTTGCCGAGTTGGTTCCCCTGGCGGATTGGTTCCTCTCTGTACTGCGCAGGCGCAGTACGAACGGCTAGCCATCTTCCGGAAATTTCCGAACCTAAACAGATGCAGTGAAGTGTACACTGCACAGCTAATTTTGTTTGTTTAAAAAAAAAAAAAGTTTAAAAAAATACACTCCTAATTCAAAAGAAAAACCCCAGATAGCACTCTAAAAACACAGCTTTTATATTCTCGCCTCTATTTCCACAGCTGAACGATTTATTTTTATTTTTCCTTTGCCCCTTGCTTACAGTTATAATAGATCTGCCCCTTAGTTAGACTTCCCCAGCATCGTCTCGTACACCGACTGCGCGTGCGCGGTGTACACTTCCCTCGCATCTGTTTAGCTTTGGCAATTTTCGGAAATTTCGCCGCGCATGCGCAGTACGGATTTACACTAATCCGCCGTGGGGAACCATCTTGGCAGAACACCGGCTTCAGATGTCTACACCTAAGATGGCTAAGAGGAAACAAATAGAGGGAAAATCTCCCAAAGGGGACAGTTGTCCCCTTTGAAAACTGTCTGGGAAAGGATTTCCCTCACTTCAGGGAGATTTCTTATCACATCCTGTGGAGTCTGGACTGGACATACACTAGAAAAATGTTGTTTGAAAACTTTCATTTCATACTGTAAGGCTCCATTCAAACTTGTGCAACTTGTTGTGCAACTTTGAACATCAAAGACGCATGACAAGTTGTTCCCAATGTTTTTCAATGATAACCATTTATATATGTGTGATTGCAGCAACTTCAAAGTAGTTTATGCACTACTTTGGTCTGACTTTCATGTAACTTGAGGGCCATAGACTTCAATGTTAACCCTCAAAAGTTGCATGAAAGTCGTACCCGAATGTTATACAATGCAACAGTTGTCCATTATCACTGGTCAAAGCCAAAGTGTTATCCAAGTTGCACCCACCCACAGTTGTGTCAAAGTTGCATCAAGATTGCACTCCAAAGTCAGCGCAACTTTGGAGTTGTACAATTGTGAATGGAGCCTTAGTTGAGTCAACAAATTTCTAACAGTGAATGTGGATTCATTCAGGAAATTACATTTGTTCCAAAAAAGTACTTTTGAACGATATTAGTCAAGTGATTGAGTGTACCGGAAAAGAGGAAATTCTCCAGTGGGACACAGAAGACACAAAAAAAAAATACCCGATAGGAGTTTGTTGATGGACATCTTATAGGTGGACATTTTATAGGTGCTTGCAATCCATTAGTATTTTTAAGAATTTAAATGGAAGGTAATTATTTGCTATATTGGCCTGTTGTTCTGTTTCCTTGGGCTAAAAGAGCACAAGTTTATCCAGTCGGTCCAGACAAGAGATACTAATGATAATACAGATACCTCTAGGACAGCTCAGTGATACTGTGTAAGATAACAGTAGCTCAGAGGTGCACGCAGACTGCCACCTTTCATTTATATGATCGACCAATAAATCCTGAAGGCATTGTAATATTTGCAAATATAGCTAAAACTGCTTCAGCAGCATTTAAAAGAAAATGGAATTAAAGTGGACATAAGAGCTAATTCCACCTTTTGCAAAAAACAAAAAACAAAAATCACTAATTGCACCCGTATTGCAAAAAGCAGAAATGTGCATTTATTAACTTTTTGCTTTGGAGTCTGCAAAGCACTGCAACCATGCTCAGGCTATTGCAGACTCTTCATCTAGCTTCGTATTGATGTACAGGTCTTAAATTTCAGAGCTTGAGGAAACCTTTAATTTTAACTTATCTTGATCTCATCAGATCAGGCCACCCTTTTCCATTGTTCCTGCGGTCCAATTCTGATGCTCACATGCCCATTATAGGCACTTTTGGCTGTGGACATGGGTCAGCTATTCAGCCCCATACACAACAAATTGCAAAGCGCTGTCTTCTGACACCTTTCTATTGGAATCAGCATTACATTTTTTAGCAATTTAAGCTACAGTACCCTTTCTATTGGATTGGACTACAAGGGCCAGCCTTTGCTTGCCATGTGCATCAAGGAGCCTTGGCTACCCATGACCGTGTTGCTGGTCTTCCTTTCTTGGACGACTTTTGGTAGGTCATGACGCCTACAGATCAGGAACATCCCACAAGAGCTGCAGTTCCGGAGTTGATCTGACCCAGTCATCTAGCCAGTATAATTCGGCCCTTGTCACAGTCACCTAAATCCTTCAGCTTGCCCATTTGTTCTGCTTTCAACACATCAATGTGTTGTAGCATTTGCACTTACAGTTTTCTCTTATACCCCATAAAAAGTCCCACAAATACCTGTTGATTTGGCCAGTGAAGTCGACCTAATGCAGCTTTTTGTGATGGGGTGATAGTGATGCTGCACTGTCCATGAAATCAGATCAAAGTTGACATTCTCATGTCTACACTTGCACCATATTGGGATGCAAAAAATGTGTCTGGTAATGTGGCTCAGGATTGTCCCTGCAGATTCACAAGCCTGTATTGTCTGGGGTGAAGGCATGAGTCACAAAAGAGGCGGTGAAGAAAGTTTTTGGTTTGCTATATTCAGGGCCGGATTAACGTAGGGGCTATTGGAGCTGCAGCTCCAGGCCCCTACTTTAATATAGGCCCAGCAGGGTTGGACTGACCATTTGGGCACTGCCATTGCCCTACTGATGCCGCCCACTGCCAAACCCAGGCCCAAATGCATTTTGAAAATTTTTTTTTTTTTTTAAATATAAAAAAAAAAATGCTGACACCATCCACGGCCCCCCCCCCCCCCCCCAAAAAAAAAGGATTGTGAAAAAAAAAAAGTGTAAAAAGATAAAAGAAAACAAAAATAAAAATGTAAACAATAAAAGATTGCAACAAATAATTAAAAAAAAGTAAAATGTAAAAAAAGTATAATAAAAAAAATTTGTTATAATAAAAAATTCTTTGCGTTTAATTTTATTTATTAACCATAAAAACGGCCCTTCAAAAACCTCAGCACCAGGCCCAGGATGCTCATACTCTGGCCCTGGCTTTATTGTGCATCACATGGTAACTAGATTTGAAACTTGTTAGATATCATACAGAAAGAAGCCTTTAGTTCTAGGTTAGGTCCAGTTGCCTGCTGTGTTCACTCTTGCATATTTACTGTGACTCTGTGTAGGGCAAAAGTCCGGATTTTCTGTCTATGCCTGAGCAGCCAATCAATGAGTTTGTCACACACAGAACTGCAGCGAAGGTGTGGAAGCGTGAGTGAGGACAGCGGCCAGACTGACTGGGGGAACTTCGCTCTAGGAGATAGGTATATGTGCGGGCTAGCTGCTTTTTTGTATGTGCTGACAGCTAAAGGACAACTGAGGCCTTACATCCACATTAATAAGTATGCTGTATTTGAAACGCTATTTCTGATCACCTTCTGTAAAAGATTGTTGTTTGGCTATCGCTGATTTAGAGGTTAGTTCCCCTTTAGCAACAAAATAAAACTGCCTATGCAAGTAAGTGGTGTCTGTAGATCAACAAGCAAATGTTGAATAATGGCTTTTCTATAGGTGTAGGCTGTTTATGTACCTCCTGAAACCTGACTGAAATACTTTTAGGATGTTGCTAAGAGGCCTAACTCTTATGCCTCGTACACACGATCGGACTTTCCGCCAACAAAATCATGGAATTTTGTCCGAAGAGCGTTGTCTCAAACTTGTCTTGCATACACACGGTCACACAATTGTTGGCCAACAATTACGAACGTAGTGACGTGCTAGACGTACTACGTGTTTTTTTAGCTCTTTAGCGCCACCCTTTGGGCTCCTTCTGCTAATTTTGTGTTATGCCGTGTACATACGATCGGAAATTCGGCCAGCAAAAGACAGATAAGAGCTTTTGGTCGGAAAATGCGACCGTGTGTATGCTCCATTGGACTTTTGCTGGCCGAATTCCAGCCACCAAAAGATTGAGAGCAGGTTCTCAATTTTTCGATCGGAAATTCCGATTGTCTGTAGCAATTCCGAAGAGCAAAATTCCTACGCATGCTCGGAAACAATTCGACGCATGCTCGGAAGCATTGAACTTAATTTTCTCGGCTCGTCGTAGTGTTGTACATGACCGCGTTCTTGGCAGTCAAAAGTTCAGCGAACTTTGGCGTGACCGTGTGTATGCAAGCCAAGCTTGAGCGGAATTCCATCAGAAAAAACATCCAAGATTTGTCTGACGGAAAATACGCTAGTGTGTATGGGGCATACGTAGAAGTTTGGTGAGTGTTGATTTGCGCTTTTTATTTAGCGTTTTTCATTTCGTGCTTTTCAGTTTGTTTCTGAACGACCGTTCGTCAACCAGCCATGTTGTGGAATCGGAGGAGATAACTTGTTATTTATTATTGGCCTTGGAGTTATTGCTTTGACGTAATTTTTTTGGTTGAATAATGATTTGATTTGGTATATTTTCTATATTTTTTGATCCATAGAATGCACTTTTTGGTTAAGTTCTATTGGCAGATAGCATGTCTAATTTTATTTGTTTTCTTTTTTTAATGCACTATAAAAAAAATTGTGTAGAATAATACTTGGCTATGTGTTTTACTTCAAATTACATTTTGGGAGTGGTATTACATTTTAAAAAATACAATGTAAAATTAATAAGGGACACCAACATAGTTGTATCTTTGATCTTAAAAAACTATGGGATAATGGTGTTGTGTTAACTTGTCCAAATAAAAAGCATAATAATATTATTCTTGATATCACTAGTAAAAAAAAAAAAAGCCTTTGAAAATTTGTTTGCAATAACTCCATCAGTATCACCAGCAAAGCAGCTTCATTATTATCCCATTAAAGAAGAAGAGAATGTGAGCTGCATTTCGAAATTTCATAATTTGCCACGTCACAAATGTTAATTCTCCATTTCGAACGCTAGCTTACAAGACCGACCGCTTCTGGCTCGTCCTTGCTTCAGAGCATGCGGGTTTGTACTTTGGACTTTTGTCCGACGGACTTGTGTACACACGCTCGGAAAATACGACAACGCGCATTTGTTGGTGTAAAGTCTGACAATGATTGTCCGATGGAGCATACACGGTCGGATTTTCCACCAACAGCCTGACAGCCAACATTTCTGTCGGAAAGTCCGATCGTGTGTACAGGCCTTTACTGCTCACCCCATCACAAGAACAAGCTCTTTCTCCGATTTAAACTCCCTCACATGCTTTTTCTGTCGCCTGATGCAGTAGCTCTGAGCTCAGCACATGAGAGCTCACTTCTGTGATGGTGGAGGTGAGCAGTAGTAACTAGGTCTCCCTTAGCAATGTCCTGGGCATATTTCACTCAGACTTTAGGAGGTACATAAATGGCCTACACCAGGGATCCTCAAACTACGGCCCTCCAGCTGTTGCAGAACTACACATCCCATGAGGCATTGCAAAACTCTGACATCACAGACATGACTAGGCATGGTGGGGATTGTAGTTCCTGAACAACTGGAGGGCCATAGTTTGAAGACCCCTAGCCTACACCTATAGCAAGGGCAATATTCAACTTTAGTCAAAGCTGCACGGTTAGTTTATATCTTCAGACGCCTCTTATATACATAAGCAGTTTTTTGGTAAAGATGAACTAAGCCTTTAATAGTTTTAATACTTTCAAACTCAATGACCTGTAACAAGTAATGAAGCAGGTGTAATTTACTTGCTGCAAACTTGTTGATCCCAAAGACACAACTGAAGCAATGGGATCCACATTTCAGATTAGTAAATTGAAGGTTATCAATGGCAGTCTGTATTTCAGGCAGCACAAAAAGCTGATAAAAACGAATGGTCACATAAGCCAGTTTGTAATTAGAAGTTATTACATTTGAATTCTACATCGTAATCTGCAGTTGCTATGATTTTCTAAAACTGCCAAAAAGGTTTAACTGAAACTACCTTGCAACTAGAGACTGGTTTGCACATTGTGTACCGAGTAACCCCAAATATCTCCTCTCCTGCTCATGTGACTCACAAACTTCTGCTCCCTAAAGTCTGTTAAGAGCTTGAAGTCAAATTACAGACACCAGGCGCTTTATTTTTTGTGAGTACATCACTAAAACATAAAGTAGAGGGGAAAGTGGGCATCCCTGGCGTGAGACACTTTAATCCTAGACAACTTTCTTCTTACTAATACCCTGGGATTGCTCCGTTTGTGCTAATGAAGGTAAATCCTTTGCTCTTAGCAGTCAGTTTAACCACTTAAGGACCATCCACCACAGTTGTACTGCGGCAGGTTGGCTCCCCTGTCAAATCACTGTCATTGTACATCAGCGCGCTCTTGAGCGCTCTTTTGGAACGTGCCCGCAGGTCAGGCGGACTCGATGTTTGCCAGTGACTCGCGATCGACTAGTAGAGGCAGAATGGGGATCTGCCTTTGTAAACAAGGTGGATCCCCATTCTGACAGATCTACTGTTCCCAGTCATCGGGAACAGTGATCTCTGTCATGTCCCAGGCAGACCATCCCCCCTACAGTTAGAACACACCTAGGGAACACAGTTAACCACTTGATCGCCCCCTAGTGTTAACCCCTTTCCGCCAGTGTAATTTTTACATTGATCAGTGCATTTATATAGCACTGATCAATGTAATAATGTCACTGGTCCCCAAAAAGTGCCATTTGGGGTCAGATTTGTCCGCCACAATGTCGCAGTCCCGCTAAAAATCTCAGATCACTGAAATTACCAGTAAAAACAATAAAAAAAATAAAAGGCCCTAAATCTATCTAGTTTGTAGACACGATAACTGCAAACCAATCAATATGCCTATTGCGATATTTTCATTTACCAAAAATATGTTGAATATATATCGGCCTTAACTGATGAAAACATTTTATTTATTTTTTTTATATATACATTTTTTGGATATGTATTATAGCAAAAAAATGTTTTTATTTTTTTAAATTGTCGCTCTTTGTTTATAGTGCAAAAAATAAAAACCGCAGGAGGTGATCAAATACCACCAAAAAAAAAAACTCTATTTGTGGGGGAAAAAAAAAAAAAAAAAAGGACATCAATTTTGTTTGTGTACAGCGTTACACGACCGCGCAATTGTCAGTTATAGCAGTGCCGTATCGCAAAAAAAAGGGCCTGGTCTTTAAAGGGGGAAAATTCTTCTGGTCCTTAAGTGGTTAAGAAAGGCCATAGTAAAACAAGGACTACACTGCTGATTATAGTTCATCTCTAAGCAAAACTATTTCGATAAAGTGGGGAAAGTTTAGACCCTCCGTCAAGTTATTGCCTGTTTTTGTCCCCCGTTGGAAAGATTCACCACTGACACCAAGAAAGAAAGAGGGGAAATGCTACATTTTTGAGAACAAAAGGTCCAGGGAAATCTTCCATTGAGAACACCTGTTTTCAGTCCCTTCTCTAGGTCCGAGCGGATTCAATTGCCCAGCGGGCGATCTATCCGCTGATCCCCACTGAGCAGCCAGATGACAAGTCAATGTCCGCTCCTGAACACAGCCCGCCATTCTCTATGGGGCGGTCGAAAAGGCAAACGTATCCCCATCCCTCTGTTTTTAGTGGACCAGATCACATCGGGCGATAGCAGACACATGTACGCTGACATTCAGCAGAATATAAACTCTTCCCCACCCTATCAAAAATTTTAAGAAAGTTTGGCTAGGCATTAATGTTAAATCTCAGTGTTACGGGCTGCCACATCAGCCTATGATCTGATATTTTGTGTATTTGAAACGTTACGTTTCCTACTCCTGTTTGCTAAGAATTCACACACTCTAACTAGACATTTCCAACCTAACCATGCTGCTTAGCTAGTAGTTTTGTGTTCCCCCCCCAGCAGAGTCAGACTTGGAAAGTCATTGGGGTTGATTTACTAAAGACAAATGGACTGAACTTGCACTCATTTTCCCCAGAGCTTAGTGAATGTGGTAAAGCTTCACTTTGGAAAGAATACCCAATCAGGTGAAGAACATTACAAAAACGGCAGAGCTTCACCACATTCACTAAGCTCTGGGGAAAAGGAGTGAAACTGTACGTGAAAAGTGCAGTGTCTATTTGCCTTTAGACCCCTTGCACACTGAGCCACAGCCGCGTTAGTGCTAAAGCTCTGCTTGTTTTAGTGGTGCTTTAGCACTATTTAACCACTTCAATACTGGGCACTTTCGCCCCTTGCCACCCAGGACAATTTTCAGCGCTGTTTGAATGACAATTGCATGGTCATGCTACACTGTACCCAAACAAATTTTTTTCTTTTGGTGGTATTTGATCACCTCTGCGGTTTTAAAAACCAGGTACCTGCTCCCCCCCAAACGGTATCAAATGTTGCAGCAGAGGGCAAGAAGGGGCAGACAAGTAGGGCTAAGCAACAAGTTTACTTTAATGTCCCATTTTCAGCAACATATACTCACCATTCTTTGCTCACCCTGTTCAGTTGCTAACAAGTACAGAAGCCTTGTAGAAGCTTCAGTTTTCTCTAGGGGGATCTTACATAGGGTTGGGTCAGTAACTGTCTCCCTGAACTCAAAAGACAGTGCTGGACAAAGCACCAAACCACATACAAGGATGGGTCCCTGCTTAAATGGAAATGCAGACATATCACAGCAATGTGTTGTATATCATTTCAATATACTCAGTATTTTTTATTGTTATTTTTATACACTGAATTCCATAGTAATTGCATTAAAATGTAGTTAATTTAGAAGATTGCATAAAAAAAAAAAAAAAAAAAAAAAAGATAAAATTATATAAAGAAAGAAGAAAGGATAGCAGCAATAGCTGGCTGTATAAGGAATAATCCCAAAGTGATGGAGAGAACAGTACGTCGGTTATGTAGGTACACACAGTAGTTGCTCATCTGTTCCATCATTTGCATATGTTCATCAAGCTAACAGAAGAAATATATTTGTGGCAGAGCCTGTCCTCTCCCAGAGAGCAGACTCGCACAGTAAAGGTTTGTGTTCCTGACTATGAGCGCAGCATATGAATGTGCTTCCAGGAAACGGACTTCTTTCTTTCCCTTTTTATTTAAACAAATTCTGTCAACTGCAGTACAATAAAGGAAACCTGTCATTAGGGATACATTGAGGCTGCCATTGCTGTCTTTGTCAAATGCTGGTTTGACTGGCCTCATGCTGACCCTCCAGCTTTACTACTGAGATACTGACCGTCGGCAAGTTTGCAAATGAGAACTTCTGACTTTCCCAATCTGCATACTTGTTTTGGGTAACCAGTGTTGGTCATCTTACTTTAAAAAAGTAATTAGTTACATTACAAATTACTTCTCCCAAAAAAGTAATTGAGTTAGTAACTCAGTTACTACATTGGAAAAGTAATTAGTTACTCAGCAAAGTAACTGACTTTTTTTTTTAATATTCTTAGGGGCGGGTCTAGTATTACTGTAAGCAAGGGGCGCGTTCCCCCCTGCACGTCTATTTCCCCCCCAACACATATATCTGTTCCCCCTCTTTACCCCACACACATATATCTGTTCCCCCTCTGTACCCCACTACACGTCTGTCCCCCCCCCCCACACATATATCTGTTCCCCCCCTGTACATCTGCCCCCCCCCCCAAACTCACGGATCGGATCGTTGCAGAGTCACGGATCGGATCATTTTTCGGATCAGCAAATAATTGAATTTGCAAAAACCTTTGAAAATTCCACCACCATAAAGCCCCCACTGTAATATCCACGTCATCTCCCCAACTGTAATATTGTCTGGGTATAGCTGGGTACGGCTGGGTATCGCCGAATATGGCTGGGTATCGCCGAGTATGGCTGGGTATTACCGCGTATTGCAGAGTGTGGCGGGGTATGGCCGGGTATGGCGGGGTGTTGCAGGGTATGGCAGGGTGTTGCAGAGTATTGCGCAGTATTGGCAGGGTGTTGCAGAGTATTGCGCAGTATTGGCAGGGTGTTGCAGAGTATTGGCAGGGTGTTGCAGAGTATTGCGCAGTATTGGCAGGGTGTTGCAGAGTATTGCGCAGTAGTGGCACTGGCAGGGTGTTGCAGAGTATTGCGCAGTACTGGCAGGGTGTTGCAGAGTATTGCGCAGTACTGGCAGGGTGTTGCAGAGTATTGCGCAGTACTGGCAGGGTGTTGCAGAGTATTGGCAGGGTGTTGCAGAGTATTGCGCAGTATTGGCAGGGTGTTGCAGAGTATTGCGCAGTATTGGCAGGGTGTTGCGGAGTATTGCGCAGTATTGGCAGGGTGTTGCAGAGTATTGCGCAGTATTGGCAGGGTGTTGCAGAGTATTGCGCAGTAGTGGCACTGGCAGGGTGTTGCAGAGTATTGCGCAGTACTGGCAGGGTGTTGCAGAGTATTGCGCAGTACTGGCAGGGTGTTGCAGAGTATTGGCAGGGTGTTGCAGAGTATTGCGCAGTATTGGCAGGGTGTTGCAGAGTATTGCGCAGTATTGGCAGGGTGTTGCGGAGTATTGCGCAGTATTGGCAGGGTGTTGCAGAGTATTGCGCAGTATTGGCAGGGTGTTGCAGAGTATTGCGCAGTATTGGCAGGGTGTTGCAGAGTATTGCGCAGTATTGGCAGGGTGTTGCAGAGTATTGCGCAGTATTGGCAGGGTGTTGCAGAGTATTGCACAGTATTAGCAGGGTGTTGCAGAGTAGTGGCAGGGTATGGAGGGATGGCTGCTGCCATCCGATCTCTCCCCTCCACTGTACAGATCTGTACACAGAGGGGAGACCAGCGTCATCTTGACACCGGTTTGTTTACAAAGTGATCGCTCCGTCATTTGACGGAGCAATCACATTGTAAACGGCCGACGGGTGCACCAAGGTGGCCGCCGCTCCGGAGCTAGGCCGAAGCCGCGGCCTTTCCTAAGGCCGAGGCCGCGGACGGCTCCGCGATCGCGGCGGGTAATTGCGGTAACGCCGCCCCAGTAATGGGAATGGCGTTACCGCGAGGGGAAGAGTAATCAGTTAGATTACTCGTTACCCTCTAAAGTAACGGCGTTTACTTTAACGGCGTTAGTGCCATCACTGTGGGTAACACACTCTGGGGTCGATTTACTAAAGGCAAATAGACTGTGCACTTTGCATAATGCAGTTGCCCTCTGCAAGTGCAGTTGCTCCAGAGCTTAGTGCAGAGTGCACAGTATTTGTATTAGTAAATCAACCCCAATGTATTGAAGCCGGTGGCTCAGCACAACAACTTAGGCAACAAACCTTTTTGACAGAAGTCAGAAGTGGCAGCCTTGATTTGAGGGAGGAAAAAAAAAATGGGGCTCACAAATAAAATGCACCACATAACAGCAATACCGATCCCCAAAACTGAGTTAAAAGGTCCCCTGTGGCATAAGAAAGATCAAATGTCATGGTATCTGAATTTACCTTAGGAGCTCACAAGGCTTCTCAGAGAATGCAACCAATCCAGAAGCAATACACATAATCGTAAAACTGAATTTATGGGAACTGGATATACCATAGAAGAGGCAGCATAAGGTTTTAGATACATCACCTTCAATCCTCAGATGCCTCTAAATTAAATTGGCTGTGTGGACAGAAATATGGAATCTGCCATTGCTGGCTTGATATTAGGGGCCTATGCTAATAAGCTTTTGGTCATATCAGACAGGTTTTGCATTTCCATACAGGTCAGAAGGGGGTCAAAGCACCTGTCAATGAATTCTGAATAATCTCATAAGTGTCTCAAACTGATGCTATTGAAACAGGTGTAGACTTCCCACTGTGTTGCCTATCCTGACCATGAGTTAATTAGGGACAGACCTTCATATTGGAGCTCTTTGTAATGCCAGATTTTACTCTTTGACGATGTTCCTTCACAGCAAAAACTTGTACCAGCAGTTAAGTGTATCCAATCCCAAAAACATAAATGTAATATATTGGTGCTTACCAGTGCTTAAATTCTATTCTAACAGGTGAACAAGCTAATACATTTGGTCCAAACCACTGGTGGACTGTGTCTGGACATGGGTGAAAGCATTGGAGTGTTCTTCTGTTAGTTCTGGGCCATTTCAATTACAGTTTTTTGGGCTACATGGAGGATGATAATAGCCATGCTGGATATTTGGCAGAAATAGTTATATCGCCTTTTTTTCTATGCAGTGGAGAAGTTGACTTAATCTCTACCATAGTTATAGGGCTATTAGACCCAAACATGATCATCAATAGATACCAGAAACAGCTTATTTGAAAAGAGGGTATCAATAGGTGGCTTTATATCAGTCCTTGATTTCTTTCACATGATCTATGATTACATTTTAGATCATCTAATGAAGCCATAGTTAAAGTGATTGTTTTTTTTTTTTTTTTTTTTATTAACAAACATGGTCCACTTACCTGCTCTGTGCAATGGTTTTGCACAGAACGCCTCCAAACCTCCCCATCTTGGCTCCTGCCCTTCTTAGTGTGCCACCACAGGAAGCCATTTCCTATGGTGCACAAAACTAAATGGGGATGTGCATTCCTATACACCAAAAAGCCACAGGGCTATAACCAATGTATGTGTCAACTTTTAATGTATATTTCACTTACAAAGATGGTGGCCAGTACCCCAGAAGGCTCTCAACGCCAACAAAGAAACTTCCAGAAGTTTGATGGTTCATATACTCAGGTTCAAGCGTAATATTATTTCTGCAAATATGCCCAACGGCCTGGAAACCACCCTTGCAGAAACACAAAATGGCCTACACAATTGTACTCCCAGTTTCTAAATAAGGCTTTGGCTCTACTCTCATGGATGCAGTGACTTCTCAAGGGCTTTACTAAGCTACCTGAAGCCTAGAATGTCAACTGCTCTAGTTACTTCCCAATTTGTACTTTTGCTTACTTCCCTTCCAGACCAAGCAAGAGATCACTTACTGAGAGCAATATGGAGTCCCAAATACCCTCCTCAATAGCCATGTGCTACACCAGTTCCCAAAAGAAAAAAAAATAAAATTAAAAGAACCCAACATCTTTCACTCTCAAAATGGAGAGCTTTGTCAGGGGGTGCAAAACGTAATGAAAAGAATGTGTCAGCTTTGCTCACCACATGGTCAAAAAGCAGCAAATGGTGTGTGGGAATGCAAATTTTGTGATTATTAAATTGTCACATACAGAAGTATCATACTGTATATACCTGCCCTTTGAAGTTTTGAATACTTCCTATGGTGGCATACCTGTGGGCTCGATCCCGAGCAGGGCTGCATCCTCCAGTGCTGTGCCTGACTTCAGTTCTACTGCCCTTCTCCCTCCTCTCACGATTTGATGGACAACAGCAGGAGCCAATGGCTCCAACTGCTCTCAGCCAAGCTGGTGACAGCAGGGAGAGTAAGTTTTAGAGAGGAGGGCACTGCTGTTGTACGTTTGTAAAAGGTTTTCTTTTTTTTAACTTTGTAAAGAGTTTATGGATTTGTAATTTGTTTTGTACTCCTGTAGAGCAAGTAGTAGCGCCCAACATCTGACAGAAATCTGGTGATCAGGCAGATACTGAGGAGAAACCACATACACTACATACTGTCAAAGAAAGAAATGACATCATAAAGTAGCAGCACTTGGAACATTTGCAGGAGATAAATGTAGATTTGGTCTAGGACAATCAGCGCATTAGCAAAAGATTAAGGGAGATGAAGGGGAGCTCTCCTGTATCTACAGTACTTAACTCTTCGAGTTTATTGGTGAGGTTCCGAGTTGTACACCTCTAGCAACTATGAAATACACAGACAAATGAACTTTAACATGGAGAGGATTTATTATACAAAAAGTATAAAGGCAATCAGCCACCCCTCCCATCCAATACATTAATTCTTCATTCAACAGATATTTTTAGACAATAAATAAGAAAAACAATAACAAAATAAAAATTCAGACACACTAGAGAACATCAATATCACAGTTGCCAGATCCATCGCACTAGGTTTCTAGATCTAGAAATGTCAATAGGTTCCAGATTTTCTACACAAGTAAATCAGATCATTTCATCATAGCGCCATCACTGTACTGTACAGTGCTGGACATGGCTCGTTAGTCACGCTGTTGTAAAACCCACCACAACAAACTGTGCACAGCAGTTATTTATTATTGGCACGCCAACAGTAAAATAATTTGTATGACTTATCAGAATTTAGACAATTTTATCATTTTATTATTCTGGGATAGTACAGGTTATTCTGAAAGCGAATTGTATGCTTGCTATAAAAATTAGACAGCTCTAAACTGCCTTTCTGGTAATAACAAAGTACCTACTGATCTGTGATTTGCAGTCTTCAGCGCTGCTGATCTCATTACTGGAAACAGGTAATTTCTGCTAGCAGAGGACAAGCGATGGAAGCCTGTCTTTAAAGTGGCCAGTGATGTCAAGAGACAGATCCTGGTGGACAAAGCATGGTGCTAGTTATGAGATCAGTGATGCTGGAGCCCATAAACAATGCATGCAGTCCAATAGTGTCCTTGCAGAGACCGGTAGGTACTTTGTTATCATTAGCAAGGCAGCCCACAAGCCCAATGCTGCCTCTCATCCTTTTTGTCCTGATATGCAGTTACAGGCATATTCTAGTCAATTACAATTTTACAATTAGACCGACTTGCAGCCCACCTTAATTTCACATTGGCCACCATGCTAACTAAAATCATATAGTAGATGCAATACTCTGAATAGCCTTAAAATGGGGATTATGAGAAGGCAAGCTTGTGTGTTCTCAGGTTCAGAAATTGCCATCTCCCTTTGTCCACATACACTGAAGCATGTCAGGGAGGTAGCAGCGTTGTACCCCTATCATGTGACAAAAGGTCGCAGTCTCCTACAAAAGCCCTGCAAGAAGCCATCTTAAAAAGTAGAAGTTCACCTTTACAGGTAAAAAAAAAAAATATGTGCATTTAATTTTTTTTTGAAGGGAGCCTGGAAAGCATTGCACCCGCGATCAGCAGATCATAGGTTCAAGGCAGGGCTCCAGCAGACTGTTCCTGTATCTGTCTGCTCGTAGTTGGTATGGGTAGGCAGTTACACAATGACATCAAGAATCAATTACCTACCTAGAGCACTCAACAGCGTCCTGGTAATTCATTGAAAACTACAAGCAGTCAGCCACAAAAGGCTGTCGGTACTTGTAGATCATTCATTCACAGAACTCTGTTAATGAATAACGTGGTGGTGTGGGTCACGCTCTTTTCAAATAGTGACAGCAGGTGTGGGGAGAAGATCCCTGGCCCGCTGTCGCAATTAGAAGGGGGATCGGGTAGCAGCTGCAAGAGTGGGTACATGTTTCATCTTAAAAATGGACTGAACATGTTTTATGTTCCCAAAAGGTGAACTTCTCCTTTAATCTAGTTGACTGGGCTTTTATGAAACTCAGACGAGGGAAAGCGGAGTAGACTTTCTGATTTAAGCATAATGGGAGAGCACAGGTAGTTCACTGGCTGAATTTACAACAGTAAACTTGTCCTAAGAGAAAAATGGAGGATGCCATTGCAGGTTTTCTTCTGAAAAGGCTACCTACCTGGCCGGAGACTACTTAGTTTTAATTGTTATTCATTAACCAGGAACATGTACCCAGGAAAATTTAAATTCTATTAAATGTATACTTGTTCTAGATCAGTGATAGAAAGCATTCAACCAAGATGGTTATCCCAGAAATTAATCAAAAGTTATAAGCGATGGCAGCATCCATTTTTACACAGATTTACTTAAACTTAATAAAATTTACATTTGAAGGGTAGTTGACTTATTTTGTTTAAAACAGTTGCAACACCTTCCAGGTGAACATAAATTGGCTTCAGATGGCTGCCGAACCATGACCGTATACCACAATAGGTGATCGTTGGGTATACGTTGTCCAATTTAGGTTTTATATGCGATACAATGCCATATTGAGAACAGGCCACTAACAGAGCCGTGCATGTCTTTCATGGATTGATATGCCAGAAGTTTTTACACTGAAATGTATAGATCAAATAGTGCCACAGCACTCCTATTAGACGAATCACATCAGACAATGAATTCCTGTCATACGACTGATCAGTAACAGAACACCCCGGCTATGAAATCATCAGAATCAAATCCCAAAGCTGTCCCGCACATTTATTTATCAAACTGTCAATTACAAAAAGGAGTAAAAAGGCTATAAAATTTTGAGTAGAAAATCTTGCTGCCACTAGAGGCCACGTAAAATACAAACAACCCTGGCAGCCATCTTGAGGAAAAAAGGACCACAAGACATGGTCCCACTTTGTCACATGGCATTTTGCATTTTGTTGAGAACTTCTTGGCTTTTACTTGTTTCTCTCCTAACATTGACCCTTTTGTAGCCAAAAGACTCATTCAAGTTACCAGTTAAATATTCATCCTTGCACAGGACTCCAGCACCACAAAATATTCCTGAGGTAGGCCCACCTCTGCTCTATTGCATGGGGCACACCTCATGGTTCTCACTCTGATTGGATACTTTGGCTTCATCTTAACACCTGGTCTTTAGTTCTGAGTGATGAGCTCTCAGGTAAAAACTGCTGTTGACCTCAACAACAACAAAAATGACTAGCAGAGCCTTCCACATCTCACAGTTAAACCAGTTATCCCTTGGTGCCAGATGTTTAGATATATTGCACCAACCATATGTAAAAATCCACTGTTGTGTGGTGCAAAGGAATGTTATTCAGTATAGGCACCCGATGTGTTATTGTTAAATGCCACGTGGCAGTTTCAGACTATTGCAGCAGTTGTTACACTGTTCCCATATGAGAAGAACAAAGATGAACATTTTGGTCATATACACATTTTGCTGTTTATTCAGGGACATCATCCCCAAAAAAAAGCATTATTGGTGCAGTGAACCACCGTTTTTCACAAGGCATCACAGTTGACTTGGTCATAACAACTCAAAATTATCTGTTCACTGGCTAGAGGACAAGATATTTGCAGCTCTTCTGTAACCATCCTCCTTTGTGGAGCTAGAGCATCTTGAGTAGTGATCAAGAACAGTAAATAATTTACCAAAACACTACTAAATTTCTAATAGGAGTCCGTTTCCTCTTTACAAGTTCAAGATCTGTAATTATGCAATTATTTTCTGAGGGATATCTACAGATGCTCGAAGGAATACAGCATTGTCACGTACATAGTTACGTTTCCGTATATCCTCATGAGAGATAAATTTGGGGTATCCGAAACCAAGTGTACTTTCATCCAAGGAATTTCGGGAGCCACCTGGTTTTTGGAAGTTCTTCCAGTTAGGGTCAGGGTTGAAAGTTTCGGTAATGTGCTGGGGTTTGGACAGCGAAGGATCACTCTGGTCAAGAAGGGAAAACGTAACACGATAGGAGAAAGGCCATTCCAGTAGGTTGTCATACTCTCCGGGAAGCACCCTAATATAGACGGATAAGTAGCTTCCTTCGCCACTACCATTCCCGTTCAAAAAGGCAGAAACCTGGAGCTTGTACCCATATCTGTGTGTGTAGAATGGTGGACTAAATGACTCAAAGTTGCCTCTGACTTTGGCTTCCTGTAGTTTACGGGAGTAGTCGCTGATCTTCCAGATAAGAATCCCTTCACTGCTCACAGACAACTCTTCCACCTGCTTCTTCAGGTCTTGGATCTCCTGTCTCTGACGGCTTACCAGAGAAGACATCATGCTGAGGTGGGCCCTCATATTCTCTTCCAGGTGTCTGCTCATGCCAACCTTGGGGCACTAAAATGCAAGTTGAGACACCACAAAATTAACTTAATAAAACTTAAGACAATGTCTTTCATACATACAATTATACTAGCAGTCCAGCTCAGTAAGAAAACACAAGCATTATAATATGGGAAAGTCTCCCCCATATAAGTATTATTACATATCCTAAAGTAAAGTATATGTAAACCCTAAACATGGACTTTTGGGCAGTTCAATACACCACTGAAAGTATTTAGATACATCTGACAAAAAATAACCTGTTAAGCCTGCCAGAAATCTTATCGATAATCTTCTGTGTTCTCTGCCTATGCTGAATATTATTAGTTAGCACTGTTCCCAGTTCTCTCTTTGGACTACAAAACACCTCCACCCTATGTTGAAGAGAAGAGGGTGGTGTTCTGTAGACCTTTCCCAGAGATTATAGATTCTATAGATTTGATGCAGCAAGTGAGCCTTGTCACTGTAGTACAGGAAATGTATTGCTGGTTGGATCACCAGGTGAAAATAAAAAAGGAGAAAAAAAAAAAAACCTGAAAACTAATGCAGCCACAACATCAAAGGATTGGTAAGCTGCAATATATTACATTTTTGTTCCCTAGTTTAAATACACTTTAATGGAAACATGTAAATTCCTCTGAGAAATGACAAACAGTTGGCAGATGTAAAAGATGAATACATTAAAAATCAGTTATACATTTGCAAGTGTCTAAAGCCGGTCATATGTAGATCGAAATTTGGCCTTTCAGCAGGGACTGGCTGACTTTCGGTTTATACATGGGTAGACTGCTTGAACAGAAGTTGATTTCTTGATTGACTTCTGTAGCTGGCAACACTGACCATTGTATTCTGACAGCTGGAAACTCTCCACGCTGTCAGAATACAAAAACTCCACAGGATGGATTCCCCCCCCCCATCAACACCAAGTATGCTGATAGGAGAATCACGTCTTGTTTTCCTTTTCATTCAACCAGCTGGTTGATCGAAAAAAAAGGAGCATCATCTATGGACTGCCTTAGTAGTAAAAAATGTGAAAATGGCTTCAAATATTTACGTTAAACTAAATAGTACCTTTACTTAAGGGGTCACTTCAAAACTGAATAGATATTACAGTATCGGTAACTCCATCAATGAAAGTCCTCCTGCAGAGATCAAGGCCCTGCCCAACCCTTCCACATAATCTCACTCTTCTTATTGTAGCAGACAAGTCAGCTCACTCCACATCTACACGTTTCATATTGTAAAATGAATGAAGGAGTGATCATTTCTGTGGTAAGTGGGTAGACATGGAAACTAAGATTTAAAGATTCCTAGGGCTGGATTCACACTGAGATAGAACCACCAGTGGGTGATTCAAGCATCAGGCATCTAGGCAAATCTGCAATATTAGAGACTTCAAGAGACTTCAAGTAATTATCAGAAATCGATTTGATAACAGCACAAGATGACAGTCAGAGTCAAACCACAGCAACCAGAAAAATGACTGATTGCTCCGAGTTACAATGCTAATGCTTGTGTCACTATAGTAGAAGCCATTATAAGCCAACAATTTAACTTGCTATTCTGTATCTGTGACCGATAATGTTTTTTTACGAAAGGTATACCAATGTGCTTTGCCTGCTTTGTTTTACCACTACTTTTCAAGATACCTTTGATTATTATTACCGTATATACTCGAATATAAGCCGAGATTTTCAGCCCATTTTTTAGGGCTGAAAGTCCCCCCCTCGGCTTATATGCGAGTCACCGCCGTCTGCCTACATGAGCAGGCAGTGTTCAAAAGCCGCGCCACCTCCTCCCGCCCGTCCGTGACAGGCGGACACTAATTTTCCCAGCAGTACAGTGTTCCGCCTATCACGGATGTCCTGTCATTCTCATCTCATGGACGAGGATGAGAGAATGTCCGTGATAGGCGGAACACTGCACACTGACTGCTGGGAAAACAGCGTTCCTCCTATCACGGACGAGGAGGAAGAGGAGGCACGGCTTTTTAATTTTACAATGGCGCCGTACACGCTGTGGGGGGACAGAGCGAAGACCGATGACCGATGGCAGAGGGCACAGGACGGAGGGCACAAGGACAGATGGCACAGGACGGATGGCACAGGACCCGCAGATCGGCACAGGTAGGCTGCAATGGGGACACGGGGGGGTCTGTACAGGGGACAGGCAGCTGCAGATGGGCATTGCTGACCCTCTTTTCCCCTTACAGTAGCTGCTGCATTTTGTACCCTCGGCTTATACACAGGTCAATGCATTTTTCCCATTTTTTTTGTGGTGAATTAGGGGCCTCGGCTTATATTCGGGACGGCCTATACTCGAGTATATACGGTAGGTTTAACATTTTTTCAAAAACAGGAGCTAATGGGCAGACATTCTGCAACTTCATCTCATTCTTAAAATGTGTATGCTTAATTGATATCTTACCCTGTGTTTACATCCAGAATCTTTGAAAGGGCAGAGCACTAATGCAGAACTACAACTGTCCTTTAGGTGCCCACTCAGGTCTTCTCTGGCAACATTGGCGATGCCACACTGGTTAGGACAGGAAACAGGGTACCGAGGACACTGGTACTGATGACTCTGCAAAAATAAACAAACATCAGTCATACACAAAGTCCTATTATGCATTGCCATCTGTTGTAGTCATCCTTGTACAAGATGCAACTGCAATGTGGGCCATCATTTTGAGAAGTACGAAGAAGCATGTATAAGACAGAACTATATCTATATTTATTATGATCATGGTGGTGGGGGGTGCGATGAAGAAATCAAAGAGAAAGTGCAGGCACTGGTAGCTGTTCTAAGGCCTGAGAGTAAGAGGGGGGCTTTTAGTCAACTGTAAGGCTGTGAAGGAACAGGTCATTCTACAGTGGCAAGAAAAAAAGTATGTGAACCCATTGGAATTAACTGGTTTTCTGCAGTAATTTGCCATAAATTATGATCTGATCCTCAGCTAAGTAACAATAAGACAAGCACAAAGAGCTTAAGCTGATAACACACAAGCAATTCTAATTTCTTATGTTTTTATTGAACACATCCATTAAACATTCACAGTGCTGGAGGAAAAGGTAATGGAACCCTTGGATGCAATAGCTGCTCAAACCTCCTTTGGCGTTGACTTCAAGCAAGCGCTCTCGGTAGCTCTGGATCAGCCCTGCACAACCTTCAGGAGGAATTTTTGACCGTTCCTCTTTAAAGCTACACATGTTTGTAGGATGTCTGGTGTGAATAACTCTTGAGGTAATTATATAACATCTCTATGGGGGTTAAGGTGTAGACTGGGCAACTCCAAAAGGCACATTCTCGCTTTCTCTAAAGCCAGTCTGTGGTGGATTTACTTCAATGCTTAGGTTCACTGTCCTGCTATTGTTGCGACTTAGATGAGGATCACATTTTATGGCAAATTACTGCAAAAAAAAATAAAAAATTCCCATACTTTTACTTGCCATTGTATATTCTTGGCATTTGGTGCCTGGTCATCTCGAAAGAAGTCATTTGCTTACACAGTACAAAGCTGAACACCTTTTCTTGCATTACTTCATTGATGCAATTACTAGGTAACCTCCATAAAGACATCATCTACAGCTGCTTGTAATGACAAGCTGTCAGTGTCTTCCTGTCATAATTAGTGTTAGCAAATAAATGCAGCCGTGTAACCTCACATGATTTACAGGAGAGAGAGAGAGAGCGAGAGCGCGAGAGAGCGAGAGAGATGCAGCTTTTAAGGTGCCATTTGCAAATAGGGCCACAAACATTTAATTTGAAACAAAATTAGAACTTTTAACAAAGATATATTTTTTTTTTAAGGTTTAGATGACCGATAGCTTGAGGCCCAGTCAGGGAGTAAGTATCCAAAAGCCACAAACATTTATTATGACTCACACTACAAACATGTCAAAAGTTCAAAAATATTACAAAACTTAAAAACAGACATTTTAGGCATACCATATGCATATACAAAGAGGAGAAACCAATTTATCCTTCCTAAATCATTGAAGAGTTTAACATTCCAATCATGCATGTACATATTCTAACATTTTCCTGTTCATGTGGATTTCCCAAAACAGAGGCGGTGGATAATTCGATACCTATGAAGTGTTTAGGGATCAGCAATATGACCACCACAGGAAGCATTGTGTGCAATACCCAAGTCCTGTTGCTAGCTTATAAACAACTGGTAGGGTAGGTTTTGTTCGCCCACAATATGGCTGTCTTCATTGTAGTTTTCAGCCTTCTGACACCCTCACTCTTCATCATATTCACCTCCCCATTATAGGCCACCATACTATTTATTACCTGAATAGTGTCAAAAACAAACTCCTTGCTGCAGTACGGACATGGCTGAGTGCGCTTCGGGCACTCCGACAGGGAATGCTGGGACAAAACACGCCTCATCATACGAGCTCCACACTTGTTCTCGCAATAAACGCTCTCTTGAGGACAGCAGCCTTGGTGTTCCTACAGGACAAGAGGGTTGGAACGGGTTAAAAGCACAGAACCATTCAAAGATTGACTGAGACAAAAAAAAACGGGCACGATGTACTCAGCGTGAGAAAGATGAGAGCCATTTAAAGGTTTGACAGTGCTAATACATCAAAGATTATCGCTCCAAATTGTAAATGTGTAAGTCATTAGCTGGAAATGTGAAATATTAGGCCAGGGAAGGAGCTCAGAAATAGTGGCCTGTATTACAAGGATTTTCTGGGGTAAAGTAAACTGCCTTATATGGTCTCAAACATAGGAAATTAAAGATTAAATAAAACCATTCAAGTGTAAATGTTTAGTGAAACATATGGATATAATCTGATTCTCACCAAGAAATTTACAGACATCTGTTTTTAATTGACAACAAACAATAACACATCTCAATGGGAGGGTGGCTGCTAAATATATACAATTTTTTAATTAAATAATATTCTAAAATGTAAAGTGTTACTAAACCCAGGACTCTGCATTGACTATATCTGGTGTCCCACGGTGCACAGAACATGGAAATGCAATAGTTCTAGTAAATATAAACTGCTAAATACCTTTTCTCATGAGCAGTTAGAGCAGTCTTGTGACTTCTATCAGTGTCTGGTTAAAGCTTGTAGGAGGAGTTTTCATTCTCCCCTGATTGTTCTATGAGGCTGTAGGACCCCGACCCTCTGTCTGGGCAGTGCTGATTGGTCCTGAGCGGATTACATGCACTCTCCCAAGGAAAACAAAAAAAACTCTCTAGCAATACACACCAAATTGAGCATGTGTAGCTTTTCCCCCAAGGCTGTGTTCTATCGGGAGTTGGTTTGGGGACTATGGAAGAAGGGGAGAATCAGAAAAGACAGGATCAAACAGCCTTTTACACAATGCAGAGGATGAACTCCTTAGGTTCCACAGTGAGTATAACAAGCATGCTTTACTGCATATATACAGACTGATCTTACTGTTGTGGGTTTAGTAGCACTTTAAAGACTGAACAAAGAATGGGCAGACATGATAGAGCATAAGAGCCCTCCTGTACTTGCTGGATCAATTGCTGTATATGATTCAAGCAACAATTGTGCATTCACCACCTGATCTCCAGAAATGTCACCCCCCTTCATGACCAGGCCCTACCCATATAAAAATGGTGTCCTTTCCTCCCCACAAATAGAGCTTTCTTTTGGTGGTATTTAACCTGTGCGGTTTTTATTTTTTGCGCTATAAACAAAAAAAGAAGACAAACAATTTTGAAAAAATATATTTTTTTGTACTTTCTGCTATTAAAAACATATCCAATAAAAAAAAAGAAAATAATTATCTAATTTCTTAATCAATTTAAGCCAATCTGTATTCTGCTACATATTTTTGGTAAAAAAATCCCAAGGAGCGTATTTTGATTGGTTCTGCACAAACATAGCGTCTACAAATAGTGGGATAGTTCTATTTTTTTTTTTTTTTGTAGTTTTTTTTTTTTTTTTACTAGTAAGGGACTTCTAGATGGACTGCAATATTGTGGAGGACATTCTGACACTTTTTGGGGACCAGTGGCATTAATACAGTGATCAGTACTACAAAATATGCACTGTCACTGTGCTAATGACACTGGCTGGGAAGGGGTTAAACATCAGGGCAAATGATTAAACTGTGTGCCTGGCTGGTGTTTTACTAAACTGTGAGAGGTGCTCATACTAGTAGGAGGCAGAGATCCATATTCCCGTTTTGCAGGATTAATGCCTTCCCCGCTGACAGAGCAGCAATCTGACTTGTTCACATAGCCTGCACGCCCTAAACCCAGAAGTTCTGCTATGTATGTATGTATGTATGTATATATATATATATGTATGTATGTATGTATGTATATATGTATATATGTATGTATGTAATATATATATATACACACACACACACACACACACACACACACACACACACGCGCGATACGGTCGGCAAGCGGTTAAACATTAATAATTGTATTTTTATATGCAACTAGCAATAAAGTGGTTGTAAACCCATTACAACCACTTTAACCTACAGGTAAGCCTAGATTAAGGCTTACCTGTAGGTGCAAGAAATATCTCCCAAACCTAAAAGGTTTAGGAGACATTTGCAGAAAAAACATGCGCCGTAGACATCGGGCACACTGAGCGTGCCGTTTCTAACGGTGATCATGCCGTTAGTGGCGGCACCAGCGTGCATGCACGGGAGTGACGTCATCGCGGGTCCGGCAAGTCACAGCCCCGGAGCCGTCATACCCGGAAGTCACTCTGGGAAAGATGGTGGCATTGGAGGAGGGGGGTGGGAAGGGGGAACGAGGACCGCTTCGGGGGCCTCGATCTCAGGTAAGTAATTCATAATGAGCTAGTATGCTATGCATACTAGCTCATTATGCCTTTGTCTTGCAGGGTGTATTTTTTTTTTTTTGCTGAGGCTTTACTTTCTCTTTAAGTACTTAATTATGCAACTTTGAGTCTTATAGTTCCATGGACATAAAAATTCAGAATGGAAGAGGGAGGGGCAGCACTGGGAGCTAATCAGGTATACTGCATGCAAACATGCACAGGACAAGCTGACAGGAGGAGAGAGCAGTGCGAGAAGAATGAGTTCAGTTTGCTGCTCTTATAGTCTAGATCAGGGGTCTCAAAGTGACGGCCCTCCAGCTGTTACAAAATTACAAGTCCCATGAGGCATTGCAAGGCTGACAATTACAAGCGTGACTCCCACAGGTAAAGGCATGATGGGACTTGTAGTTTCACAACAGCTGGAGGGCCGCCAGTTTGAGACCCCTGGTGTAGATGCACGCTGAGGGAGGCGACCTTGCAGTATTGCCTAACTGCTGTACAGTAAACGAAGGTCACCATCCTGGCTGTTCAGTCAGCTGTGTAAACTCTTATAACTAGGCGGATAAAAAGAAGAGGTACATTGTACCATGCCAGCCATATCATATGGTCTTCTATACCAGACACACAAACAAATTAGTACTGGGGATGTTGTAGGCGTGTTCTCACCTCATAGGCCTCGCCTGTGAAATCGCTGCCACAGAATTCACATCGAACTTTGCGCTTAGGACAGTCGTGCTGCATGTGCTCTGGCAGGTCTCTGCGGATGAGTTTGGTGCTACAGCGATTGGGGCAAGGGATCACATTAAAGGCACAAACACTGAGATGAGTCTGAGGAGACAAAAAATAAGATTTAATGACATGGGATTCATTTTAAAAAACAGAATCACAATGTTAATTTGCAACGTAAATCTTTTCCTTTAGTCAAGATGTTTCCCGAACGGGAAAGGTTCCTGTAATCAAGGGTTCTTCAAGTGATAAAAAAAAAAAAAAAAAAAAAAAGAAACAAAGCTTTAGTAACAAAACATGTTATACTTGCAGTGCCTTGAAAAAGTATTCATACCCCTTAACATGTTCCACATTTTGTCATGTTACAGCCAAAAACGTAAATGAATTTTGTTGGGATTGAATGTGATAGACCAACACAAAGTGGCACATAATTGTGAAGGGGAAGGAAAGTGATAAATGGTTTTCAATTTTTTTTACAAATAAATATGTGAAAAGTGTGGCATGCATTTGTATTCAGCCAATTCAGTCAATACTTTGTAGAACCACCTTTCACTGCAAGTTGTTTTGGGGATGTCTCTACCAGCTTTGCACATCTAGAGTGACATCTTTGCTCATTCTTCCTTGCAAAATAGCTCAAGCTCTGTCTCATTGGATGGAGAGCGTCTGAACAGCAATTTTCAAGTTTTGCCACAGATTCTCAATTGGATTTAGGTCTGGCCATTCAAACACATGAATATGCTTTGATCTAAACCATTCCATTGTAGCTCTGGCTGTATGTTTAGTATTGTTGTCCTGCTGGAAGGTGAACCTCCACCCCAAGCTCAAGTCTTTTGCAGTCTAACAGGTTTTCTTCTAATTTGGCTCCATCCATCTTCCCATCAACTCTGACCAGCTTCCATGTCTCTGCTGAAGAAAAGCATCCCCACAACATGATGCTGCCACCATCATGTTTCATGGTGGGGATGGTGTGTTCAGGACGATGTGCAATGTTAGTTTTCAGCCACACATAGAATTTTGCTTTTAGGCCAAAAAGTTCATTTTTGATCTCATCTTTCCAGAGTACTGTGTCCCACTATGTCCACGTGTTTGCCGTGTCCCCCACATGGCTTCTCGCAAGCTGGACTTCTTATGTCTTTCTTTCAACAATGGCCTTCTCACCACTCTTCCATAAAGGCCAGATTTGTGGAGCGCACGACCAAAAGGAAAATTGCAAGGGGTATGAATACTTTTTCATAGCACTGTACCTGCTCCGTGCAGTGTTTTTGCACAGAGCAGCCATGGTACTCTTCTTTTCCCCGCCAGAGCTCCCCCCCCTCAAGCAGTGCCCCCACACTGAAGTCAATCATTCAACTTCAGTACAAACAGCCTGTTGGATTTTTCCCATGCGATTCCTGCCATTGGCTCCCGCTCCTGTCAAAATCAGTGAGCCAATGAGGCGAGAAAGGTGGCAGGGCAGGCCACAGCTCTGTGTCTGAATGGACATAGGGAGCTGTGGCTTGCCTCAGGTGCCCCCATAGCAAGCTGCTTGCTGTGGGGGCACTCAACGGGAGGGGCCAGGAGCCCCGACAAGGGACCCCAGAAGGGGAGTATCTGGGCTGCTCTGTACAAAACACACACAGGGCAGGCAAGTATAAAATAAATGGCAAACTACCACACTGCAGCCAGTGAACATCTTTGCAATGAGATAGCTGGTACCTCTGCAGGCATAATATCTCAAAGAATAACATGAATACACAAATGTGTGCTTCTTTAATAAGTCAGTTATACAGGCTTATCCAATCAGGCAGTACATGACAATGGGAACTGCTCCGTTTTGCTGAATAGACCCCACAGTAAATACCTCTGGGGCTCTACAGATAGCTGCCAATTGCCTCACCTGGAGCTGCTTCAGCTGCCCACTCCAGCGACAACCCTCTTCACTATGTATACATCGTATAGATAGACTAAGGACTTGAGTTTCCAGCTCCCGATCTGGGTAGATCTGAAAAAAAAAAAATGCATTGAATTTTCAGAAATCTTTTCTCACCAATGATAAAGAGACAGAGTATTCTGCCAAAAACAAAGACAGCATTTTCATTGGGGTGCCACCTGGCGTGTACCTAGTGTGTCCACGGCTAAATCCATGCCACCGGTCATTTTTCTGAGAAGTGTGTAGTAAAACGCATGCGACAGCTGCCAGTTCAGCTGTGTCTCAATCATTCAACAGAGCATTTGTCACAGACTGGCACAAGGGGGGGAAAAGGTCTTTGTAATATTATGTCAGAACATTCCATCGATGTTATAGAACACGTGCAGCAGGAAAGGGGTGCAGATATAGGAGGAGGAAGGGTAGAGATTTGTAACCATGGATAATAGTAGACCATCAGACTAACCATTCATAGTACAGCCCATTACACACCAGCACTGCCTCTCCTGTACGGCTGCGACCACAAAGCCTCTTTCTCTGGTACATCTCAATACTGTACTGACGTTGCTTTATCTCCAGTCAGCGTTGGGTTTGGCTCGGACACAAGGCACAAAAGCATGGTTTATACTCCTCTAGGAGCTGCATTTAAAAAGGCGCCTGGAACAGAAGGGCATTGTTGTGGGTCAGGGTGTCGCCTGGGCTCAGCTTATGGTGGTTCTGGAGACGTTTTCCTTGGCAAAGGGCTGGGTCTGCTTAGGGGCTATTTTAGAAGACAGATCCTTAAGCAGAACAAAAAAGATCTGTCACCGAACAGCAGAAAACTAATCTAATCTACCGCATACTAACAAACTAATCCTTCCAATGACTTGGAACACTTCTTCCAAGATGAAACAATCCTTTTGTTCAGGTATGACATTCACACACAAGACCATGTTTACCAAAGCTCTGTAAATAACGGGGGAAATATAAAGCGCCTTTCTTTGAGTCATCATTGGAAATCTTTCTTGGAAAAAAAAAAAAAAACACACACTTTATACTTTTGGAGACCAGAGATGGGATTACAGCTTCCTGTCATGGTGTGATGGCATTTGAAAACACACAGACTAGGATGTGTAGGAATGAAAATTTTTGCTATATCAGTTTGTAAAACAAAGCTCCACCCAAAAGGGGAAGCTCAGCTTGTTTTCTTCCTGCCCCCTCCGCTGTCGCATTTGGCACTTTTCAGGAGGAGGGGGGAGCGGATACCTGTTTTTGACAGGTACCTGCCCCCACTTCCGGGTGACTTTGCATCAAAGTCCTCCGGAAGTTCGACCCCCCCCCCCCCCCCCCCAGGCCATTCACAAAGCGCAGGACGCTCCGCACATGCACAGTAGGGAGCCGGCTGTAAAGCTGCAATGCCTCACTGACGGTTTCCCTTACAAGATTTGGCAGCAGCAGCACCAGAGAGCCGATTGAAAAATCAGCTGGGGGCAAGACACCGCTGGATTCCAGGACAGGCAAGTGTCCTAATATTAAAAAAGTCGGCTACAGTATTTGTAGTTGCTGACTTAAATTTTTTCTGAAGGAGCCCAGAAGTGCAAAAAAAAAAAAAAATATACCAGTTGATCCTGCCAGAAATCCAGCAAGCTCATAGCTTCCCGTGCACTAATTCCTAAACAATATAATCAGCCCTACCCAGTTCAGAACCCCCCATGTTATTGATATGAGGAGAGAGAGGACGCTGTAATATAATTATATATATATATATATATCCACACATATATACATATATACACACATATATATATATATATATATATATATATATATATATATATATATATATATATATCTACATACATTATATATATATATATATATATATATATATACACACACACACACACACACATACACACACACACACACACACTGTATATACATTTATTTTCTCTGAGTGTATTCTCCTGACTGCGCATGCGTCATTTGTTCAATCCAGGGAGAATCAACAAATTCAAGAACACCAGCAATCTGTATTTGTGAATGGCTCAGTTCTATGTAGTGCCAATTCTGCTTTAAACATATTCAGATAATTGCCCAACTGTGATTTACTTATCTCTACTAACCATACGCGATTCAGCATGAAGTCTCACTTATGCGCATATATCTACAATATGTACAAGTAGAGTGATTAGGAGTGAGATCTAATGGCCTTCTTTAATAAGCCAGTGCTTAGAGGAATGGAAAATCATATTTCAGTTAATGAGGTCAGATCAGTTAAGACATATTTAAATTGTTGCCACTTCATAGCTCTCGGCACTGCTTTACTAGATACATTTGACTGGAGAGAACACAATCTGTAGCAATGGCTGTAGATTTCTTACAGTCATTTGGTAGGTCACGGATATTGTGGTATTATCAGACATATTTAATAAGATAATTGTGAAATAATGAATAACAATCTTTTAGGAGGGTGATGGTGAGCACTTCAGGCAGTGGGAGAATCTTGTTACCACACAGGGAGATATTGCAACTTGTGAGTAGGCCTGACCCCGTACTCTTCTGTAGAGTGCCGGAGACCAAGTACCACATATGAGCCGCAATCAGGATTGTGTTGGCTCCTGTTGCTCAGAATTGTGTGAGGGCAGACAGTATCTTCCCTCCCATCATTTACGTTATGTAGAAATATGTGCTCCTTTATAGTCAAAGTTTCTATATGTTCAAAGGACCTTGGGTTATCCACATCAAGAGTTGTCCAACAGTATTTGGGTTAGAAGGAAAACAAATAGGGTCCTACCTTTGCGTAGTCTAGTGGAAGCTGATCTTCTGGACATTTAAAAACACCTTCACTGCAAAACAAAAAAGACACAATATTTCAATATACTGAAACTTAGTAGAAGCTACCATTACTATCAAGCAGAAAACAAAATACGGTAATTGCCATGTTCTCTAAACATATGTAACAGAGTGGAAGATCTTCGAAGCTGCTATTAATTCATTCAGGTCCGTGCTAAGCACAAACCTCCTGTGATGCAGTGTGTCGGCTTCATTAGTATCGCTTAGAATATGAAAACGTCACGTCACACTTGGTGGAACTTCCAGGAAAAAACTGAGAAAAACAAATGATCAGGGCAAAGACAAACTGTGCCATGCATGAGATAAAAACTGCATAACCAAAGCCAATCTGTGATTATGTAAGAGACCAATGTTACCATTGACATCATTTATAGAATAATAGTCATAAAATGTATTAGCAATAAAGATTACTGTGATAAAAAGGGGAATAAACTGTACTCTCTATGAGAATTACAGAGCAGTTATTAACAGTAAGGTGCTTTGCATAAGGTCTCTTACAACACAGAGCAAGTGGCTGTAGCTGAAAGATCATTCACGGTTTCTATTTAAGAAACTACATTGCCATACTACCTGAAAGCAAAGCCACGTGTGTTCATGTTAAAAATAAGTACATCACATATAAATTTACATTTTCAACATATTTGAACAATCAAATATTAGATCGCCATCCTAATCAATACCTACAGATAGATAAAAGGTGATATACTTCACACAAAAAAATGGAACCTTCGCTTTTCAGAACCCCCCCCCCCCCCTGCGGTATCACATTTGGCACCTTTCAGGGGGGAGGGGGGGGGTGCAGATACCTGTATAATACACTACGCCTCCCCCCCACCCCGCTGTCTGCTGGGAAACATGGATCCCAGAGACAGCAGGGACCATTCGGATAGCGCAGCGCCACTCGCGCATGTGCAGTAGGGAACTGGAATGTGAAGCCGCAAGGCTTCATTTCTTGAGTCCCTTACCTAAGATGGGGGCAGCAGCACCCAAGCGACAGATTGGCTTCGGGTGCCGACATCGCGGGCGCCCTGGACAGGTAAGTGTCCATATTTTAAAAGTCAGCAGCTGCAGTATTAAAAGCTGCTGACTTTTAAAGATTTCGGCAGAACTCCACTTTAAAACAAATTACACAGGTGGGAACCTGTATTAGTTAAACCTCAGACATCTAAGGTCTGGCCTTCACTTTGCTATTGATTTGTGTGGTGTCATCATGCAAATCTCAAAAGGACTTTAATGCCTGGTACACCACTAGAATTTTTTTTTCATTTAACCCAGTGGGCTGAATGAAAAAACAAAACAAAAAAAAAAAAAAAAAAACACTGAAGAGCTCAGGAAGAGCCGCTGTACTAACGATTCAATGTTAGCACAACAATTTCCCCCGCTGAGCCATTTTGTTCCGACATTGGGCTGGCCCCTTAGTCAGAACACACACCATTGGCTTAGAGCGCTGATCGGGTCCCAATCAGACGTTTTTCAGTCATGCCCCTTCAACAGAAGCCAGCTGCACTGCTGGCTTCTGTCGGACCAGGTGCTGTACACACTGGCCGAAAGTCGCCCAATTTCTATTGAACCGGCTGATGCTGCCCAATATTGGGCCTGTGTGTATGGCCCTTAAGGCCCTCAGAAAGACAGGAGGCCTACAAGTCTGACAAGGGATTCAAAAAGACTGCCACAATTTTATTTTTTCTTATCAATCATTCCACTGTAAGGACAGCAAAAAGGACAATAACTTACAAGTGTCCTAGTCCTAGTATTTCAAATGAAAGTTGGACTTAGCAAATCCAGCCCAAGAGCTGACCGCTTGAGGCTTATGGCTGCATTCGCACCTGAGCATTTTCAAAGTCGCGTGTTTGTTGCCGCAATTTTGTTCAGGTCACCAATGTAAAAGGCAGAAAAACGCCTGTAATCTGCCCCAAAGAAGCTCATGTTCTTTTTTGAGCTTAGGGCATTTTGCTTCAGGTGACAAAACGTTCAGATGTGAGCAGGTGCCATTGAAATGAATGCGATTTTGCTTGTTGGGTGTTTTTCCAGCATTTTATGAGCTGAAAACACTCAGGTGTGAATGCAGCCTCAAAGAAGTCCTCAAGAACCCCAAAATGTCATTGTCATATCTGCAGGGTAACGTTCTTTGCTGTCCACAAGAACATTGTTCTAGACCTTTTAGTGGCAAATGTAAGTCTGGCTCCAATGTGCTGCGGACTCCGCAAAGATAAGAGTTGTTTGGCCAGAGTAACAGTAGACAAGTTTCGTATAAACCAAAGACAAAACGTTATACCAACCGGGAAGCATGGTGGTAGAAATGTTTTGGCTTGGAGTTGCTTTGCCGCTTTAGGGCCCAGGCAACTTGTAGTCATCAGGTCAACTAAGAATTCTGTATCATATCAAAATATGCTTGCTGAGCATGCAGGGTCTATTCAAAGTTGATACATCATGGACAACAACCTTCTCGACCCCCTACAGTCCGGCTTCCACCCACAACATTCTACTGAAACTGCCCTACTAAAACTCACCAATGACCTACTAACTGCTAAAACCAATGGCCACTACTCCATACTCATACTTTTAGACCTCTCTGCTGCCTTTGACACAGTTGACCACCTGCTCCTCCTCAACAAATTACACTCCTTTGGCCTCAGCGATTCTGCTTCATCTTGGTTCTCCTCCTACCTATCTCAGCGCACTTTCAGTGTCACTTACAACTCCATCTCCTCCGCTCCCCTTCCTCTTTCTTGTTGAAAAAGGCAATGCATGCAAGGAGACCCAAAAACATTTTGCAAGTGGAGAAATGGTTGAAAAGTGAATATTGAAAGACTGGTGGACAATTGGGCAAAATGCCTACAAGAAGCAATTTCTCCTAAATGGTGTAATTTCAGCTTCTGAGGCCACGGGCATACGTATTTTTCCACACTACAGCATCTGTTGATATTTTTGTTGAATAATAAGTTAAAAAGTATGAACACAAAGAGAATGTATCAGTAAGTACTTTGAGTGAAGATCTGTTCGCTTGCCCAATATGTTGAAAAATTTAAATTAAAATATTTCCACATTACTATACGCTCTGTTACGCAATGACCGCATATACCCGTGTATATGGTCATCATAACACATTTGCTTTATCACTCGCATGCTTTTGAAGATCAGTAGGTTATTGAAAAGATCAAATAAAGATTTTGCTATACAATTATAGGCCATTTTTTATTTTATTTTTAATTGGACAGACCAAGATCAATTTCAAGACCTTTAGATGAATGGGCAGTTGTAAACATGCTTAATCCTGTTTAAATTAGAAGATTCAGTTACAAAACATCCTAATGTATAGGGAAACCATGTCCATCAACAGTCATCTACGCAAGAAGAGTAATCTCACGTATCAAAGTATCATATCCTATCCTTTCATTTTCTAGACCCTATAGAAGTATTTTGCGATAGTACTTTAGATTAGGTAACGTGAACATATCTAAACTTTTTACAAAAAATAAAATATTCAGTTGGTCCTCCATGTGTTTAACAGGAAAAAAAAAAAAAAAAAACGATACATCTGTTCGTGCCTGCCACGTGGTTAATTTTCCCTTTCATGTACTGATCTGAATCTAGGCTAACTCTTCCACTTTCAACTACTTCCAAAAAATGAACAAGACAGACCAGTACTTATTTATAGGGCAGAAAATATTTAGCGTCCAAATAACTTTGAAATGGCCCACAGTCCTAACCTTAATAACATAAGAGAAATGTAAATTCTGCCTCCATTCAGCAAGCTGATACGTTTTTCATCTTTTATATCAAAGACTTTAGCTTGTCACCAGGGTTAGCATTTGCTATATTTAATGAGCGTAAAGTACAGTAGTAACCAAACTGAACACGAGATGGCTGGCCCCAGGCCATGTTCTATAATGTAATATAAATATAATTATGTATATCAACCACAACAGGATTAAAAGTCTTTACTTCAAGATAATTAGGAGGAAATTATATTATTCCAAGTTTGCAAATTAAATAGTGCATGAAAAGCAATTTGGCACAAAGTAACCCCGGACTGTAACTAAAAAGGCACAATATAATGTGTACTCAAGTTTATAACATCTGATCAAATATACCCACGCATATCAATTAAATTGTGGTCACCTTCAAGCTTACTCAGTAACCCATAGCAACCAATTCAAATGCATCTTCAGTGATCTGAGTTTACCAATAGCTGCCACAAATTTCAGGAGGATGGTCACCCTGGCATCCAGGTTTTAGCCTGAAGTGCAGAACGGAGGAAAAACAGCCAGATGCATTACAGGGATTGTTACAAAAAAAAAAAAAATAAACACACCACACCCCTTTACTAACATACATTTGGCTGACTGGCTGTGATTGACAGTAGTGGGCACCAATGGCTACCACTGCAATCTCAACCAATGAGGGAGAGACGAGGCTCTAACTGGATGGGGATGGGGCTCAGGTAAGTATTTGGGGGTGGGGAGGGCGCTGCTGTGCACAGAAGTTTTTTTACCTAGAATGCATGAAGGTAAAAACCTTGAGCCTAGCATAGTTTTGATGGGTACCCATTCCCACTTCTGATTGGATCGCCTAGGCGATCCAAGTGGAAGTCTCTCTCTCTCTCGACACATCACCAGTCCCAGGACAGTTGTAGGACTGTTCAGCTAGTGTATGCACAGAAGGCAGCATGCTGGCCACAGTTAAAACGCCAGCACCAGGGACCAATGACTAGTAAGGAAGCCAGTTTGGGTGAGCATAGCGCTGAATCCTGGGACAGGTAAGCATCTGATTTTTAAAGTCAGCAGTTAGAGTTTTTGTAGTTGCTAACTTTTAATTTTCCCACAGGAGACTGAAGCTCCTCTAAGTCAACCATAGGTGGATAGAATTTAGATTGAAAAGCCTTAGGAAAGTTTGTATGTAGTCTCTCAGAATATTGAAATGTCGTTTCCAAAGACTTAATTTGCTTTTAACATTTGATTTTGGAATTAGTGGGACTTTACCAGATGAAAACATACGCCTAGAAATTTCGAGAACATTTTTCCATCCTACTTCTTCGAATTTTCTTGTCACTGCGGTTGAAAATGAATATCCATTTGACTCAGTAAAAATGAACAAACTTTCTTAGAACGTTCTTTATCTAAGAATTTTCATTCAAAATTCTACCCATCTATGCCCAGCTTTACCGAATGTCTATAGTTGGCAGGATTAGCCAACAGTAGGATATGTACAGCGGCCTGGAGTTTGGGTTTATTGAAGATACTAACCTATAAGAGAGAAAATCAAACACCTTTGGCCAACTGATCTTTGGAAGAAATAAAGAGGTTTATCAGTTGGTTGGACTATCTGCCCAACCGACTGTTTCCCCAAAATAAGCATACATAGGGGTAAATGAGGAGTACAAGAGACATGTAAGCTCATTTATAACAAGAGTTAAAGAGGAAGTAAACTCTGATGGGTTTTACTTCCTCTTTCTTCCTCCTGTAAAGTAAAAGCATAATGGGCTAGTGTGCATTGCATACTAGCCTATTATGTGGCACTTACCTGCAAACAAAGCCCACGATGTGCCCACCTTAGGAAGCATCAAACTTTGCTGCTCTTCATTCCAGGGCCACGGACTCCAGCTCTGTGACTGGCTGGAGCCGCATGAGGTCACGCATGCGCGGGAGCCATCAGTCACCGCACTTGCAATTGAAGAAAAAGGCACGAAAGTCCGTTTCTTCCACAGTAGTGGAAATATCTCTGAAACAGCGCATGTTTAGGAGATCATTTCCACTACCTATATGCAAGCCTAAAATGACGCTTAGCTAAAAAATAAAAAAAAATAAAAAAAGTGACGATCGTGGGTTTACTACCACTTTAACATCTACACTTCATGCGGAACAGATGCCTCTAAAAACAATTAAGGGCCTTCATGTTGGAAAGAGTTGGTTCTTTTAATTTTCAATACCCACTGCTCAGCACATGTAAAACCTCAGCATCAGCCCATGGATGCGACGCACGGTGCTGTGACGCAACAACCCGTTCTACCAAGACCTTCTTTCTCCAAGCAGTTGTAGCAGGTGCAAAAAAGACGTTTTGTCAGGACTTACATTTGGGTAAACTGCTTTTATAGATGGCAAATTACATTTTTTTTCTATTTCTACTTTATACTTTATGTTGCTCACTAATGTGTATTTCTTCACACAAATTTTGATTTATAATAGTCTTCCAGAGGGTGCAAAATCAGTAGTTTACATACAGAGAGAAGAAGGCACCTAAGGCCCCATGCACACGAGACGCAGATGTAAACTCTGCTGAACGCGCGTTTTAAAAAGCAGAAACCTGCGTTTAAAAACGCGCGTTCTGCTATGTTTTCATGCCGCGGTTAGACGCGTTTAGGTCTATAAGCATTTGTAAAGATAACATCATATAGACCCTCCCCAAGCTCAGAAAGCATGTGTTATTAACTATTTCTGCCATTTTGATCAGAGTGAGCAGCAGAGAGAGCAGTTGTACACTTGCATTTGCCTCTCTTTCTGTGTTTTTTTTTTTAAATGAATCCCATATTGAATATATGTCAGGAAATGCTCCTGGTGTCGCTCTTGATGCGGCAGCAATGTCGTTGCAAATTTGCATGAGAGGTCCAGAATCAGAGCTTGTCGATATTGGAGCCATCCGTTGATGGCACAGCGAATGTCCGTTGGATATTTCACAAACATGTATGCATTTCACAAACATGTATGCATCAGTGAGTATATATGCTCTATGAACTCTAAACTAATTACGACATTTTAAACCAATTTTTTTAGTATTTTTTTTATGGTTTACCATCATATTTCTGAGTTTTCTGCTCCAAAAAATTGGGTTCCTTTAAAAAGGCTTATAAACGCAAACGCGGCTAAACGCAGGTGCCTGCGTTTAGCTGCGTTTTGCGTCTGAAACGCAGAAAAGCAAAGTGTCTGAACGCATTTTTTTGCTTCTGGAAAAACGAGGTTAAATGCAACTGCATAAAATTGGGAAAAAACGAGACTGTGTGCATGGACACATAGGATAACATTGCATGCGTTCAGGTGCAGTTGAAAAAAAAAGTGTCCAACTGCCTCTGAACGCGCGTTTAACAGCGTCTCGTGTGCATGAGGCCTTAGAAGAAGACACCTTACTGTACTGTAAACGACCTTATGTCAGGGCTAGTTGCATTTCTGCTTTAAAATAAAAATTTTGCCAAAATATATATTTTACATTATCATGCATTATTTAGGATATAACCCGTATCAGTACCATAACAACAAGCACTATAGCCAGTAAGCCAAAGCCCTACGGACCACATGTCAAGCTTTACCCAGGGGAGCCTGGAGGTCTCATTAAATGAATACGCACTCTTCATAACCCTACGTACAATCTCCCAGCGGTACGGAGATCAGTTGAGAGAGATTTAGTAAACTAGTTTCAATATATCTGGCACTCCTATGCTACAAATGATTCAATATAAGCCCAATTACTGAGCACATCTGGGCTAACATGCAGATGCTGCTACAATCGACTCTGCCAGCTGGCAACTAAAGGCTTCCATTCTCAACTCTCTCCACTCTCATGTAACTTCCTCCCTCTGTACAACTCCAGCACTGCTACAAAAGAAAATACTTGACACACTGGCTCATGTGTTTCACACAACATGCTGCGTCTTCCGTCCTCAAACAAACTCCAAGGTGTGAAACCGACCCGAAATGCTCTGCAGTAGTTCTGAACAAAATGATTGTCTGTTCTGCTGCTCCGAACTAGGACAATCAAATTCTTCATGTTCTTTTTGTTTGCCAAAGTATCCAATGTCCTCTGCAGGATACATAATTATATAAATACATAGTGGAGAAGGTTGAAAAAAAAAAAAAAAAAAAGACCCAGGTGCAGCAAGTTCAATGTGTGCGAGTTTTACGTAATGCTTATGTTTGAGCATTTGAAAAACAAAAAAAAAGCACAAGCTCAAATGCCTGTAAAAGCAGCTTTTTTTTTTTTTTTTGGAGCTGCAGTGTGCATGAGCCCTTTTGTTCACACCAAAACGCGGTTCAGGAAAAGCACATTCCGTTCACTTTTCCCCATACAGTGTTCAATATGCACTGCCTTTGCAATCTGCTGCAGGTGCCAATAAATTGCTAATGGCACTCCAAATGCAGTGCATTTGCGACACCAGATTGCATGGCCCAGCAATACCATGCGATTAGGTGCGGCGTGTTTTTTTTTTAAATGAGTGAATGCACTAATTTTTGGAGCATTCCGATGCAATTTGAAGCCCATTCAAAAGGTATGGGATGCCAAATCACACAACAGGGATCGTGTTCCTGTGAACCGACCCTTAATGTTACAAATGTGTTTGCAACCTACTTGTGAGGTTTTCATGGCAGATTTGTATTTCTGCTGCTGCACTCTTTACTTACAAGTATTTAAGCTATGTTCACACTTGTGCAATACAGAATACACTCACTCAAAAAAAATTAAATAAATAAATAAATAAAAAGGGTGCACTTTTTTTGCAGGCATGCAAAAAAAATAAATAAAAAAATAAAATAAAAAATAAAATGTAAAATGGCATTTCAGTGCACCTTGTAAACGTGCATGAAAAAATAAAAATAATGCATGGCAACAAAAAAAGGCCCATGCACTTTGGTGCTATAAAAGGGGTGGCAGGCAGTTCATTCTCAAATGAATAGGCTGTTCTGCAGCAAGTTTGGCAGGTTAACTGCAAACACACCCCCATTCAAGTGCATGAGAACCCACCGCAACAGCATGTAATTGCCGAGCAGTGCTGTGGGCTTTTACTAGTTAAATCAGACATTCAAGGAGGTAGCATATTTCCTCCTAGCTGCCTGTCAACTGCCCACCACATGTAAATGAGGCCTTACATAGCACTTTACATATTGTGCATTCGCATCAGTTCTTGGCCTAACAGTCTAAGGTCCCCCATCTCACAAGCATACATTCGCGCAGGCACATGCCTAGGGCCAATTTAGAAAGGAGCCAAATTAACCTACCAGCATGTCTTTTGAGTTTGGGAGGAAATCGATGTACCCGGAGGAAACCAGCTTAAAGTGTTACTAAACCCAGGACCATGCATTCACTATATCTGGTCTCTCCGAGAACACAGAACATTGAAAGGTATTTAAAAGGAAATATAAACTGCTAAATACCTTTTCTCATCAGCAGTATATAGCAGTCTTGTGACTTCTGTCAGTGTCCAGCCGAGCACCGTTTTCATTCTGCTCCGACTGTCCTATGAGGCTGCATGACCCCTGACCCTCTGTCTGGACAGTGCTGATTGGCCCTGTGTTGATTACATGCAGTGCCCCCACACCCAAAAAAAAAAAAAAAGATTTAAAAAAATAAATCTATAGCAATACACACCACACTGAGCATGTGCAGAGTCCCCCCCAAGGCTCTGTTCGATCAGGAGATGGTTTGCTGAGTGTAGAAGAAAGGGAGGATCAGAGAAGACAGGATCAAACAGCCTTTTTACACAATGCAGAGGATTAACCCCCTAGGTTCCACAGCGAGTATAACAAGCATGCTTTACTGCATATAGACACTGATTTTACAGTTGTGAGTTTAGTAACACTTTAAGCAAACTGAGAAAAACTTAATGCAGACAGTGTCCTGGCCAAGATTCTTAGTGCTGCAAGGCAGCAGTGCCAACTATAAAGCCACCAAGTTTATAAACTGTTCCCCACTGCCCCAATGTTAGGTGGCTCGCCCTGTGGGCACCTTGAACCAGAGAACTTCACAAATAGGAGCTCCAGACCATCTGTGCATCCACAGTTCATAAACTTCCAAAACACGGATCTGACTGTTCATATAGTATGCTTTACCCCAAAAAAGGAAAAAACAAAGCAAAAAAAAAAAAAAAAAAAAAAAAAAAAAAAAAAAAAAAAAAAAAAAAGCATAATTTGCCACTGCCCTTCACCATCAGTAATCTTAAACCCTGAGAGAGAAATAAGAGGTTTGCATAATCTGAGCCAGGCCCAGTGTCTCTACCCTGCTGAGAAGAATACCCCCTCCAAGCTAATGTTTAACTACACCCCTTGCAGAGAAAATCAACAGCCATGTGAATGGTGAAATACAAGGACACAGAGGTTACTGTAACTTTAAAGCAAACATTCAGCTTTCGCCAGATCTGTAACAAAGTTCACATCATCCACCCACCTCGGAGATCAGAAGCCAGCAGCAGAAAACCACCAAAACCAGAAACACAGGACAGTACCATGCCGAGACGGACGCACACTAAACTGTCTGGATTCCCACGATGGAGGAGTTTTGCAACCAGCATATCAATTCAGCCCTTAGTTTGCAGCCCTGGGAATAGGGCCATCCCTGATTGTGTCAATTTCAAGTTATGACACAGACGACTGTAGCCATATATTACCAGGTCCAAAAGGGCAAGATGAGAACAAACCCTATTGGTAAATACTGTTTATTTCTACTTGGAAGATTCCAAGAAAGTTTCCTGGAGCTTCGTGTGAGCTGCATATAGCAAACTATATACCATATATTTTTTATTTCAGGCTGCGATTCTAAAGAGAGACTGAGAAACATGTGAAAAGAAAGAAGCCAAGAGGTCTACCTCCTGAATGTATGTAAAAATACAATATTTAATTGTATTGTATTGTACATTCTAATAGTTCTGGGCATAATAATAATAAAAATACAGTTCAGCTTAGCTGGCAGTGGCACTGTTTTTTCTTGATGATCCTGCCATCAACACACTTCCTGCCATATGGCAACATTGATTACTTGCTATACGATATTTATGTAGCATTGTTACCCAAGACCTTCACCTCATTTACATAACATGGAGGGTTCTGCAGTTCAAAGGGCTCAGAGCACTGCAGAAAGCACAGGGACTTGCAAGTTTACTGGATTTCTGGAAGGATCAACAGCCGTATTTGCGCATATCTAACAGATATAACAAAACGCTTTCAAATGATATATTTTCCAGATCAAAAGCGAGCAAATAAGGGAAGTTTGTGGTTAGGGTTTACATCAGGGGTCAAAAAAAAGAACAATCCTCAATAAATAAATACGGTAATTCTCTGAATAATCAGCATCCATTCAATTGTGCTTCCATGCAAATGTGAACATTGCATTGGTGAATTTTATTTTGTATATAGTGTTACTGTGGTGAGTTTACACTTTTCATTGAACAGAGTTTGGATAACACAGGGTTAAACAGAAAGGTGATAAATGAAGTGCACATTTTCTGGACAGAATGCTTGTGGAGATAGTGAAGTGTTCCTGCTTAGGAGATGTATGTTAGCTTGGGGGGCTGCAAACTCTGCAGGGCTCCAACACACACTCGCTGCTATTCCAACCCTTCACATATTTCCACATAAACTTCCCTCCTGGCATTAAACTTTGCCAGGTATTGTGCTCAGCTTACCACCCCAAACTGATGTTCCTCCCTCAGCTCACCTCTTTCCCTGCATGTCCTGTGAGCAGAATAGCTGTGCTCCTCCTCTGGGTTCTCTCATCATATGGAAGTTTGTGGTTAGGGTTTACATACACTTTAAATCAGGGGTGCCCAACCGCTGGCATGCGGGCGCCCTCTGATGTGGTCCCCCACATCCTGCCTTAGGATGGTGGGTTGGCAAGCCCAGAATGAGGGTTCCCAACCCGCCATCCCCGAGCATCAGTGTGAAGAACAGAGCTGACACTAGAGGAAGGAGAGCAAATTCTTCCTGTACAGTGCCGCCTCCTGTCACAGGCAGAGTGATACCAAATGTACTCCAACTGGGACATGGGGCGATACAGGAAGCATTGGCTCTGCTCTCTACTGCAGCCACATGCTTCCTCCAGCGCAGGCTCCTGTCACACTGATACTTGGGGATGGTGGGTCAGGAACGCACAATCTGGGACAGCAGCCACCAGGGATACACGCCAGTAGTACCCACCAGCAGTCCCTGCCCTGGAGTACAGCCAGCAGCAGCGGCTAACCAAACCTGCCCTAGGGAACAGCAGCAGCCGCCAGCCATACCCGCCCGGGGAACAGCAGCAGCCGCCAGCCATAACCGGGGGGGGGGGGAGGAACCCTGAGGAAGAAGTGAAGATTGAGGTCAGTTGAGGTACAGGTAAACCACGGCACATCAGTGTGAATGCAGCCTTAGGCCCCTTTTTCACATGATCGGTTCTGCCTGTCCATTTTCCAAACGGACTCTCCATTCGACTCTATAGAGTGGCAGATGTAAAAACGGACTTGTGTCAGTTTACACCTTGCCTATCTCCAATCCGATCCACCAAAAAAAAAAAAAAAAAAAAGGAAGGGGATCTGTCCCCTTCTGTCTGGGCAGATAGGACTGGAGGGCCCATAGAGTAGAGTGGGCTGTGTACATGTCTGCTCTGCATATGTAGAGTGGACACGGACCGTTCACCTGCCCGCTACGCTCATTGTGGGCTGCGACCAGTTACCAAGTCGCTAAAGTGGCCCTCGCTCTTCAAAAGGTTGGACACCCCTGCTTTAAATCAAGTAGAACCAGGGAAAGTTAGTGTAGGAAATCAGAGTCTTTGTTTAGCACCTATGCACACACACATCTGACTCCTCCCACAGCAAGCCGCATTGTTGAGCCATATTTTACTGCCCCCCCAACCTCCCTCTTAAGATGCAAAGGCAGCGGACGGGGTATGCATCATAGAACAGAAAATATTATCCTCAATGTTGGTTCTCTTTATGTAAATTATCCCCACTGTCACATTTGGTGGGCAATACTGCCCACCCATTCAATTGAATAGGGGCGCCCTGCAATTGCATGCAATGCACGTGTTTGTGGCACGCTGGTGCAGGGTTTAAAGGGGACACACAGGCAGTATAAAAGGCGATATAACACTGCCTAGCAAATGCCCTCAGAAGAAAGAGCGGAACGTGGATCTTCCTTCAGGGGGCACCACATGTGTAAATGAGACTTAAGAAAAGGAGCCTGCATATGTAATGAGCAAATATGTCTGTCTATAGATAAATACTGTAAACTGTAGCTAGAAAGAGAAGGAGTCTCCCTCTCTCTCCACAAAGTTTTTTAATAAATATACCTATATTAATTATAGTTAATAAGTGTTTTTTTTTTTTCCCTTCAAATATTTCTTTTAAGGATTGTAACGTTACTAGTTTAAATAAAACAGTTAAACGTATTTGTGCCAGGTTCACTGCTGTGCTTATGTATTGTAGTAATTACAGACAAGACTTTCTAGTAAGAAACCGTATTGAAGCCAGCTTTAGATTCATGTGCACATCTGGAGCATATAATACATCTTTATTAGTCTTCTTATCCACACTACCAGAGAGCTGCATCCCGTTTCCAAGAATCCTTTTACTGTCAGATGGGGGAATGAGCTGATCCGTGGCAAGAGTAGAGAGTGTGAACAACAGGAGGCTCCGCAATACAAACAGCTGATGTAACACACAATAGTGTGTATCCCACAAAACCCAGAACCTCATCTCCTGTGCCAGGCAGCTGCTCCTCTCCACACCCAAGAATGCTGTGGGAATTCTCTGGAATTTCCACTTTTGCTGAAACGGGCCAAAGCCTTTCCCTGCCAATCACCTGCTGTGCGATTTGACATCGGAATCCTCAGTGGAAGCATTACAGTATCAAGTGTGTACGAGGCTCGGACACCTGTCCTACTGCAAGGCCATAGACAATGCATGGTCCTTGGACCAGGCTGACAGCCAGAAAAATGGATTTTCACTCACATCACTCTTAGTGGATGTATAGAGGTCAGATGAAGTTCAATGTACCTACAGGCTTTAATAAAGTACAGCTGTAAGCTTCATTATGCGACTACGTTCGGCATTAATAAGTCAGACCATGCATAGGCTTCATTCTGACTATATCACACCACAGGCTGGTCTATTCGTTTGTCTGCAGCCTTACATTTCTTATCTGAATAAATCCGTCTGTTAGCACCAAATACAACATTTCAACAAGTCCGCCGTCTCCACCACAGTGACTACCAGAGTACAACTATTATAATGAGTAGATGCCATTGTTACCACTGACTGAGGTACTGTATGCCTTGTCCATCTGATTCACACCGTGGTTGGCTCAAAAGATGTGCATCTCACACCCGTGGCCAGCTTAGAGACCCTCTAAATGCAAGTAAAAGCTTAGAAAAAATAAAAAAAAAATAGTCAACTATTTTAACATGCTTACTTTTTTTTTTATTATTATTATTGCAATGTGCCTCTAAAAACCTACTTGCAAATTTTACTACTTTAGGAAGAGTCAGTTCCATAGGGGAAGCGAAGTCTACTGAGAAACACGTTGACAGCTGGGATTTGGAAAAGCACACATGTATTATATGACATCTTTGTGTACCCAGTTGATATACAATCCATTACAGGTGTTTATGATAAATAGATTGGCTATTAACTGTAGGTTTCCCCTTAATGAGGGGTTTCTCTTTAAAACAATATTGTGCGATTTTACTGGATGCAATAAAAAAAAAAAAAAAAAAAACACAAATTAAAAAAAAAAAAAAAAAAAAAAAAAAAAAAAAACTTAAGAATTGTATAAAGCTGGCCATACACAATACGAAAAATCAGCCGATCCCAATTTCGGAAAACGAACGTTCGGCTGCGAGCGCAAACTATGGTGCCATCATGTAATGACCGATAAATCGGTCAGTGGCCATAAATAAATACATTTTATGTTCGTTTTTTTTACATATACCACCTAGTGCAGACAGGTCGGATGGGAAACACATTAACCTTTCAATTTATCATTCGTTGGGCAGAAAATTTCCAAACTTGTCCTTCGTTTTTTCGGCTCAAAAACGTCCAAACGATTATCGATTTTGTGTCCATTAACTGGCCGAAAAAAATAACGGTCTAATGACCGAATTTTCGGCCGATTTTTCGTATAGCGTATGGCCAGCTTAAGTTTGTATTAGTCTCATGTTTTGCTGGTAAAGTCCGCCATTTAGACTCTGGAAACTCAAAGTGGAACTACACAGCATCTGAGCACCACAAACCAAAAGTGACATTTATTTAAATAAATATTCAAAGCAAACTCACCCATCTATCCATGTCTCCATGCATTATTTTGCTGAGCAATTACTTTGAAAAACCACCTCCTAGCATTTCTCCCTTTGCCCATATTGAGTAAGACCCCTTCCACACTGGGGCGATTTGCAGTCGCTACAGCGCTAAAAAAAGTGCCTGCAAAGTGCCGCTGTTGTGTCTCCAGTGTGAAAGCCCCAAGGGCTTTCACACTTGAGGGGTGCGCTGGCAGGGTGCTAAAAAAAAAAAAAAAAAAAAAAAGAAAAGTCCCGCTAGCAGCATCTTTGGAGCGGTGAAGGAACGGTGCGTACACCTCTCCTGCCCATTGAAAATCAATGGGGCAGTGCGGCTTTACCGCCGGCAAAGTGCTGATGGAGCGGTGGTTTTTAACCCTTTCTCGGCCGCTAGCGGGGGGTAAAAGCACCCAGCTAGCGGCCAAATAGCGTCGCAAAATTGACGGTAAAGCACCGCTAAAAATAGTGGCGTTTTACCGCCGGCGCACCCGCCGCACCTGTGTCAAAGGGGCCTAAGCCTCTAGGTTGCCACCTCATCCCTTCAAAACGGAACACATTAAATTACACAGGTTGGGCAGCTGATTAAGGTGATAATTAAACTCACTTAGTGCCCTATCTGCATTTAATTAGCCTCAGAACCTGTGTAATTCATACGTGTTCGGGTTTAAAAAGGGATGAGGTGGCAATTCAGGATTATGTAGCATTTACTTCCTGGAATCCATCTGCCCTTAGTGCAGGCATGCAAGCAGGAGGGTGTGCTTAGCTAAGATAATTCCTACTCCCCTCCTGAGGGTCCCTGGGATGTATGACATTTGCCAAAGCTTGGAAAGCAGAAAGTAACTGAAGAAAAGTAAATAATATAGTATGATATACTTTCCTATCGATTTACTTACGCTAGCAGCATAAGAATTAAAAATGGTCAATGTGGATGGAGGAAAGGGAGCTTTTTTTTTTGGCAGGCAGGCAAACTGACAACAGGAAATACAGGCATGCTGTGCACTGAAACAGCATCCTGTAACTCTAAGCAGGAAGCCCAGATATGTAAACTGACCACACCAGCACAGATCTGCTTCCATGCTTAAGCCTAGTACACACAGGCTGAATGTTCAAGCGAAACCGCCTGACATTCGGCCCGTGTATGGCGGCTGACTAAAAAACGGTCTGCCGACTGGCTCCCGATCAGCACTTTCAGCCAATGGCAATGCGCATCGGATTGTTAGTACAGCGGTGCCGACCGGAGCTGTGAGTAGCGTGTACCAAGGACTGTATAAAAACACAAGACACTCTGAAATATAATTTTTTGGGGTAACAGACTTTAAGCAATGACATTTTATCACAGAAGACATTGACAGTTACAAGAATGTATAAAAAAAAAAAAAAAAAAAAAAGTTTTGGGAGGGCTGATCCTTCAACCATTTATAAGTAATATATAATATTGTGGATTAGTTTCCTTGTTAATATGGAGCCAGAGCACAGAGATCCACCGCAGTTTATACTGATGATTACACTTTCTGGCCCCTGATCCAATGATCAATATTATGCTAGGCCCATTTGTAGGTACACGGTGGAATAGAATCACTTCCGATTCCATTTTGGCCAGTCTTTGAGTGGCCTGGCTACTTCAATCTAAAAAGGAGGTCCTACTGTGACCAAGGATGGCAGATATCCGGTGTTGTATCATTAGCCGTCCCCCATCACGAAGTGTCCACTGTGTACTGCGCATGCGCAGTACACATGACACCCTGATTCCGAAAATTGCCGATGAACGGCGCCTGCGCCGTGAGTCCACTTTCAAGCCCCACCATCCAAGTGGACATAGAGTTAGAATATAAAAAAAAGAGCCGAGCGCAGCGAGGCTGTGCCCGAAGCGTAGCGAGCCCGCGAGGGGCCCTCTAAGTTTGACTAACCCTATGTCCGCATGGATGGTGGGGGCTTCACCTCGACTCACGGCGCAGGCGCCGTTCATCTTCCGACAGTTTCCGAAAATCTTCATGCTCCGTACTGCGCATGCGCAGTACACTTCGGCCCATCTATAGCAAGCTTTCACGCAGAGAATGGTTATCTGAATAGCAGTAACCGTCTACTCAATCAAGTGCAAACTTTCCAGTCAGGTTTATACCTCCAGGCCTCAACAGAAAACTGCCACTACTCTTCATCAAATCCCTTGTCAGTTGAAATGAAGACAATAGTTCCCTTTAATAAAAACATTTTTGACACAGGCATGTCTTGTATGTTTGTGTGTGAGGCAGTTACTTCGCTTTCAATGCAATGATGCCCTACAGACAAACGCCATTTGGAGTAATCATTTACAGATCACTATAAACAACGCCAGCAGTGTGCCTGGGCTTCCTAATTTATTTCTAGATTAATTCTAAGGGTGCATTATTTATGTGTGTTATAAATGGGCAACCCACACCCTTTACGTTCTAGGAGTGTAATCAGTCCAGTTAGTGGGCTTCAATGGTATGCAGAAAATAGGGACAACCGAACGGAAAAAATAAAGAAATATTAAAATTATAATTATATATAATATAATAAAATATATAAAAATAAATAAAAATAATATATATATATATATACATACACACACACATATATACATACACACATACACACATACATACTTTTTTTTTTTTTTTTAATATATAAATATATATATTTAATTTACATTTTACACTTTTTTACTTTTTTTTTTCCAAGTGCATATATGATTTTATATAGGATGAATGACCTCTGCTAAAACTCACTGCATCAGTTTCATAAAAATGGTCGACCAGACCTAGTGAAGCACCTGCAATACCGCTAGGTGCGGTGTAAGACAAAACTGAAACTATATACATTGAACAGACCCTGCAATGCGCCTCACCTGTGTAACCCAATATAGGTGTATTATCTGATGAGCTGCTACTATACATGTGACACAGAGCTACCGCAACAGGGCATGGAAGACAGATCCTGGTGTCAGAGAACATCTGAGTGGTAAGCCAGGTCCTGGTGTCATAGAGAACATCTGAGTGGTAAGCCAGGTCCTGGTGTCATAGAGAACGTCTGAGTGGTAAGCCAGGTCCTGGTGTCAGGAAAAACGCCAAACCAATGACTTGTATCAGACTCAAAGTACATCCAGAGTGCAAAGAAACAGAGACCATTTACCATATCCCGAAACAATAGAGATTTTTTAAACTCAAAACTAATCCAAAATGAGGACTTCATTTGATTATGCGGTGGTGAATCACAATGAAATAAAGTAGATTAATTCAGCATTCTGGCAAGCAGTTCCTAAATCCCAAATAACCTGCATTGTTTATGTATTAAAAAGTAACTCAAGATATCAAGTTAAAATTTCCCAGTAAACTCCTAATGCAATCCAAGAAGGACTGCGCCTTAAAGTGGTTGACATGAAATATGAACAAAGTATATCCTTTCTATTGTGTGTACTAAGCACTAAGTGTAATTTCTGTCTGCTGCCTGTTCCTCTGCTATCAACATGAATCACGTCTGAAACCAAGAGAAAAAAAGGTGACAGGGGAGGGAGCTCCAGCTAATTGAAAGCCTCAGCTTTGTTCCTGTGTGTTGTGTGAAGAGGGTGTGTCCTTTCCATCCAATCAGCTCTCAGTGCTCTCCTCACTAAGCTCTGCAGTGTGCAATTTCCGAACTCCACCCTCTTTTTTTCTGACTGCTCAGACAAGCTTTATAAAATTCTGGACTTTGAACAGATGTAGAGAAAAGTAGACTGCAGATAAACAGATACAACTTATGTAGGAGGATTGGTTTAATCTCTGTGTATCACCTGAGGTTACTTCACTGGGTATACTGTATGTAAGGGTTTGCAGCCACTTATTTTTCCCTGAGCTTTTAGGAATATCTTTGCAGTCATATTTTTAAGCTCCCACATGTGCTTTTCAGCAGCACTGTTGTCACTTGTTAAATTCTTCTGTGCTATGAAACGTACTGCTCTGTCTTTCATAGGTACAGTGTATACAGAAGGTGGAACAGAGAATACTTGGCTTGTGTATCTCCAGACTCAGAAGCTACAGTTCCCACACAATACGACTTGATTGGTGGGAAGCAATGGGTTGGCCTGGAATGTTCTAGATGTGTATAAAAATTAAAAACATAAACCTTGGAAAGTATTGCTAGAATAAAGAGGAACATGCCATGTGGACTGTGGCACAAAAAATTGAATGTTGAACATTACACTTCAGTTTGTAATCACTGGACTGCTACTCTTTACTAGAATCCAAATAAGGAAGAGGCCTTGACATCTGACAACTGTGCAGGTCCTCTTCTTCAAGGTGAAGAAAAGACTTGTGGGTACTCAAAAATGTCAGAGTAAAAAAAAAAAATTATTTTTTTTTTTTATATATATATATATATATATATATATATATATATATATATATATATATATATATATATATATATATATATATATATATATATATATATATATATATATATATATATATACACACACACATACACACACACACACACACACACACACACACGCCTATTTTCCTTTATAATAGACAATACCACTTTTGGCTGTGCACCCAAAGTATCCCATAGCCTTGAAGGAATGTGTGAAGGCTAGACACATAAAAAAAAAAAAAAAAGATTATACCAGAATATAATGGCATCAATTTCTCGAAGAATGACACAGCTACTTCCAGTCTGTAGAACTGACGATCATACTCAAACAGTACCCTTAATTAACAGGTATGAAACTCCGAGCTGCCCTTATGACCCTGTTGTCCTCCATACCAGCCATTTATTATACCAACATCATCATTATGAGATTCCTGCACTCATGTGAACTGTATTCACCAAACTCGCACTGCCACATGCACAGCTTGCCTCAGTTTCTCGGACTGAAGAACCATTTTTGCACTCAGATGGATACTGCCCTGGGGTCTAGGTCTTAAAAAACTCTTTAAAGTAAGAATACTAAATGAGGCTGCATAGCAAGTACCATAAAAAGGGTCCAAGTGACAACATAGTATTTCTGTAAACCTCAGCCACTAGCCTTTGGCAAGATCCCATTCAAATACCAAATTGGCACAGGATGGGGAACTTTCCAATCCTCATGCGACAGTGCTCAGGCCTGGTGATAGGTTGCTCAGGCACAGAGCACTGCATTATGGGATGATGGAGGAGCATGCTTTTTCTTCCGTAACCAGAAAGGTGGGTTGTTTGGTGGCTCTGCCAGTGATCATGGGCTTCATAATACAAACTTAAGCCGGCCATAGATGGTTCCAATCTTGGACCGTTTAACGGGGACCCGACGAGATTGGAGCCATGTATGGGTAAGGCTGAATGTACCCAAGTTGATCAATCATCTTGGGTACAACCAGCCTGACGGATTTTACATGCGATTATTGCTAGTGGCTAGCCATTCCTGCCGGGAGAACACAATGGCTGAATGTGTTGATGGGGGGAAATTGAGCGATTTTCTTTCCTGCAACCCATGGTTGCAGGAAAAAAAAAAAAAAAAACTGCTCCATCTAAGACTGGCTTTACTTTCACTGTATTTTTCTAAAAGTAGAGGATTGCTTTACATAGCCCATAGACACTGGAGCCAGCTTGTTTTTGTTCAGATTGGCCAAAAATCTCACATACAAAAAGGTGGCAGGCAGATGCCAACCAAGGGAGAGAAAAGGGTTGGCGTGGAAGTTACATCAGACAGATTGGAAAGAGATACGGTGTTGATTATATTACTAAGAGACAAATCGGTTTTCAAACTCTGCACAGTCCACTGATTGGATGTTGTAGGTAAACAAATTCAAAAACAGTTGTAAAGGTAAACTTTGAACTCCTCTGATTAACTGGTTAAACAGTTATGGAACATTGACCTAAACATTGAAAGAGCATATAATCAGTTGTCTGAAGCAGTCACAACTGTCCGTCCTTTGTACCCAGGCACCATTATTAGTCCAATTCCCCTATCCTGTGTAAAGGCCCGTACACACGGTCGGACTTTTTGACAACCAACATGCAAATTAGGTGGTTTGGACCAACATCCGACCGTGTGTACGCTCCATCGGACCAACTTTTTCCAGGTTGCATCGGACTTTTGTTGGCTGTGCGAACGGACCAACTTTCTGCCAACAAAAGTCCGAAGGACGAAAGTCCGAACGTGTGTATGCAGTACCAACTGACTTTTGTCCACAGTACAAACACGCATGCTCAGAACCAATGCAAAAGATCAGACAACAATATAGAAGTTGACCAAAGGTGGCGCTGGAGTATTCGAACGTCCTCTTTTGAAGTGTCGTCAGTACGTTGAAACGTCACTACGTTCGTGTTGGTTGTCTCAAAAGTCCGACCGTGTGTATGCAGTACCAACTTGAGGGCCAACGCCCTTTGGACAAAAGTCCAAGGGAAAGTTGGTCCACGGTCCGACCGTGTGTATGGGGCTTAAGAACGACATTTGACAGATAAGGTTTGTACACAATCATAACTTACACAGGCTAGTCTCATCAATGCAATGTAGCCTTCATAGCACAACCTTAGTCACAAGATAAGCAAGGGAGAAAGTTCTACATTGTAGTGCGCGGCGGATACAACATTCACCTCGATGATTCCAGCAAGTGGCATTTCCAGGCTGGGGTTATTCTGGGGCAGCATGACAATAAGGAGATTCTGTTCTTACAGCTGAGTTTGCCAATGCTTGCCAGCGCCTGACAGCTCCTATCAGGGAGATTTGGCTAGGATGTTTGTGGTCAGGGAAAGCAGAAGCACTTAGCTTTGAAAACAAATTAGCCAGCATTTGGATAAAAGACATTTTATCTTAAAGCAGAAAAAACTATTGTTCACCGAAAGCTGGAGAAGAGAAAAGAGCTTTCATTTAGCCGATAAGCCAGTCAGACTTTATTTACAATGGAAGCCAAGGAGGTTCATATGACCTACACGCTCCTTCTCAAACACCAATGGGGTGCAGCAGCCCTTATCAACCAATCAAAATTTCCCCTTTTATCCATTAGACCAGAAAAATCAGAGAACAGAGATTGGTTACCTAATACTGGACTTTGTTCTCTTGAAAGGCAAGTGCTTTTTATTAAATTTGTTGTTAAAGTGGTTCTATAGGCAGAAGGTTTTTTACCTTAATGCATTCTATACTTTAAAAAAAAGGTAAAAAATCTTCAGCTCCACACCCTCATAATTACCTGAGCCCCATCTTGATCTAGTGATGTGCATGAGAGCAGTGGCTTTCCCAGGTCTCTCTCTCTCCTCATTGGCTCACACAGCAGCAATTGGCTCCTGGTGCCGGCAATTACAGCCACTGATCCATTGAGGAGAGAGCAAGGGGTGGGGCCAAGTCACGCTCTTTTTGTGAATCGACAGTGTCCATTCACGGGTGTGGCTTGAGTGCCACAAGCCAGGACTACCAGCAGGGGAACCAAAAAAAGAAGAAGAGGATCTGGGCTGCTCTGTGCAAAACAGGAGCAGATAAGTGCAACATGTGTTTTTTTTAACACACACACACACTTTTGGAATCATTTAGTTTGTTTTTGAGCATACACCAATCAATTCCCTCAACGAATACAACATATTCTAGTAGCAGTTGTAAAAATCTGGTAGTGTATGAATAAAAAATTACTTGCAAGCATAACAAAACTTCACAGCATGTTGTCAAATATCTCAGCACCCAATGTGCTCACCCCACCGTAATCAGTGTGAACTCATACAAAGAAATTGAGGGTGCCACTTCAGGCTCTAGTAGGCCTTTATATGCCGACAATCGCTGGGAGTGCAGGCAGGGAAAGAGCTCATCTCCGCTCCATGGACGTCAATGAAGAAGGAAAAAAAGTTGCCCCGGGGAGTCGCACATCACACAAAACCCTCATGTAAAGAGTGAAAACCGCCTCACCCTAGACTCCGACCAAGCCACGCTGTCAATTTATTTTTTTTTTTTTTATTATATATAATGGATATATATATATATATATATATATATACATATATATACACTATATATAATATATATATATATATATATATATATATATATATATATACTATATAACATACACACAAATATTTTTATTCCCTACATAAAATCAACAATTGTTACAAAACAACAACTGTTTTTTTTTTTTTTTGTGTTTTGAACCAACAAGAAAAAAAGAATTGCCCATACAGGGCTAGTTTTGGGCTTGGATCAGCAGACCTACTCAATAGCAGTCTATGCCATTTGTGCTACTGGATAGATCTGACGTATATCTATAAGGCCATTTGACATGTGTGCCATATGAGAACAGCAACTGAAGTGTGTGTGTATATAATATGTATATATATATATATATATATATATATAAAAATAAATAAAAAAAACAACCACAACAGAACAATGATGCCTGACCAAAGCCAAATGGTCCATCTCTGCCATCAGTGTTGGTTTCAGTGATACTGGCCCTTGACCTCTGCCCAAACAGAAGAGAAGAAAACAAACATATTGCAGAAAGCATTGGACACACACCGACAACCATTAAGACCCCTCTAAGAAATTAACATGATATTGAGGATCGCGTTACACTTCCTGCACCTTCCCCCCGATGTCGTCACTCTGGGGAGGCTGAACTTAAGCTGCACATTCATTTGAAATAGAATTTCATCCAGGAAATTATAATTTCTTTGCAGTTTTTGGTAGTGATTTTAAAAAAGGGACAGCAGCCAGAGCATTGACAATACAATGCAAATGGTAGAAGAGCCGCTTTCCTTGAAAAAGAACAATCCATAGATATCCTCCTTTGTTTGAAAGGCAGATCCTAGAACAAAGCCTAGGTCTGCCTCTTCACACCTACTCTGAGTAAGCAGATGTCAACATGGCTTCACCATCTGTTGCTAGGCAGAATGTGATCACAAGAGGGGAAGTGCAACCTATGCAAAACATCCAAGCCGAGGCATTACATTCCCTGTGATTTTCTTTTACTCTGCAATTAACTTGCAGCACTAACATTATGGATTACACTGGGCCTCAAGCAAATTGATTTCTGTCAACATATACCCCAGCCTGCTATGCAAGTTTTGTTCTATATTGAACAAGAAGCGGTCGCTCAGCTGGCTGTTGTGGAATGTTGCAACTTGCAGTTCCTTTAGGAAGCCAATCTCTGATCTTCGACTATGCATAGGCCTTTGAATGTAAAGATGTAGAAGCACAAACCAACCACTCTTGGCAAATCTCACAATCTTGGCAAAACCATCCACAAGCGTAATTCATTTCTACCGGGGGCAACAGAATCCACCATATGAGAAACCAGTAATATAAAAGCATTAATCTTGTACCTGTTTCTACAGTCAATTTGTTATCCGGCCATATACACACTTAGTTATTTTAGAAACAGCTCTTTAAAGAATGTGGGAGATATTGTTGCACCCAAGAACCCACACATGATCATTCTGCCACAATAATACAAAAAAACTGTATGGGACTGAAACAAAGGAATTGGTTTAGGGCTTTCAATTGGGTCCTCAAGTGAAAAGTTTGAGGGCTGCCAAGTCTCTTCTGATTAAAGAAGAAATAATCTACCATGGACCAAGGGTTTTAGTGTCTTTATGAATGGAACATCTAAATGTCTTTGGACTTGATGCTGCAGAACACACATAGATGAATGACAAAACTGATACGTTTTAGAATCAACATATAAAATGATCTGACCTGAAATGAAGGAGATTTAATCAGTAAAATGTCTGATAATTTAGCTTTACAAATGAGGGGTGATGACGTCAGGATTGTTTAGCTCAGGAATCTCCAAACTTTCTAAACAAAAAGGGCCAGTTTATCATCCGTCAGACTTTAGGGGGGCCAAACTATTGCCAGCGGTAGTGGCACTTTCATGAAAGCACATCAACAATGCAGCATGCAGGACTTTGATTCATTTTCATGAAAACATAGGTTCTAATAGAGTTCAAAGGAAGCGTGCCTAAAAACGAGTGTAAAACACGCTTAAAAATGCACTGTGCCAAAAACACAGCACACACATGTGAACCTGAGATAAGTGCAATTCCCATTCAAAATCTTTATTTTACTTTGGATGATGCAAGACAATTTAGGAACTTCCATCGGGTATTTATTTGTACCCGTGTCCCATTCGGAGTCATTTCCCCTCACCTTTCAATTTCAGCAACAATGTTATAACCACAATAGGGAAGTGAGGGCAAATCGTTAAGTGGAGCTCAGGGAGCTGATGGAGGATTTAGCCTAATTAAAAACAAAAAAAATAAAACGTTTTATATACTGTAGTATCCATGTTTGAGATATCTCTACTCTACTTTCCTGTGACACATGTTGTCACAGGAATAGGAGGTGAGGGTCAACCCCCCCCCCCCATTAAAGGCATTTAGAAGAAATGGCCGCACACCACTGTAGATCAAAATTATTTTTATTTGGTCATCCCAAAAAACGACAGGAATCAGAATGCTGGGTAGATGCGCTTTGCACACTTCACGTGCGCTTAGTCATGGTTATGACTAAGCGCACGTGAAGTGTGCGAAATTCCTTGTGTGCGGTGGCGAGCACCTACTGGATCATTAGGCTTCCTGGTCTCCCATGGAGCAGCGAGTGTGTCCCCCCCCCCCCCCCCCCCCCCAATAAGGCCACACAACAATACACCTAGCTTTATCCCAAAAGGACATGGTTTACATTATCCTTTTTTGGCACCAAGAACTAAAACTAAAAATGGCAGTCTCTAAGCTAAAACGCCTGCCGAACCTACCAACAGCTTGTCTAAAGCTACAGACAGAGTCGCCATTGACATCTGTATTTAACACTCCCAAACTACAGTTTAATAAAAAGGCTTCAAGAAAGGTGCTCATGCTAGCTGAGAAGATAAAGCTACTGCAAACTGGGACCAATAAACAGCAACAGAGATGAACTCAGTTGCAGAGGTCTCAGCGTTGTGCGTCATCAGTGACATTAGACAAAGATGAGTCTTAATACATTAGCCCTGACAGTCACAAAACCAATACTTAGTGTAAAAAATAAAGTTATTTTCAGAATCAAATGATATTTGAAAAATATAGTCACACGGATAAAATAAAATTCCTTATCCTTGCGTTAAATCTTTGTGAATTAAGCCCATTACATTGTACAGCGAGTCTGAGACTCTAGGAACCCCACAAAAACTCTGGGTTAATAGACTAGTCATCAAGTTGAGCACCTCTAGGCTAGACATCCATTATAGAACAATTATACAGAAACATAATAAAACCAGTGATTCATGCTTCAGTAAACCCACTCTAGGAAAGATGTTTGTTGCTCTCTTTACGTCAATGCCATTGTGCCTCCCTCATGGTATTAGGGTGCTGAATGCACTCACAAAGACACACATATTCAATAAGTTGTATAGAAATGGAAGAGATTATACAGACTAAGTCAATAAAAGTAGGGCAAGTAGTAGGAAGATGAGACTTTAAACATGAAGTCATGTTAGTTGTTTATAATCATATGTGCGTCCATGTGTATCACTGTCAAGTTCTCTGCTGATAGCAGGACAGGTATGAGCAGGTCCCTTCCCTGCTCCTAATGCCTTCATCACTTGAGGTTTACACAAGACTCAGCCTGCACCCCATGCTTGTTGTACATGCAGTGCGGAGTAGAGCTTCAGGTGTGATGTGATGATTAATGGTAATCAAGATAAGGCAACCATCCCAACACTTTTAGGGCTTCTGGCAAACACTACAGGGATGTCTAAATGGACAAACAACCACTTCCACAGTATAGTTCTAAAGCAGGGTAGAAATAGACAAGATAACATGACAGCTTGTTATTCGCAACAGTGGTTAGTTCTTCTGCCTAGGATCATCAGTCCGAATCCCAACCACAGCACCACCTGCATAGAGTTTGCATGTTCTCCCTGTGCCAGTTTGGGTTTCTTCCCACACCCCAAAGACATGCTGGTCGGTTAATTGGCTCCTTAGTAGGTATGAATGCATGTGAATTCGATTGTAAGCTCTTTGAGGGCAGGGGCTGATGTCAATGTACCGTATATATTATTGTATAAGTAGTACCTGTAATAACTAAATATTGCATAGGGCAGGTCAATGACCAGACTGTGTGCCTTATATCAGCACCATAAATCCACTAAAGCAGCCTTTCTCAACCAGGGTTCATCCAGAGGCTGCTATGGGGTTCCATGAGCAATTTTCACCTGTCAGATAAGTAACCACAGACCTAAAATATCTTTTTATCCATCTTTAAACAGTGATCCCTCCCACTGACCACAAAATTTAAGGAGCATTCTTCCACGGACCATAACAAAAAAAAAAAAAAAAAAAAAAAAAAAAGGTAGCCCTGAACAGGGAGGGATCACCTTGATGCAGTTGTCATGTTTGACCACGTACTGCAAAATGTGGGAACCACTAATCCTCTTTTTTATGCAAAATTTGGCTTGTTATATAGTGGTGTGCAAAGGGTTAATTTCCAACACCTATGGAAGCCAAGAATGGGCTTATGAATTGCCGGATGACCTTAGCCAAGACCCATGTCAAAAATTAGATTTTAAAGTGCACCTGTCCTAGCAACCAGGGACATCAATGAGCCTCGTAATTGCATTCTGCTGCACACAGTGCTGTGACCTCAGCCGAGACCCATGCCAAATATGAGATTTTAAAGTGCACCTGTCCTAGCAACCAGGGACACAAATGAGCTGCAGTCTCAGGGAAAGTATTTTTGCCAGTAAAAGTAGCAACAGTGTGAAGATGACAGGTGTAGATGACAGTAACCCATTGTAGCTAATAGAATCAAATGTCATTTCAGTAATGCTCAGTCTACTGGGTGCTATGGGATACTGCCGTTTGCACAAGATTATTCCTCTTTACACTTCCTTGTGGAATATTCCTGCTAATGAACAAACTGATGTAGTCATGTTTTCCAAAACAGTTTAATTCCCATTTCATCTCCTGTCAGATCTTGTGGAGAACGTTTTCTTAGAACAGATCTTTTATCTAAAAAAAATCCTCTAGTGGTTGAAAATTCCAAAATTAAACTGCCAGCACCAATATAAACATGAGGAATGCCTCAATTAAAAAACACAATCTTTCCTCTGTACCGTGCCATAGCGACATGTACTACACAAGGTTGCAGTGCAGTCTGATTCACGTGAACAGGGGGGGAACGTTTGGCGGCGGTAAAGCCTGTAAAAAATTTGCCACAATGTGACCGCAGCAATGTATAGACATGTCTGCTGGCAATGTTAACTTGTTGGCTGGTGGAAAAACGAAAAATCAACCACCTGTCTTTACTGCCCCTCTGCCACCAATGTAAGCGACGCCCAACAGTATATGTGCATATATTGCAACACAGATGCGAGTCGGGCTAAATAATTTTTCACCCAAAAAAAAAAAAAAAACACAAGTAAAAAAATAAAAAAAAAAAAAAAACACAAGTACGCTGAGGAAAAAATTTGGCCTAGATGCATTTTTGAAGCAAAAATTTCCCCTGTCAAACATTTACAATAAACCAGTGTACATGAGGCCTAAAGACTATAAAGTTTACATCAACACTCTTGTATAATTGTATTTCTCTGTGTGTCAAACTGAATTTTTCATCCATTGTTAGCCCATATACACATCATTCACTATTTTCCCCACACAGGAAGCATCCTTCACTGGCCATTTAGGTTGTTGGCAGGTTCGGCTGTTCACACATATAAACATGAACGGTAGAGGTATATTTTTGCTGAATGTGCAGAAAGTTATCCCCCCCATCGCCGGCTGCCCTGATGCAATCTCTGAATCCTGCACAGAAATGTATTAATCAGACTGACAAGTGTGTATAAAGTGGCCCTGGGCAAGCAGGAAAGGGGGTGGGGGTGGGGGGTATCCACCGTACACGTGTGCAGGGAGCCATAGGAAAAAAACAGCTGCTGAATGAGCCCCCCTGCCTCCTGTTCTTATGATTATCCAACTCCTCCCCATGTCAGTCACAGCGCAGCGACCATTGTGTGTCAGCCAAGTGGTACTTAATGAAGTCAGGGATTGAGAGGGGATGTTCATCAGACCCAAGATGAAGATGGGGGGGGGGGAGGGGCTGAATAAATGGCAATGGAGCTCTTATCTTCAACCCCATGCTTTTCCAATGAATTATGCAATCTACTTCACATTACACACAGTAGTATTAAGTACTGTGCAATGCCGAGATACCATCTCTCTACAGGTTTCATGTACACAGTGGACACATGGCTGAAGACATGAACATAACATTTCCGTAGAAGATCCTTCTCTATCTGCAGATAATAATTTAAAAGGGTACCTATAATAATAAAAAAAAAAATGAAAAAAATAAAAAAAAAAAACCTCACAAGAGGAAGAGGCCAAGCAACAGCTCGACCTAAGCTGGAGGAAGATCAATCTGCATACATTAGTTATCTGGGATGCATAAGAATTTTATAACTATGCCATGCCCTTCTACAATCACCTATTCTATCTCCGTTCGTTCTACATCTATATGGATAGCCATCAAGCCTTTCAAAGCAAAGGCTTTACAGTACAACTACAGGAGCGGGCAGTGTAGGTCTACAGCTACAAACATCAAGGCCTTATGCACACAGGACAGCTTTTTTTTCCCCTCCCCTTGATGCTTTTTCAGGATAATAATAATAATAATAATAAAATAATAATAATAATATATACATACACACACACACACACACACACACACACACACACACACAAACACACATCTTACTTTTAAATTTGGACACATCAAGTATTTGGGTATTTTTTTTTCCATTGGGAAAATTATTAATTTATTCTGCCCACTGGAATGAACACTCAAGCACTAAACACACCTAGTGTTTAGGCACGTCAAGTTTTTTTTTTTTTTGCCCAAAATCTCTCCTGAACACACAAATTGTTATTTTTTTCAGCTTGTAAATGTATATGGACGCATAGGCTAACAGAGGTGCACTTAGAGGCAAAAAAACTAAAAAAGGATGCACAGTAGGAATAAAGCTGATCACATACATTAGTAGATGGGTAGACAACTTGACTAAGCCCCCTTTCACACCTGAGCCTTCTGTATTTGCTCAACGTGCAAAATCCCATTGTCTGTAATTGTGCCTGTGTCAACACACTGGCCATATGTAAATCTTTTTTTTTTTTCTCGTTCAACTAGCAGGCTGAACGAAAACTACCTGGGGTAATCACTCCCGCTGTGTTATAGTGGTCTGACAGCAGGGACACTTCCCCGCCATCAAAATACATTGATCGGTGCCGACGGCTATAGCCGGCGCCACCGATCATTCAGGAAAAACCCGAAAGGTTGGTTGTATAGAAGTTGAAGAAGTCTGCCCATGTATAGATCAAAATTAAGTCGGTCCCTGCTGATCCAGCCAAATTTCAATCCATGTATGGCCACCTTTACTTGTAGCTTAATGCCCTACGATCCAAGAAGTACATGAGCGTTTTTTCTGTTTCAATGATGTTTATTGAAATTTACAAGACAATTAGAAAGTTAAGAGATTGAACAATGTATCATATCTATCACAGTACAGTGAACATTTTGGGAAGAATTTTTTATGCAGCATTTTAGCTTGCACATGATTGGATGATAAAATCAGCAGATCTTCCCCTCAGATCTACAGTGACTGCACTTCCAAGTGCACTTTCAGTGCAGAGTGGATTTGGCTTCAGCAATCAACCCCAGAGTATTATAGCCTTCCCTTTAAGGTTATACTCGTTGTTATAGATTTTAGAACATCCGTCTCCCTGGCGCTGCAGGGAAGAGTACGTATAAGGAAAGGAGTAAGCCAAAGAAAAGGAGGGGGAAAAGAATAGAAAAAGAGGATAGAATACCAAAAAAAAAAAAGAGAGAGTACGAGCATAGTATGAGCTTGTCTGGTCCCTGACAGCTCACAAGGGGTCAGACAAGTATTTAATCCAGGGTTCCCAGATCTTATCAAACCCAGCTCGTTTGTCTAATAGAATTGCTGAAAGGCGTTAGTTTACCGTGATCCATGACAACTTGTTTTTCAAGTCGAAGGAAATCGTAGGTGTCATCCAGGACCTAGCTAATCGCGATCCTAGCTGCCGTGAAAATAAAGGCTATTTGTTTCCCTGCCCGTCTTGGTGTTCCATAAACTAGTTGTCCCAAAAGAGCTTGCTGTGGTGATTTGAGTAAAATTCACCTGTGTATATGTGAATAAATGAAGTTGTAGCTCTGAATTTCCAAAAGGACCACCATATATGTAATACTGTGCCTTCCATCCCGCACCCTCGAAAACAAGAGGAAGAGGCCCCTGTGACATGTGGCTATTCTTGCAGAAACCATGTACCATCTCATCAATACCTTATAGTTAGCTTCGATCAATGAGGTATTTATGTACGATTTCGACACACTGACATTTTGGACCAGCTATTTCAAACGTTTCGCCTATGTCTTGTTCCCACTTCATCATAAAAACAGTTTTTCTGACTTGGAAGTCATTAGAGATGTGGCCAGTGTGCTTATCAAAGGACCCACACAAATACTCCATTGAGGTAGATGTGGTAATATCAGATGTAACATGCGTTTTTTATAGTGTAATCATGTCAGATTTTTTGGGAATATGTTGTTGTCCTGGAAGCCCACTGATTTCAATGGGATGTTTTAATGCAACAGTATTTAACAACATTACGCATGCTACTGCACTGCAGATGTGTACATGGGCCCATATAAATTAATTTATACCTTCACTTTAAACAGCCAATCACGTGCTCCACCTCCATGACTTAACATTGGAGCATTCCAAAACTCATAGGCAAATATGCAAAAGCTGAATTTCAGAAACTAAACAGGGTAAGGTACCCCCTCCCCTATATGAGGGTGCTCATGCCCAGGGATACATCACCCAGGCTCTCTTGGGTCGCTATTACTTTACCAATCAACTATAACAATGGAAAGACCTACTGGAACAAATGGAATGGATTGCTATGCCCTTGCAGACCTATGACTTGAGGCCAACGCTGCCTTGGGTGACTCAAAGCCTTTTTGTGGGGGCAGCACTGAGGCAGGAGTGTCTTTACCAGGGGTCTCCAAACTCTCTAAACAAAAGGGACGGTTTTTCTAGGTTTCAAACTTGGGGGGAGGGGGCTTGTCGGGCTACTGGCGAGTGAGTGGAAATTGTCCTGGCATCAATGGGATTAAACAATGCCCCATAATTGTTATTAGTGGAAGGAATAAAGCCCCATCATTGGCATCGGGGGGGGGGGGGGGGGTGCTCCATGGCCGGATATAGCCAGGCAAAGGGCTGCAGTTTGGAGACCACTGGTCTATACCAATACATGCTCAGTCCTGTTTCTGTTTTAGGCAGCACAGCTTTCATTGTTCAGTCCCCAGCAGGGCCCTGGGCCTTGGGCCTTCACTCTCCATAGTGAATGGAGAGCATACATAGATTGCATAATCAGATTGAAACATGTGTAATCTAAAAATTGTGAAAGGCGATATGGAATTTGATCAAAAGGGGCAATGCAAGATCCCCAGAACATGCCACTGCAGTCAAGCTACTACACATCTTTCATTTCAAGGTCTTGCGAAAAAATGGGGTTAATTAGGCATCAAAAGTCATCCGAAAGTTTCCAGCCTGCCCAGATACAGGGGACGACAGGATCTGCTTACACAAAGTACACAGAGAAGGACGCTCTGGGATGAAAAAAAGGCTGTTAAAACGTGCAAATATTTGCTCAGGTTGAACTGTTTCGCATAACTTGAGCAGAACAAGCCGTAATAACAAGAACCTTCTGCAAGTATAGTAAGAGCCAAACTCGGAAAACCACATATGAGCTGCACAATGCATTAAACATTCATAATCTCTCCGCTCAGCTTTATTAATAATCTCATGCAGAGTCAAGAATGTAAAGCTCCCCCTCCAGCAAAACTGGGATTTTAAATCACTCACGTGTGTTGTAATAAATGATATCATCACAAACTACTGAACATTTCACATTACATTGGTAAAGGCTTAATGTTAATTTTGATGATTCGTTAGAAGAATATATACACGGTAGAGGATTGTTGTCTGATCTAGCCAATTGTTCAGAGGGAACTTTGAAGTTTAAACTTGAGGAACATGGAATATCCATTTCCGGTTGTTGTATTCAGCAGCTGCAGCACCTATGGCTGCCTGAATACAGTGACTGCATGAGCAAATGCAAATCGCTGTCTGGTCAATAATTTTCCACAAGGCCAGTCAAGTTTTAAAATGACTTGTTGAGCTAGGTGGTAATTGTAGGGCCAACCACAGATCGATTGCGAGCCATCCATGTCCAGCTTTAAATTGTATTTCGGTTTATTAGGGAAAGCTCCCATTGCTTCCTGTCCAAGCCAACGCCATCGCTGGGGTAGGAAGTGATGGGAAATCAACAACAAAGGACACAGAAAGCAATAAAAATAAAAAATAACATACACTTGGGACGGTATTTTTTATAAATCTGGCCAAAGACTGTACTATTATTATTCTTGTCTTTAAAGAGAGTGAGGGAGGGGGGGTTACTAAAACAAATACAAAATCTGGTGCAGCTCTGCACAGAAACCAATCAGCTTCCAGGTTTTATTGAACAAGCTGAAGTTAGAAGCTGATTGGTTACCATGCACAGCTGCACCATATTCCGAGTGCTCCAGTTTTAGTAAATCTCCCCCATTGTATTCTGACAGCTGGCATCCTACTACTATGGGATACTTCACTTTTCCCTGAAGGGTTTGATGCAGCCACTGTTCAGCTGACAGTTTTCTGCCCAGTTATCGTATATACTCGAGTATAAGCCGACCTGAATATAAGCCGAGGCTCCTAATTTTACCACAAAAATAAAAATGGGAAAACTTATTGACTTGACTACAAGCCTAGGGTGAGAAATGCGCAGGTTCTGTAAGTGGAAAAGAGGGTCAACAATGCCAATTTGCAGCCTCACTGTGCCCATTTGCAGCCATAGGCCCCAGAACTTCAAACTCGGTAGTTAAGTGTTCATAGATGCCCCCTAACTGCAGCCAAAAGTTGGGGTCTCTGAACCCAAAGGGTCCCAAAATGACATTGCTGCAGATGGACACAGTTGACCGACTTTGGGGCCCCGTATCTCGGGGGCCACTTAGTGCTAGGAACCCCAGCTATGGATATGTTGTAGTGCTAGTTCCACTGGGTTTGCACACCAAATGGGGTTCCTAGCACCAAGTGGCCCCCGAGATACGGGGCCCCAAAGTCGGTTCGGAAAATGTCATTCTCTGCTGCAGAAAAGTGCTTGACTCGAGTATAAGCCGAGAGGGGCATTTTCAATACAAAAAAAAGGTGCTGAAAAACTTGGCTTATACTCAAGTATATACGGTACTTCAGATTGAAAAATGTTGGGCAGGAAGGCAACGACAGGGCCCCTCGGCTTGATGTTATTGATGAACCAAAATTTGCTTTGAGTATGGCCTGATTTACTATCTGCGCACCTGTTGGAGAGATTTCCCTCATCTCCTGCCCTGGTGACCACCATCACAAGGACAGTAAGAAAAAGGTCAGTCCTCTCCACTGAAGACCAATAAGGGTTTCCATTAAAGGGCTAGTTCACCTTTACCGAAAAACTGCCTAAGGGGCATCTATAGATACACAAGCTGTGCAGCTTTGACCAATGCCCTTACATTAGGTGTAGCTATTTACATACCTCATGAAGCCTGACCAGAAATCTTCTAGGATGCTGCTAAGAGAAGTCTAGCTTTACTCTTCACTGTCACCATGGCAGGAGAAAACTCTCCAATGTGGAGCTCAGAGCTACTGCATCAGGGGAGAGAAAGCACATGTGCGAGTTTGAATCAGAGAAAGAGTTTTCACCTGTGATGGTGAAGGTGAACAGTATCACTAGACTTCTCTTAACAACATCCTGGAAGTTTTCCAGTCAGGCTTCATGCGGCATGTAGATAAAAACAGGAGGGTGCACTGGCCTAGTTCATTATGCAACATACATTTATTGAAAATAGTAAAACAAAACTAGTGTAGGTAGTCAACTCGTTCATCAAGCTATTGCAAGTAGCTACAATCTCCCAACTTTGCCAAAGCCTCTAGCTCAGGGAGGACACCACCAGGGTCACTGCCAGCCGACGAGTTTTTAAGGAATCCCTTCTACATCAGAGCACTCTGACGAGTAAGTTTACTACCTACACTTGGGAGTAGTTTTATGTCATTTTACTATTTTCAATAAGTATGTTGGATAATGCACTAGGCTAATGTGCCCTCTGTTTTTATCTATTTTCCAGTGTTCTGAGGACAACCCCGGTCCTAGGAGGGCAGCAAGACTTTGCAGTAAATATCCACCTGTGATTCTAAAGTCCTCTTCCGATCTGCACCATCACACCAGTGCACAGGAGAATATCGTTGTTGCTGTTCATGAGGTATGTAAATGGCCTTCACCTACAGCAAGAGCATTATTCAACTTTGGTCAACAGGCATCATATCTACAGACATCCCTCAACTACATAGTTCATCTTAACCAAAAAAATTTAATTTTGTGACATCTAAATGCAGGTTTTAGTCCGATAAACCTTTCCTATGGCAGGCCATAGATTATTCAGCTGTCTTGTGCAATTTGTCTTTAGATTTACTAAACTCATAATATGAGGTCAAACCTAAAAACACTTTCAATTTGTATGCGATGAGGCAGGCCCTTGCACTACATGGTTGAGTTGAAGGTAAATCGAAAGGAAATTAAATAAAATAAAAAAGTTGTATCATGTATGGCCAGCATAAGTAAATATATGGAAGCTGTCATTGCTGACCTCCTTCCAGGGGATACATCTAGCTATTAGGCAGATTCTGTGATATTAATGCTTCTTGGGTCTCTGACAATAGTATGCAGATCAGGCAAGTCAGACTTCTTTTCTGCCTACACGTTCCAGGACAGCATATACAGAATGGGAAGTCATGGCAAAGCGATCAGTATGATGTTGTAGGTGGATCGGCCGCCTGGTTCATTTGTCCAGTCCTGGATTAGGGTCACAGAAAGCATTACAAAAGATACAAAAGGAAAGCAGCTGCAACTTCCCCTTTCATTTACATTCAGGTGTTTTTAAAGAATAGGCTGAACCTGCAGGACTGGTCTGCTTCAGCCTTATTAGGTTACTTTCTAATGCAGTACTAAAAAAAATAAAAAAAAAAAAAAAAAAATAAAAAAAATTCCCTGTGAGGGATATTTAAAAAGCCGGTTCAAAAAAAAAAAAAAAAAATGCAGGCGACAGCTGATCTTGCTGACCACTTGACATGAGAGCGAGTACACTGCATAGCAGAGAATCCTATCGCCAACCTCTCAGACGAGTACACGGCTCCTAGGACTCCCTTCTAGTTGAAGTAGTCTTTGCATCAAACAAGTATTTTCCGTCAAATCTCAACAACACACAACTGACAGCCTGTAAGAATTATCGCGGTGTGAGATCACCTTGAATGCTGACAAGTTCCCCAAGTTCCCTCTGGTGGCTGCAATGAGTGTTCAGCAAGGACAACGATAATAGGACAGATTGGCACAGCGCATGGAGGAAACTGAACTGTTCCCAGTTACTGCAGATCATTTCCTCAATAGAAATGTTTATTATATTTCCACACGCTTACAGTCTACGGCTACAGTCACACACCCCTCCTGCCTTTGGTTTTATATAAAATGCAGAAAAACACACTTTACACTTCCCAGATCAAAGTTCTCCTGTGATCAGATTTCACTTTCCTCTGAATATGGCTACACTGATTGTGCCTAAATGTAGGTAAATGCACAGCGTGAATAAGGCCTCTTGCACACAGGCACCCGGACATTGGAAATTCTAGTGCCTTTCCCCCCACCCGGAGAGCCCAGGTGCTACATACAGCCCCCCACAGACATAAGTGGCTGGTATACAGTAGGTAGGTGGCATGGTGCAAATGTAAACACAAAAATAGAATTTTGTATCTTACAATATGCCCATACGCTATACTCGTTTTTGCCCAAGGACTGGCATATACTTACAGTAATGTATGAAAACCTCCCGCTATAGACTTAATGTGCAAAATAATTACAGCTGCTCCCCTTGAAGTATAGACAACGATATCTTGAGTGATTGTAAACAGTGGTAGGGGACGCTAGTGATGAAGTGCTATAAACATAATCCGTAAAAAGAATAAAATGTTCAACTTAATAAACATTTTCAAAGTGCACCGTGCTCAGTAAATTGTGAATACAATAGAATAAGAACAGTCCTTCAAAAGTCAATAAACTCTTCAGAGATATATTGCCAAATCATAACACCATCACCGTAAAGCAGTAGTCTCTTCAGATTACACCCAATGTGTCTGATTAAGATTTCCTACCTGAAGCATAGGACCTCTTTAGTTAAAAAGGTCAGACAAGCTTGGTTTGTGGGTCTTTGGACTTGCTTGGATATCAATAGAGATGGAACAGGAAATCTTTAGATATATAACCTCCTCTCCACCATGGTAACCCATTAAAGATAAAATGGTACCATAGCGTAAAATTGTTTATTAAAATGCCATAAAAATTCAAGTTAGACTTACCGGTAACTTGTTTTCCAAGAGTCTTTCAGGACAGCACCTGAGAGAGTGGCTCCTCCCCTTGCAAACAGGAAACACCTCTTCCACCAAACTTTAAAAGGAGGCTCCTTCCCACCAGTAGTCAGTAGTAGTAGAGAACCTCCGGCCCCAAACTGGAACACATAATCGAGATATGGTTAGTCACAGTATATATATATATGTAAAAATACATTAGGGCGGGATGCTGCTGTCCTGAAAGACTCTTGGAAAACAAGTTACCGGTAAGTCTAACTTGAATTTTCCCTAATCGTCTTTCAGGACAGCACCTGAGAGGATAATAGAGACTTACCCCCTTAGGGAGGGACAACAGCCTGCAGAACTTTTCTGCCAAAAGCCTGATCTCCTGCTGACAGGAGGTCCAGCCTGTAATGACGGACGAAGGTTGACAAACTTGACCACGTAGCCGCCTTACAGATCTGGTCTGGAGAGGCACCAGCTCTTTCTGCCCATGTAGTGGCCTGTGCCCTAGTTGAATGAGCCTTAATCCCCTTTGGGGGAGGTAGACCCATCTGCGAGTAGGCTACAGAAATGGCTGTCCTAAGCCACCTAGCCAAAGAAGACTTAGATGCTTGTTTGCCCTTCCTGCTTCCAGAAAAAGAGATGAATAGCGAATCTGAAGACCTGAAAACTCCTGTCGCCTCCAAGTACTGTACTAAAGTACGTCTCACGTCTAGGTTGTGAAACTGCCCCTCCTTCTTACCCGTAGGGTTGGAACAGAAGGTTGGGAGAATAATCTCCTGAGATCTGTTATGCAAACTTGCCACTTTTGGCAAAAACCCTGGGTCTACCTTAAGGACAATTCTATCTGGGAAGATTGATAAAAAAGGCTCTTTCACTGACAGCGCATGCAACTCACTAATCCTTCTTGCCGAAGTGATTGCTACAAGGAAAACCGTCTTTAAAGTTAAATTCTTTATTGATATGTTCTGTAAAGGCTCGAAAGGTTCTCTTGTAAGAGCCTGCAAAACCACTGAGAGATCCCAATTGGGAAAAAACCTGACCGGGACCGGTCTAGACCTGGAAAGTGCCCTGAAAAATCTCACAATCAAAGATTCTGAAGACAAAGACCTTTCCAGATAGACCCCCAAGGCAGCCACCTGTACTTTAAGAGTGCTGACTGCAAGACCCTTATCTGCCCCTTTTTGTAAAAATTCCAGAACTGAGACCAGGTCTTTCATACCTCTATGTTCTGCAAGACAAAAGGAAGCATAGACTCTCCATACCTTGGCATAAATGGCTCTAGTTACCTTCTTCCTACTAGAAAGTAGAGTGGTTATTAGCCGTTCAGAAAAACCTTTACTTTTCAACAATTGCTCTTCAGATACCAGGCCGTGAGTTTTAGACTGCCTACGTCTGGATGATGTAGAGGCCCCTGAGTTAATAAATCGTGACTCAGGGGAAGTTGCCAACCTGGCTTTATCGCCAACTGAAGAACTAAGGAGAACCAGGCTCTCTTGGGCCAAAATGGGGTGATCAGAATTACTGACACCCTTTCTTTCTGAATCTTTCTCAGCACCAGCGGAATTAACTGGAAAGGGGGAAAGGCATACCCCAGGTGAAAATCCCATTGATGTGCCAGAGCGTCTGTCCCCTGAGACCCGTCGTCTCTCTGGAGGGAGAAAAATTGAGGAAGCTGAGTGTTTGCCTTTGAGGCAAACAGGTCCACCTGTGGAAGGCCCCAGGTTCCGCTGATCAGAGCGAACACCTCTCTGCTCAAGCTCCAATCCGCTTCCTGAACCCTCTGTCGGCTCAGATAATCCGCTACCTCGTTTAACGTACCCTTGAGGTGGACCGCGGATAGGGAAAGTAAGTTGTCTTCTGCCCAAACTAGAATCTCTGTTGACACTGAGAGAAGAGATCCGCTCCTTGTGCCTCCCTGTCTGTTCAGGTATGCTACAGTAGTGGCGTTGTCCGATAGTATCCGGACATGGAACCCTAGGAGGTTTGGGGAGAAGGCAGTTAAGGCTAACGCTACCGCCTTTAGCTCTCTCCAATTTGATGATCTTTTGGACTCGGCCTGGGACCATGTCCCCTGCGCCAAGTCCTGACCCATGTGGGCCCCCCATCCCCACATACTGGCATCCGTTGTGACCACCTTTTCGGTAGGAAGAAACCAAAGAAAGCCCTTCTGCAGGACTGCCTGATCTCTCCACCACCACAACGAGCGTTTGACCCTGGTGGGAATTCTCACCCAGGTGTCGAGGCTCTCTGTCCTGTGGTCCCATGCACCCAACAGGAACCTCTGGAGAGGCCTGAAATGCAGCCTTGCCCACTGTATGGCTGGCATTGATGAGGTCAATGTCCCCAGCACTGACATAACCCTTCGCACTGAAACCAACTGATTTGTCTGAAGGGAAGAAACTGCCCTTTGAACCTTGGTCACTTTCTCCTCTGGGAGAAAAATTTTCTGTTCTACCGAATCTATCCGGTATCCCAGAAAGAGCACCTGCTGGGCTGGAGAAACATTGGACTTCTGGACATTCACTACCCACCCCAGTGCCTCCAAGTGACCGCGTGCTTTGACCAGATCCTCCTGCAGCCTCTCCCTGGAAGGGGCGAAGAAGAGGAGGTCGTCCAAATATGGGATTACCGTAATCCCCTGGAGACGAAGGGGGGCCAGGGCCTCCGCCATTACCTTCGTAAAAATCCGAGGGGCTGACGAAAGACCAAAGGGAAGGGCCCTGAACTGAAGATGTACAATCTCCCTGCCCATGTCCACCGCAAATCTCAGAAACTTTTGAGACTGAGGTGCCATAGGGATGTGCAAATAAGCATCCTTTAGATCTATAGATGCCATGAAGCAATCTTTGGTCAGCATGTTCCTGACCGTAAAAATTGAGTCCATGCAAAACCTTTTGTACTGGACTGACCTGTTTAAAGGTTTCAGGTTGAGGATCAACCGGAAATTCCCAGATGGTTTCCTTATTAGAAATATGTGGGAATAGAATCCCTGGCCCTGTTCTTCTTGGGATACTGGTACAACGACCCTCTGGAATCTCAGATCCCTTAAAAGGTTCTTCATGGCCAAGGCCTTTGTTGTATCCCTTGACAATCTTGTCACCGAGAATCTTTCTGGCGGGCATTCTGAAAATTCTATTCTGTAACCCTGAGCCAGCGTGTCCAGAATGTATTGACTCTCTGTCATACTGGCCCAAATTGGGAGAAAGCGCTGAAGCCTTCCCCCTACTGGCGGGTCCAAGTCATTGCGCCTTACCGGAGGCCGCAGGAGGATGGAAAAGGACATTTCCTTTCCCTCTGCCCTTCTGCGACGACCAGTTCCTTCTCTTTTCTTGGGGTTTGCCTTGTTCCTGTGTCCTTTGGGGACGAAAAAACTTCCTAACAGGTTGTTTTTTCTTTTTGATCGGAAAAGACTTCTTTTTATCAGCTGTCCTATCTAACACAGCATCTAGGTCGGGACCAAACAGCAAATCCCCCTGAAACGGAATCCCACACAACTTGTTCTTGGATGCCGTGTCCCCCGGCCAAGTCTTCAACCATAGAGCCCTTCTGGCCGAGTTGGTTAAGGCTGCAGATCTAGCCGACATTTTGATAGACTCCGCTGAAGCATCCGATATAAAGGCTACCGCAGCAGAAAGGGTTGAGAAGGAATCCAAAATCTCCTGTTTTGGAGAGTCTGCAGAAATATGGGCTTTAAGTTGGTTCAACCAGAACTCCATATTCCTAGAAACGACAGTAGTCGCCATTGCAGGTTTCAGATTCCCCATGATGGAATTCCAAGCCCTCTTTAAATGCTGGTCCATCCTCTTATCCATGGGGTCTTTTAATACCCCCATGTCCTCAAAGGCTAAGTCGGTAGACCTAGAGACCTGGGAGAAGGCGGCATCTAGCTTGGGATTCTTGTTCCAAACTTCCGCCGGGTCTTCATCGAAAGGAAAACGCCTTTTTAAATTTTTAGGAAAAAAAGGTTTTCTTTCTGGCTCTGCCCACTCCCTCTTAATAGTCTCAG